>CM068305.1:23474133-23699133 GCA_034768735.1 Schistosoma mekongi
GAGTAACTAATTTAAACGACTTTACACATGACTTAATGCCTTCATAAAGCCGAAAGTCGGAGCACTACTACTAAGTGGCTTATTGAAAGCAAAACTCATTTTATTTTCGTAGTCAGATGACAGTCACCGTTTACCTACTTCAATAATTTTGCAAACGAACACTTATCTGAGTTTTAACTACTATGAATAAACTGATTTGTTAGTGTCAATTAGTAACCGATTATCTTGATTTGCATGAAATATTTGTAAACTGACAGATGGTAGTGATTATACATTCTTAAGAAAAACTTATTATCAGTAACTAGTATACGAACTAGGTAAGAGAATTTTTAAAACAGTCGTTCTTGTTTTATAATTTCTAATAATTATGGGTTGATTATTTGGAGAATATCTCTCTAGTATTCCGTGGTATTCCATTATTCTTTAGCCAATGTCAAATTTCACTAGGAATCCCCCCCCCCAAAGGATGTATATAATATCCACGAAACTAATGTAGTGACTTTACAATCAAGCCATTCTGAACCAAGTGATAATTGCTGTTTTAACGATAAAGGTTCAGGTAATAATGGAAAGCTACAACTTTCGCATATCGGGATTGGAGATGTGCCCACAAATGTCAATGGATGGCAGTTACGAAATTCATCTAAATTGGAGTATGATGACAGCTCAATTCCGATCCTTCCTAAGTCCGATATTGTATAGGCCTTGATGTCTGAACTCTTGAAGCTGTTATGAAGCAGGTATTCACTGCCATTTAATTTCTAGTGGCTTTTCGGCTATCATAAGTCTGTTATTAAGTGATTCAGTATAAATAGATAGCCTAAGTGATTGAATAGCCACTGGTTTATTCTTACTGATAAGCACTATTTAATGTGAATTAGTCTCATAACCAATCTATAGTACGAGTAGATGTCTAAAATAAAACAATAGGTAGTGGGTATATGTTTAAGAATACCTAAGACAGGATCATACGACTGCCACTAGCTTCATGAACTGATCGTCAAGTTCCGTTTCAAAGCAACAGTGAATTACACAACTCCCCCCCCTTCAATTTGCTTATTATAAATCTGAGGCTAACCACAATGATATTTTTTAAATTTCTTTTCGAATGCTGTTAACTTACATACAAGCAGAGATAAAAGAAATAATCACATTAAAGAAATTATTTATAAAATGTTTTCACACTTCGAAGCACATATTATGCAAGTATAGGTAACCACATACGCATACAAATATAAAATCTGGTATTCACTGGCCAGAATGCAAAGTCCGATTGAAAGCATTATATGAAGAGTCTAAATCAAAAAGCATCTGGCGTACTTCCGCTTCAGACAATTCATCGGAAGCTTGCATCTGATCCATTTTATCTAACCTAATATCAAGGAAACAAATGTTAATCTATTATTAAAATCACTTAAAATTTATGGAATAAACTGTGTATTGTATATCTGGACTTATCGAAAACAATAGTTTTTGTTATAGACGAGTTTGTACTTGCAAATATATGCATAAACCACCGTAATTGGAGTCATTAAAACACAGTAAGCATTGTTCTAAAGTCAAAGTATTTAAGTTACTTATTTAATGGAAACCATCACAAAACTCGACGAAAGGAAGCTAGGATAAAGATAACCACAAACAATCGGTTTATATAGACATATTATTAAAGTGACCAAATATTAATAAAACCGCTTAACTGTTTCGGACTAACTCAGAAAGTAAAAGTAAACTTTACGATTTAAGTAGGCCGATTGGGATTTAACGATATACGAAGCAAACACTTCGACCGTTATTAATACATGTGCACAGAAAGATTAGAGTTTCGTAAGAACGACTTAACTATTTCCATGCAGGGCAACAGTAATGTACACCTCATGTGTACATAGGCTAACTAACCGGAAAAAAGCAAGGAAGTACAGGACATTAAGAGACAAGGTAGTCAATGATGTGAGAACAAAGCAAACTGCAAAGAATATGTAATTGTAGCACATGGGAGAACTTTGGCTTGCAAAAATCAGAATTAGGGTTTAAAGTTAACCAAACAGGGTTATCTTTGAGAGAATTCTGACCATGAACAATACATTCGATGAATAGTAGTGTGGAAAACCCGTTCGTGTGACTAAATGGCGCTGAAAATGTAGTTAGAAATTTTAAATTAATAACACGTAGAGACAAATGGTTAGACCGTAAGGATTATAGGTGATTAGTTATCGAAAATGATTTGCAACCAATGTACACAGGAATGAAAGTAGTACCTATACTATCTAAACAATATATGATCCGAGCATGTAAATCAACATAATAAATAATCACTCTCTAAGTCTTCGACTGCTGTTAAATTGGACTTACCAGACTTTAACTCTATCTTTACCCTCAAAATCTGGAGGTAGAATGCTCAACCGACACAGAGTTTCATACAATTCTCGAAGATCTGGGTGAATCTGTAGAGAAACTTTGTCAATAGCTGAATTTATGTTACTTCATCCACTGCACGAATTTCTAATCGCAGTTTATCCATAACCGTAATAAATAACTATGAAGAAGATAAAAACAACGCAATCAAAATTTCTTGATAAACGTGAGACATATCTTATTTTGAAAACTGAAGGTCGGAAACAAGAAAAATTACCGTACACAAACTTGTTTCAGTACCTACTTTACTCACTGTCCAACTACGTTAGTAAATGGTAAAAGAAGCTAGGGACAAAATGCTAATAAAGTGAGAAAAAATGATAAAATTATCACAAGCTAATAAATATGGTTCCTTTCAAACCAAAGAAAAGTGCAGACAAAATTACGTGTATCTGTAGAAAATTATGAGGTAAGTACCAATACCATCTTTTGATTCTTGCAATTTAATTAATAAACAAATAAATAAATTAGATAAAAATTGAAAAATAAAGCTATCCATTGATAAAATATAACTTACAGAGACAGTATCAGCAATACACTTGTTTATATTCTGTTTATCATCCTTGATAGTTATTGGTCTTCCCTCTTTAATACGCTCTAAGGCTGCCGGACAATCCATCTATGATGATGATGAAGTATAAGTGTATGTAATGACAAACTTTGTATTTCCGCATAAAATCCTCCACAGTGCCAAATTCATCTCCTTGAACCTGCTTAAATGCAGCTTTATACTGGACAAGAAGCTTCGAGCAGGCAGCAGTATACCTAAATTGTTTAGAATATGCTGAAAAGTAATTTGACTAAACTCTCTTGATTCCACATGATCTTTAATATATGCTTTTTGTAAGCATTGTATGGTGTTGATAACAGCATAGAGTTCAGCAAGATTATCGTACCTAAAAGACGTTCAAACTCCTATAAAGAACTAACTTTTCTCTTTCGCGTGCAGTACGATAAAGTTTTACTTCCTTAATCGAGAAAAAAATAATGAATATTGACGTACTTCATACAACTCGACACGACCTTCCACTGAAAAAGGACAAACATAACCAGTTATTTATGTTAAAAGTAGCATACAACCAAACCAGATACTTAAAAAACGATAGAAATTAACATTTGAATAAGTCACTTATATTACATAAACAATTAAAGTATACTATATGTCAATTCCCAAGTACTACCAGAACATCTGATGCCAATCAGTTAGCTGATGTGACCAGCGAAAAATGAAGGCAAGAAGAGTTAACAGATGTGTCCCCTTATATTAGAATGGTCAACCATATTCGAAGTGAGCGCCAGTATGCTCCGATGGAATAGTTGTCTAACCTCTCTTTGGAGTTATTTACTGCAATGGTTGTAGACATCCTTACGGGGGGGTGTCTCATGTAGAACAGACCGGTAATAAATGGAGCTTCAGCTGGATGCGTAATCTTCAATAGGCGATGCGTCGAGGAGTATATACAGAGTAGGATGGTAGGGTGTTGACGGAAAGAAACCACCAGAAGTTTCTGCAGGCTAAATGCCAAGGCTTGTCACATCCACTACTCCCATACCAATTGGCTTTGTAAAGACTCCATAGTCAACGTATCTGATAGCTATACATAGTTCTACGCCATCTGTGTAAAATAAGGATTAATGAACCCACGTTTAATGAATGGTCGTTTATGAACATGAGAAACCACAGGGACACAGCTTTGCGAAACCACTGATGTTGATAATCTCCATTCCAGAACACTCTATTCATCTTGGTGCAGGACTCTATCACAGTATATAATTATTTAACCAAGAAAGCAGTCGTTCAGTCAATCCAATAATGGCCACCATTTTCAGTGAGAGCATCGTGTTTAGTGTCGTCGCGAAATTAAGGAATAACGCATGTACAAGGACGTTCGAGTCACAAAAAGGTTGCATAATCGTCCTATGAGAGCAGGACCTGTCCCTACTAAAGCTGTGTTGAGCCTCTCAAGGTAGGTTTCTAGGGTTGGTGAGTTTTCTTATCTGGTCAGCCACGTCTTCAAGTACTTGAGATGATATCTGGATCAAGGGCACTGGCCTATAACAGGTGGGATTTTTTTAGTCTCCCTCATGTGAAGATCGATTGAAGAATTGCTCTCCTTAACTTCATAGTAGTTGCTAGAAATGCAAAGAATGTCTGAAACGATAACGTATGGGATAACATGGTGCTATAACACCGATTGGACTTAGAGAAAAACTGGACAAACTGAATGCCAGTGCATGGAAGAAGGTAGTCAGTTCCAAGGAAATTTCCTTTCAAATGTAAATATGACTTATTTCGCCTGTTTGAGTGTGGTGTATTCATTCTATAAACAAAAAGTATACTTATTATCACCAAGATAGTAAAGCAAAGTAATGATCCTAGGGCAAAGAGGGAAGGCGAATGAATGAGATGACAAAGAAGTTAGATGGCAACAGCATTTATTAAACCGAACCCTTCTAGAAGCTTTTAACGGCCAGCAAGAGTTAGTCCAGAAATCAGTGCCTGGGATGCAAGCATCTTACAAAAGCACATGCAATAATCGATAACAATGGTCTTTAATTATCACCTAATTGTAAATTTCGAAAATGGATGCCTAATATATAAACGAACAAGAATGCGTCCTTACACAATCTATAACAGGACACAAACAATTGAAAAGATGTCGCAATTTTTTTTAATTTTCCCCACTGACAAGCGCCTTTTAGATTTTAAACCACTGAATAATAACCACATTTTTTTCACGAAACCCATAACAAGACTTCAGATTTAGCTCACTTGCTGATACGCAACGTAACGCACACTTTGAAGATGCGCCCTCATTAGTTTATTCCAATATTTATATATATATCTAACAAATTAGACTACATAAATGTATTTCTTGAGTTTGACGTGACGTTCCGAGTCACTAAGAGCGTACAATATAAAAGCTTTGGCTAATCGACTGTATAATGTTCTCCAGTTATGGCAGATGACTTGTTAGTTGATGCCGTATGAATGGGTGTTCAAGGGCGGTGACTTTACGGGAGCTAGCAGCTATTACGTTATTGAGCAGTTGGTTAGCTTGTTGTGATACAGAGGTAGCAGCATTATGATACGAAAGCACGGATATATGAAGATGGCTAGTTGGACTGGTAATAAAATGACCAATTGCGGTATACAAAAATTCAGGAAGGAAGAGAAGATACAAATAATAAGAAGATGAAAAAATAGGGCAGATTAATTGCCAGTGATGTCATATGCAAAAGCAATAGGTGCAAAGAGCAAGCAGTTGGTGAAAGGTAGTCAGTCTCTAATTCAAGCGGTAGATGGAAATAAGTGTGCGCACACCAATCGTACAACCACGAATGGAGGGTGAACAACAAGTCCACATAGGCCACGACGGCAGGTGGCGTAATCTGAACAAGGTAGATCCGTTATGTGTAGAAGCTCAGCCTTATCCGAGTGTTTGGTCTTCAGTGTACGGTACTGTGGGGATTATCTAATTGTAAACAACTGGAAACGTAGAAAATATTGCCTAAGTGGTGTTGGCTGGGCTATTCAGGATTTCGTAAACCATTATCAAGTCGCCATCCGCTTGCCTATTACCAAATTAAAATAGACCGAGGAAACGTGACTGGTCTTCGTACTATTTCAGATTGAGTCTTATGACTTACTTAGTAGCTCTTCTTTGAGCTTCTTGCTGAAGGCGGCCACATCTACCAGCATATACTATGCAGGAGGTGTTTGTTCAGGTTTCCACAATGTAATACGTGGATTCTCTAAACGACGATGCATGCTAGATCAACCCTGTTTTTGGATCCTCGCTGCTTCATCTGTCTGGTCTAACACAGATGTCAAATGTACTCTACAGTGCCACACAACCTGCTGCTCGAAACTTACGTATAGGCTTCTCTGACTAGCTACTCACAAAGTTGGAGGAATATTTGCAGGACGGTGAACTACTCCCCAGAGTAAGCGGAGTAAGGTCAACTTGGAAATAAACCTCACCAGGAGTCCCACATAAAACCACCATGAGCCTTGTACTCTTCCTCCTGTTTATCAGTTACCACAAATCTTCTGTTGTCTTCAACTAGCAGTCATGCTGAACCTCAGTCTCTTTGTTATCTCCTTATCTATCCTATGTTAATGATGAAGAACTAAATGTCAAGTGTTTAAATTTTTCAACATGCGTTACATATATTTAAACAAACAGAACATCCTTTTTGTTCATTGAAGAGAAAAGAGGAAATCTGTGTTACATCTCTATATATTCACTACCTATTTGCAAGCTGTAAAACTTGGTGTTACAACAATAGGGTCAAGTCACACTTTACACTGAGGAGCTGTCTTGTCTATATCGTGACTTCAGGCAACTGATTAAGTACTGAAAGAACGGTTGGACAATTATGTACGTATACACAGAATTTCTTCCACCTCTAGGGTTAGAAAGTGACCACGTCTTTGCCAGCTCCTAATGTCACACACCCACTATCTACTACTACCATATAAACAATCACTTTCACTTCACTTAACCTATCGACTATATTGCTTGTTGTCATCCTGATCTTTTTTCCCACCTTTCCTTTTCTTGTCCTACCCCCCGCCTTTTCGTTTCCTTTTAAAGTGTATCTGCTTTTTGATTAAATAACGTTTATCGTATAACCAGAGCAACTTCTAACGATTAAATCAACGTGCACGAATAAGAACAAATAAGAAGGCAGTGAGGGATGGAGGAGAATTTATATTTCGTTGTTAGTAGAACGTCAATAGGATATCAACGTCTGCGCCGGCTAACTAGAATGCAAGTTGCTTTCCACATAATGTCATGTCGTAAGCTGGTGGTGATGCGTGTCTGAGGACCTTCAAATAGTCGTGTTTGACAAAACAATCATGGTCGGCACCAATGATGAGAGCCTATGCAACTATTTATTTAGAGGAGTATTTATTGCTACACTTTCTATTCCACTTTCTTTGCTTTATCATTTAACCAACTGTGGAAGAACGTAACACTTGCTGGTCCAAGCAGACTTACCACCCTATGACATACTTTCATCCATTTTGAAGAGACATCAGTCAGCTAACCAACTGTTAAATCCCGAGAGGATTGCTCAGTTGAGCAGCTAGAACTCCCACAATGAATACTACCAAAGACTCGAGACAACACTCCAGCATCAAGACACTGGCGTAATAAGAACAATCAATTCGGTCCAGATAGTCAGAATAATATTGGATATTGGATTTTCTGTATGAGCTTTACACTACCGTTGGCATGACAACGTAAGCGCTTATATCATGAAAAATATAATGTAATTTATTTAAATTCGTGGTATAACAGCCATCAGTTTATTTACCAGATTTCCCAAGCCTAAAATTCTTAATTATTTTTATCATTTACAGCCAACTAAAAGCGCCAGCTGAAACGTCAACTTATTTTCTCTAGTGTTCTCTCTCTCTCACAGATTTCCTACTACATACAATCACCCAGAATACAGCATTCTTCTAGGTTGAGACCAAAACTCACCAGCAGTTAAACATTTAGTTTCCAGGACTGAGTGATGACAAGTATAATTTATTCTTGGGTTTCAAATGAGTTAGATTTGCAAGGTTGGTTGTATATTATGTCACGTGATATCTGTAAACTACAGGCCAGCCAATTGAGAAATTATTCGCAAACGGTTATTTCTTGGGAAAACTGTTGCACAAACATAACAAATTCCATAAATTCCATCTTTTAAAAAATTCCAGGTATTAGTGGCTTTTTTTATTTCGTCAAGCTCGCCGAATTCTGTCATTCAAAACTTTACTTACCTCCAGCCAGCACTTAGTGAGATGGGTATAAATATTGATGCCCACCTGAGCCATGACATTATCACGGAGAAGCCTGGTAGTATACAGACGGTTCTGTACCAAATTTATGTTATTTTAAGTGGGGCAGATGGGTTTAATAAACGTGATACTACTGACTTTTGTGGTGCTGAGCACAGCCAATTAAATGCTCTCCAAAATCTAACATATAAGCATGTGAGTAAATGGCATGTTTGTTAATGGATCACATTTTGTTCTAAGTGTTTACTGTACTGTTATACAGTTGTTTTAAAATTATCTGCTTAAAATATTTAGATTATTGATGTTAATTGATGACTACAAAACTGATCTCTACGTTCTTGTAAAAATATTTCTGCTGTTACACTTAAGTTTTTCCTGTATTAAAAGTGTTTTAATCATTTGGTTACCGATTTTACCAGGAATCTACAAGGAGGTCAAAGTATTCACTTACTTATTAAATCATATAGACATATCTTTGTGGTTCTTCCCAAAGGAAACATGCTTAAAATGTCCCGTTTGGAAAAAATAAGAATAATTTGGGTCGGTAAATAATATAAATAACGTCTTAACCAATAATATGCCATTTCAATGACTAACTAGATACTCTCAACCCCTTGCTCTAAATGAATGGCACTCCCTTAATAAAATGTTGTGACGGTTTCCTAAAGTATTTAATGTTTTTAACAAGTGACAGTTTGTCTTCTTTTAAGTGTTATTAGTCGGACGCACGAACAACAATATATCTGAGGAAATGCACAAGTGAAATTGATGCATAATTTTAACCGACATCAAGCATATAATTGTTCATGACCAGAGTAAACAAATAAATACATATTTAAGTCGTCTGCACTTAATAAAACATATTCAGTGCATTTTGCAGGAGCTTATCATTTAAACTACATTTATTACCTCCATACGTTATTCCTTTTGATGAGTTTACATAAAAACTGTCCTTTCTAAAGCCTCTTAAGACATATTGTATTACTTCTACAATTCTTCTCTCTTAAAAAAGCGCATCTTAAATGTTGTTAAATTGATTAAAGTGCCTACCACACTTATATTTTTTATCACAGTGTCACAGTGCTATGATATATAAACCCACTACTTACAACTAAACTTATGACACAATCTACTGATAGTTGAGTAAACTGTATTAATAGATAAATACACCAAACATTTTGACACACATAACATCCGAAAAATATTACAGGCATTACCTCTTTAACTTTATCGCTAGTTTACTATTTTTGTGTAGATAATGTTTGTCTTTTTGAATTATTATTTTACCCTTTAAAGCAATTAAGACAACTTATTCCACGACAATCAGATGTTAGTTTGGCACAGATTCTATCGCGTTTTGAAAGACAAAAGCAAATAAATGCGAAACAAATCAAGAAAGCAGACCTCATGGATACACTAAAGAAAGAAGCTATAGTCCAGGAGCACCGGAAATCAAGACTTCAAAGAAGCTACAATTTACGTATGATGCAATCTGAATTAATGGCCAAATTAGAGTGAGCAGTTATTTTCACATTCTCTTATTGTATCACGTCGATAATAATACTGTCCTTTAAGATTATCCTATAGCTTCTTAAGCCTTCATTATAGTGTTAAGGGGTGCTTTGTGGAGATTTTTCGCCACCATAAATTAATCTTTATCAGAGTTCATAATTACTTGGTGGGTTATCAAAAACAATAGAGTGTTGTAAATATATTTCCTTCAAGTCTTTAAATCATTAATAGTTCCCTAAGGTCACGAAGGAGATCATTTTCAGGATCTAGGGCCCTGTGATAGGTATGGTGTCTTTTACCGGTTAACTATTAATGTTGTAGCAAACAAACATGCTTCCAGTCAATTTAATTTTGTAGTATTCATGTGACGTCATGAAGTTTCTTTCATTCTTCTGGCTTTCAGTTTATTCATTAAGGTTAGAAATAAACATATTTTTATATGATACATTTTTTGAAACCAATCGACCGTACATCTTTTTTATATAAATAAATGTGGTTACCATAAGGTGTATGGTATATATTTTTGCAATTTGCCTATTTAGCTTATTTTTGCACTGAAAAACTAATCAACCATTGCAAATATACCACCAATGTTATACACATATAAAATTAAAGGAAATGAATACTAATTTTAACATATTTCTTGATTTTAGGCCATAGATTTTCGTGTGATTAAAGTATTTATAGCCTAGGATCTTGGGTAAAAAATGTAAAGTGACTAGAACTATAAATCTGTTTCACTCTATCTTCTCACTCATTAACTTTGAGAATGTTTTACTGATTTAGGCCTGTCAAGTAAAAACTAGTAAAGTGTTCTATCATTATTTTAAGTTGCTACCGGAAAAAAAACCCTGTAAGTGAAAAAATAGCAATTTGAAAGGCCTGGGATCGTACTTATGGGGTCAAACCAATAAAACTATTCAGTTACTCGAATCAGACAGGATAATGCCACATAATTATCTTGCGTCTAAAGGCTAGAAGTTGACGAAACTAAATACTGAACTATTTATAACGTTTTTCGTGAGTGATAAATTGTGTCTAGCATGTGGCTGCTGCAAATCAGTTAATTGCTTACTAATGTGATTTGATAATACATTAACCCTCGTGCATATTATTTACTTCCTTTTCAACCAACCATTTTATCCCCATATTTTGGGATTTAAACTTAACATTTGCAATATATCTGGTGTTTCAACTCATTTTTAGGGCGACCATCATTAATTTACCAGGTCACGTTGGGAAGAAGCTAAAAAATAAAAGTTTGAACAAAGAACAATTAAAGCAAATGCATACAGTTACGTATTTTGATTACTATTTTTGATAAGCCGTTTTGCATTTGTTACCTGTTAGTAAACAATTAAAGAGTCATTTTATGTAGATAAAATTTTAACCAATGTTACACATTTAGTAGCAGTTATTAAAAGTATTTGACACATGTTTCATAATTCCAGGTGCTTGTCACTGCTTTTTTAGAAACGTTTGATACTGGATAAGGTACAACGAGAAGTCTCATTAAATATTAGTTGCTATACTGATAAAGTGTAGCAAGAATAAAACGCAACCCACCTATGTTGGTTGGCATGTGGTACTGAGCTTCTATTTGAGACTTTAAATTCAAACGTTTTGTTGGTACTTATCAATTTCGGCTGGCTGAGTAATTTAAGACAGAACTGATCATCTACATATGTTTGCTCGTCTTAAGTGGTCAACCTAATCAAAATTAGGAAAAGCTCTTGAATTTTAAATCACTAGTTCAGATAACTGAGTTGTAAATAGTCAACACTCTATTTGTTAGCTCCGATTGGGCTTACAGTCAAATTTCCAAAAGTACTTTGGATTATTTTGCAGTCTACCTCAAAAATAGTCAAGTTAAATGTCTTTCATGCTACAAAGTGTCACTTTTTGCGATTGCTATCACCTATGTACATGATACTAAGTTTCTGGCTTTCTAACACTATCAACCCAACAATGGAATGGTCGACAAGTGGTGCATAAGGATTTACGTGTCCAACTAAGTGTAGTTATCTCAGTTCATTCGATTCTGTCGTCTGACATTATTTAAAATTTTTTAAATAGGTTATTTTGACTTGTGTCCTAAACTTTAATTTGGCCAAATAATAATCAAACTGGTTTTGTAACCTCCATATTTATGTTTCTATAAGCAAGATCAGCGGGTAAATGAATGTGTTCTCCCTAGATATAAATGGAATAAGTAATCTAGTGGATGATTTAGTGATACCTCACAACTAAGCAATACATGAGTAAAACTTCACAATCATGTGACGGCCATGTAAATGTAAAAAATGGAATAGCCATATATTTCTTAAATTAGAAGGAATATATAAAACGCTCACATTTCTAGTAATTACCTATGATATTCTTTGAAACATTTAGTTCTAGTCTAAGCTTTAATATTTCCACGATGTTGATCATCGGATTATGCTACTAGGATTGGTAGGTAGTGACTTTATGAATCGTTCGTATATCAATTTAATTTAATCATTACTAACACTAGTAAACTCAAAACATTACTCATGGTTTATTATTTAGAAAATTTGTATATCATAGATAAAATTTCAGTTAGGTAAAGTGTCTACTTATTTAATCATAGTAGCCCATTATTCCGTACTCATTGTATTTTATCACAGTAAACCTGTTTGTGTGAACAAACATGTGTATTCACAGTTCATTATAGGTATTATTTAGTAATCTAATAAAAAACACTTCTTATTTTGACGTTTGACAGTTATAAAATTTCAAATTACTTTGTGAAAACGTATTTCATTTACAGAATAGTATCAGTTTAAAAGAATTAGATGAATTTGATTCACGTGAAGAAAACTATGAATCATATAATAATGATGCATTTAAAGCAAGAGATAAAAGTGGTGGACAAGCACACTCAAATATAACAGTGAATAATTTAAGAGATTATTTTAATGAGGCAACAACGAATTATATGAAACTAATTCATAAGAAAGCCAACGAAGAGAAACAAGCTATATCTGAACGTCAGAAAAGAAGAAGACGGGTTATTATGGACATACTGGAGGCACATCATAATCGACAAGTAGGTTGCATGTTAAAATTATTAGAATAGAAATAAAAGAAGAGAAATTCTTATCCTATAGATAAGAATATGAGAAATTTCTTAAATCCAATGTGAGCTAGGGTTGTTAAAGAGAGGGTAAAATATAACATTTTGTTTTTTATTTACAATTAGAGTGTCATCTACGTTGCTATGAATTTGGTTTTAATCTAGACCTCATATAAGTTGATTAGTTAGACAACAGATTCTAAAATATACATTAAATCTTATGAGAAGTGAGTTAGTGGTGATCCAAACTGGTCGAGCTGTAATTTCATGTCTAGATAAAAAACATCCTCTCAATTTTGTTGTAATGATATTCCATTTCTTCCTTCAATAACGACATTAATAAATTGAGTACATAACCTTATCGTCTTCAGTAACAACTCTATACTGATAATATCCAACACATACTCCACTTTCTTTAGATATTTTTTCTGAACCGATTTCAAAGATAATCACTAGTTAGATACAAAAAGCAGGTACAGCACACCATATGGGGTTACTATTACAGGATAAAAATTATCAAAATAAGTATCCCAGATGTCATTTTTAGGAACCTCAGTCATTCATAAATTGTCCTTATTACGAATAAAAATAACTTGGAGATCTGTTAAGCTCAGAAAGTTTTAAACAAGTCTGAAGCCAATCTATATAATTCCAGGTTAATCAGTTTGCATGTATGTATAATCAACATAGAACATGCCACATATGTGCATCGGTTCAAGTTGCCATACCTCTGTGGCACCGCAAGATTAACACCACCAGCATTAGTAGGTTACTTCAATAAAATAAAATAATAATAGTAACAAGGAGTGTGAACATATAGAATATGGTTCAGGAAGCATGGAAAGAAAGTTGTAGAATAATTTAAAGCTCATGAATTAAGGGAGAACAATGAGTGAATGCATCTGCGCCATTGTGACCGATTCTGGACGATGTCACTCAGTGTTTTTAGCCACTGGTTACGGCAATCGCGACGACCCCATCCAGGTAGTCTGCAGCTACCGGCACGACTCAAATCAACAGTCAGTGACCTCATGGACTGATGCCATGTTTTTTTGGCCACCTCAAACCCTCTTCCATCCTATTCCTATATCAGCTAACATTGCGTGTCGAGGAAGACGGTGGTTGGGCATACGCAACATATGTCCCAACTACCTCAGTTGATGAAGATTCATAACCTCATCGACTGATTTACCAGTTTATCAGTAACCAGCCTAAAGATATGATAAAAATAATTTTTACTCAAATCAGTTTGTACAAACTAATTAAGTGAACCAAGTTATTAGTCGATTTGGTGAATGTATTATAAATATATGTTCATGTTGAAAAATTTCAATACATCAGTGAATTTTTTAAAATGTTTTTCTAAATCACAACTTTACATGATTACTTAATTTTTAGGAAGAAATTAGATCAGAGCAAATTATACAACGTTTATCACGACAATCTCATTTAGAAAGTCGTATCTGTGTACAATTAGAACAAATTAAACGAGAAAAATCAATAATTTTAGAAAATCGTCGTGAACGCGAACAACAATATGAAGCTAGAAGAGAATTAGAATTTCAACTAGCTATGGATCGTGAAAGGGTAAATCTTATTATATGTAAAATAATTCGTAAATGATTAATGAAATGTTTCATAAGTGTTGTAACTTAGTAATTAAGTTCTTACAGTATGGTCTTGGTTAATGAACTCTTACTGTAGTGAGTGGTTTTGTGAAAGATTCCTGTTGTAGTATAATGCAATAGACTAGATGGAACACACCATCTACCTTGAGGTTAATGCAATAAACTCGGTTTTCCTTTACAAAGTAAATAAATGTTATGATTTCGGAACACAATATTCGCCTACATAGAAAAAGTGTTTGTATTCAATTCTGTACACAAGTGTTTTGAAAAACCAAGTTTTGTAACTAACACACAAGCTGTTTTGTGTTTTTTTTTTGAAGTTTTGCGTCTATTATTACAAGTCACTCACGATATTGTAGTTGTATCACTTTCTTAGTACACTTGTGTTTTTGTGCATTATGTATCAAAGATGAATTCATACTCACAAGATTCACGGCTTTTACTATATATATTATATATATATATATATACTGAAAATAATGTTATACTGTAAAATGATATTGCTGATGATTATACATTATATATATATATATATATATATATATATATATATATATATATATATATATATATATATATATATATATATATATATATATATATATATATATATATATATATATATATATATATATATATATATATATATATATATATATATATATATATATATATATATATATATATATATATATATATATATATATATATATATATATATATATATATATATATATATATATATATATATATATATATATATATATATATATATATATATATATATATATATATATATATATATATATATATATATATATATATATATATATATATATATATATATATATATATATATATATATATATATATATATATATATATATATATATATATATATATATATATATATATATATATATATATATATATATATATATATATATATATATATATATATATATATATATATATATATATATATATATATATATATATATATATATATATATATATATTTAACTACAGTTAGTATTTCATATTGTTAACATTTTTGTGACAAATGTTCAGTTGAAATTATGTGCTGAATAAAGTCTTTCTGAAAATTTAACCTTGTATTTTTAAGTGTCGTAATCTATCGGAAGCCCTTGATCTAGGATATAATAATTGATGGATACATTTTATCAGAATTAAAGACTTGATATTATAACTATGGTTGTTACTTAAACGATCAATTAGTGCAATCATCTGATTCTTGTTGAAGGTTAGCTGCAGCTTACGTAGCTCATTGGTGAGACCTCTACAGCACATGATGGTGTAAGCTTGTATTTGGTAGCAGTATTATTTACCTCAGTGCTAAAGATGTGCCTTAAGGCATGGTATCAGTTTACATGTGTCCTGTTCACTGCTTTCAACCACCTGACATCAAAAACGAATTGGATTTTCACAAATCAAAGTATTATTACGTTAGCAAATACAACAATTACAAATCTCTAGAAACAGTGAACCAGTTGAAGTAGCCAAAAACTAAATGTAAAATGAAAAGAGTAGGATCGACAAAAAGGGTTAACGAATGGGTAATGGAATTACTATCGACTTCAAACAACTAAAAAAGTGAAAGCAAAATAGAATCATAGGGTGGAAGTGTTTATGATTCACAGTAAGTCAGGGAATAAACCCATCGATACATTTTGGTTTGTAGTTTTGAGTCACTGCCTATGATTGTTTTACTAACTCTAACCAGAAAATATGAAGCTTCAAATAAATCGAATCAGATACCTGAAAACGCACGAATTTTTGGAAATATAAAATAACTGTAAATCAGTATGAGGATACCATTTATTTAGCATTTACTAAGTTTGGATAATTTCAAAACATTTCATAACTCACCATAGTTAAGTCGTCATGATAGTTTGAAAGTAGTGAGTTTAAATCATCAAACAATTTTGATTTTCTGAATTGGTATCATTTTCTGATCTATCCACTTAACGACAACTACATTTACTGTACGTTGAAACAAATGTTCGTGACACCTCTTCCAATCACCTCAATCCTTAAGTTAGATTACCTGTCATAAATTTAGTCTGAATTTAGTCACTAACACCTCAAGTAGAACTGAACATTTATTTTCAATAACAACTGAACTCATTTTCGCGAGGGTTGGGTAGATTATTCCTTTTTTAATGAAGGTGTTAAGAATCTACTAAATTCTTCGTCTTTAAATTGTTGGACAGTTTAAAAAACAGTCTGTGAATTAGGATAAGCTTGTATTTTCCCGTTGATTTGTAATGGACTGAAACTGGTCAGTCTCTGTTGCCATATGTGCATCCTAAGCGGATTACCCCGATATAGCGATAGTACACATGCAATATTTAGGTTGGATTATGACTGGCAAGCGGAACCCACAAAGCGCGTTTCGTCCTATTTGGGACTCACCGGCTGGATGTGCATCCCAATATTGATGTTCACTCTGGGATTCGAACTAAGTCCGCTTCGTGCCAAACGCCAACAGTTTTAGTCCATTATAAATCAACGGGAAAATACAAGCTTATCCTAATTACACATATACCCGTTGCACAGTTGCGACTGTCTGGACACAGTAGCCTAGTGGTTAACGCGGTGGCGTTTGACATAAAGCGGACTGAGCTCGAATCGCAGTGTGAACATCAACATTGGGATGGAGGTACATCCAGTCGATGAGTCCCAAATAGGACGAAACGCGCGTCCTGGATTCCGCTTGCCAGTCACAATCCAACCTAAATATTAGTGTGTAAATTATATAGTTAATAGCTTTGTACATGAAAACATATGAATAACGTTTGTATTATTGAGTTACATTGTCTATGATACAGAAAGTAACTGAATAGAATAAGCCTACTGTAGTGATGCAATTAAAAAATTAACAAAACGGCTAACACCAGCAACATCGTGATCAATATTATTATTTAAGTTGATTGACTTTATGTTTCTTTAAAAAAAATCTATAAAATAGGATATGTTACTCCAGAAAAAAGAGGAAGAGCAAGAGAAACTTATCATATTAAAACAATTCTGGGCAGAACAGTTAGCCAAACGTAGACAAGCCTCTTATAAACGTCATTATGATTTTATTCAAAACGATATCATACCACTACTATTACAGTTTGTTATGAATGTTGCCGATTATCGAGTTTATACAAAAAAGTAAGTTTATAGGGTAGTAGATTCGTCTTTGTTGGTGTTTTTGTTTTTCAATATGACACTTTTGGACTAATATATTTAATTTATACTAGAAATCGGATGAGTTTATTGTCAAAAGTGGCTAAGCTAGTTTCATGAACTTGAATTTCATACCAACAATTACAGTTAAGTTTTGAACTTACCATTGATGGATCATTGAGTAGTGATAACTGTTATTCCCATCCAATCCTCTATTGTTGATCTGATTCTATTAATCAAGTTGTAACATGAGAAGTGTAGCACTGTTGGGTTAGACGGCATGATATCGGTCACTTCTGAATGATCAACCAATTATAAGTATCTAAATCTTACAGGATGTTTGTCATGGTTGAATTATTTTACTCGTAATGTTCTCAAACTGTAGAGCTATGCGGTGTGCGTTGAAATCCAATAAGAGGAGCATTCCTTACCCGGTGATTTTAAGCACGCCTTGCCTACGAGTTTCCTCTGATATGCAGTTTATATCCTCAGGACTAGTTCTTGGCTGAATTTCTCAAAATACTAGAAACTAGATGTTTATAATTAGCTGGAACATAATCTAGAAATGACTATAATGGTGGTGATTTTTTCTCTTTAATAATAATCTTCCTGTTTATTTTGATTTCATCCCTCCATATTGCTGCAAAATACACTAACTTATTTGTTACTTCAAACTGCAAGTGAATAAACTACCTTGAGAACATTAACATCTAGTAGACATTACATTATTGAACAAGAAACAGTGGTGATTTTGTTGCTTCAACTTGTTCTATCACAGCATACGATTATCAATAAGTAATTTTCAGTTGACACTAACTTTTAAAGCATTTCATTTTCTATCCACTGACGAGTTAACATTAGTACCTCATAGTCAATATAAGATTTAGTAAAAGTACGTTTTGTCACCCCGTAATTAACTTCCACCAATATGAGGGAAAAATTAACAAGGTGGTAACCAAGTATGTCAACATAATAATGACACAAATCCAGTTTTATACATGATTACTGAGAAGAGACCACTAACTGAAAATAAACTTTGGACAGGATAAGTGACTGAGGTGCTGCTTATTTTCGATCTGTTGGTAAACGAAAGCATAATTTTTTTTGGAAAAAGCAATTACGAAATACATAAAATCTACTTTATTCGTTCTGTTTAAGAGTTCATAGTAATAGAACACATAACGTAGTTCAGATCATCAACAAGATGCACTGTGATTTCTTAGTCCATATTTAACAAATTGTGTGCTATTTATGTAGGCTTTATACTTCAAAAAAGGTCATTTGAACTCATTAAATGGATACGAACTTAGTCCCTACACAAATAAACTATTTCAACTAATGCATTTAAAATATAATTTGGAGTTGTTGTTTAACTTCAAATTTTATAGATTAACTATGTGTATATTTGTACTATCCGATATTGCCATATTCTAAATATGATTCACTTAGCAACACATGGAAATAATACTCATAGACAGTTCATGAATTAAATAGTAATAATCTTTCCTGATTATAAAATTGTATAATACTGATTTAAGTTATTTGATTTTTTGAATTCCTATTTTAAAGACTAATTCCATTAAGACTTTTTCGTCAGTGGAAAATCGAATTCATAAAAGGTATTTTACCGAGTGACACATCATCAGCAGAAAATCAGGTAGAAGATCCTGTTGAAAATGAAATCGAGAATACAGCTTACCAACTTCAATTGAAGCCTGACCAAATCATTGAAGAGCAACAAGAATTATTAGATGACTGTGATTTAGAGGAATACCAAGTAAATTAATAAGTAGATAATAATTGTTTTCTACTCCACGTTGGTTAAATGTCTTTTTCTCATGTCAATTTTCTTGGTTAACTAAAGTCGGTGTTATTGTAACCTGCACACCATAATGGCGTTATGACCTCTGTAATATGTAAATGCTATCAGGTTCACACATTTTTATCATTTACTACGATATATAAAATACTCTATTTTCGCATACATATGAGACTTTCGTGAAATTCCCCTTTTTCTTTTGTATGTAGTTGTTATAGGTTAGGTTTATTGTGTAATGATCGTTCAATTTATTTAGTCCCGCTTGATCCACTTTATATAACAAATATGTATTATTGTATTTTTATCACAGACTTCATTCATAATAAACAGTTTGTAATAACCTGAATATTTAGTACTGTAATTGTGTATTACATAACCGTAAGTGATGTCTTAATGAATGTACAAACGTAATGAAACCATAACTTTACGTTTTCATGGATCTTGACGTTTTTTCTTTGTCTACACTGGTAAAAAAATAAAAACAAATGAAGTTTTGGTCATCAAATAAATGATATGGAGTTGAAGAATATCGTGATAGCTAGATTCCACAAATAATCTTTAAAAGTTTCTGAAAATTACATTTGTTTCATCATTTGAGTCACTTTTCAACTCTATATATTTTTAATGGGGCTAACCATTCAATTTGCTTTATGGTCTGCTAATGTCAGCCAGCCAATTAAATAATTTAACACTGTTACTGGGTATTGTGGAGATTGCCGAATGTTAGTTTTATATCTGAAATTGGTCTGAATTACATAGCCATTGATCACCAGGAAGCACTGGATAGGTGTTTCGTCCTAATATTAGACTCTTTGCGGTGCACATCCACGAACGCGCCAAAGATTTAACCCAAGACCAATTCGTGATATCAGTTTAACATCCAACAATCTCCACAACACCCAATTACGTTCAATATCGGCTTACTATTGATTAACTTCTCTAGGTGATTCTTAGAGTTCTGGCAAAAAGACCTGACCAGTAGAGTTTGGCTGTGCTGGGTGTTAGGCATTTACCCACCGATAGCTATGGATGGAGTCGTGCAAATATACCGCAAATCGACTGGATTAGAAATGTCAGTCGTTGTGGGATAACTCAGTGGTCTAATGGTAAAGCGTTTTCCAAAAAGTCAGAGAGTCCTGAGTCTTGTCTGTGATGGGATTGTGAACACCAACTGCTAAAGTTTTGTGCTAGGGCGAAACAGCTTTCCAAAGCTTCCTGATGGTCAACGGTTGCCCAATATAGACCATTTCTGGATATCAAATTAAGATCTAACATTAAACTATATGTAACATAAAATTTATGCGTTTCTCACGGAAATGAATAAAACAACTTCCTTATCTTTATATATTCAGTGTCTTGCATAAGAAATTTTGAAATCGAGCGAAACACTCCATGTTCATACTGTGTAAAATGAAATAGAAGTTATCACTAATAAATTTTAAATTCTTATGCCCTGTATAGTCCACTTATGAAATCGACACTGAAGACTTTACCACTGGCTTTCTTGTTAAAGTCTAATACTTTAAGATAAAACCTAATCATTTCAAAGCAAGTCTATTTGATATATGAAATCCACTGTACATTATACCTTTCTAATCTACAGTCATAAAAATGATACATCACACTTGAGAAAGTTATTGGATTTGTGTTGTTGATCAGACTAAATTAGGTACAATGCGTGTTTACAGTAAGTTTGCTTCTTCAAGCAAACGAGAACGACCTTAAAAATAACAGTATTGAATAATGGTTTCATTATGATTCTTGCGGTCAAAAGATAATTTAACATGACTAAACATAAACGATTTAATGGAGTTTGTTTATTTCCTAGATTTTAAAACATACACAAAGTAACCATATTCTTATGAAGACTTCTGTTAATTAAGAGCACTAACTAAGAAATCCTGATGTGTTTATTTTTATGATTGATAACTTTCCTAGTATATACTTTTCTGATGACTGTAAGATATAAGTAAGATGTAATTGAAACAAAATGCAAAGTCTATTTTATAATGTAAAAATGTACGTTTATGTACAATTTAACATTGATCAGACATTTATGCATACTTTTTATACCGAATTGCTACCTGATAGTCACTTTGTTACAGATATTTACTAACTAGATCAGTACCCTGACAATTAAGTTTCTATATCTATGAAAACAATGAACAAAATTCATCATTCTACAAAAAACTATACCAAATATATATATATTATATTGTAGAACCTTACTGGAGATTGGGACCTAGCAAATATTGGTGCACTTTATATGAAATCATTGCCAAATGAATTGATTCCTCATATACAAGGTAAACCAATTGAATGGATTGATTTCAAAGATGAAATACAATTAAATGAATTCAAATTACCAAATAACATTAATCAATTAAGAAATAACCCTATTTTAGAATGGATTATTAAACGTCTATATAAAATTAATTTTCCAGTAAATGTAAGTAAACAAGTGTATATTAATAAGAGAAAACAACACTTTTTAAAAATATTAACCATTTCGTAAAGTGTTTTCTTTTGTTGAGACATTTGCATAGTTCGAAGATGACTTTTGTCAATAACTGATATTCGAGAAGCATTAACAAAATTGAGGAGCACTGTACAACTGTTGGTATACAAAACACTTCTTGAACTAAATAAGCATAAAGTAAGAAATGACACACGCGCACATAAGAAAGTGTAGAACGAAAGACTTAAATCATCATTTCCAATAGCAGGCACCTACTTTAAAAAAAGAAAAATAATTTTAAAAGGAACTGTACATAGTAATTCCCAATAGATACGCCTCTACAAATAGAATATTTTTAGATAAAGCATTGAATCCATTTATCTAAATTACTCGACTTCATCTTACTTCACTCTAAAGTTCAGCAAAGCAAGTTATCACTGCTAATACAGAATACATATTCTTATCAGATTATTCACATAATGGGCTACCAATATTTTACAATGATTGACTTATCGGGAGTGAGATAGTTATAACTGATAACAATGTATGATCGTCGAGCTATGACACAAATTGATAGAAGTGAGAATTATACCACCTTAGTGGTGCAGTTGGTTAGGCATTCACCATTCTGAAGGCCCTGAGCTCAATTCCCAGCAGGAATTGAGGGTGCATACTGCTGGAGAGTTGTATACTAGGACGGAACAGTTGTCCAGTTCTCCCCGGTTTTCACTAGTACCCTACCAACATCAATCAGTGACGAATCCAATAAACTAAACTTAGTATTTATCTTCGCGAATCACTTCAATTTGATGTTATTAATATTATTAGACTAGGTGATTTTTAGAGGCTTTGATAGAAAACAATAAATTGTCATTTTTATCTAAATGTAAACAGCAATTCAAACCAAAATATGATTATATCCCTATTGTGTCACCTTTTACGGGAGTCTTCGTGCATATATTACCAGTCAATCAAAATATATACAAAGATAAACTATCTATGGCATCAGCCAAATAAGTTTGTATCCACATAAAAAGTCACATTACACAATTCACTGACCAAGTAAAACCTCACTTGACAATTTAAGGTTTGAAATGCTACCAAATGACCAAAGTATGAAACTTTTGACTTATCGTAGTTTAAACTATCTAAATCTAATTTTTATATCTGGTTTTGGGAATAAAGTGAATCCAGAAAAGAAGCGACCTTATGAATAGTTGTAGATATGCTAAAATGATGACTACAAACCGGTCAACTTTCAAATCTAATCGTGGATTGTCTACCTACTTCTTCAGTTCTGAATATCAAAGATAAAATTAAGCTAATACTGAATACAAAATCTACGCTCTGGTTACCATCCAATGAATAATTATTTCGATTTGCCATTTATTTCTTCAGGTTACGTGCGTGGATAAAAGTTTCGTCTATAATTAAAGTGACTACTAATACCATATTACCTTTCTAATCATAGTATGATATAACACTCCAAATAGAGGCTTGATCACACACATTATTTAACTGCTTAATTATTAACTCATTCATGTAAATTAGTCTTAATATGTAACACGTACGTGGTTCTGAAGATAGAGACGAAGATCGCTAAAGAAAGTAGTTTATGCAAATGGATTGAATAACATTGGATTCTACACAAAATCATGTTAAAATAAGACATATTTCTTCTCCAAAACACAGCATAAGTGAACAAAAACTAATTCAGAACAAGAAACTAAATATATTAGCACAAATAATGACTGTTTTAGTAAATCCATTTAAATATAAGTTGGATAAAGAGACAAAAGGATTGTTGTCAGGATGTTGGAGCATATTCCACAGTGTTGACGATTAATTGGTTTACACTAGTAGATACGACGTCATCATTTAAAAATTTGTCGAAATAATCAATACTCAAACAATTTAGAGTTTATTCCGTTTTGTTGAAGCCTTTACTATTAGAAGACTAAAACCAAACTGATGCCAGTGAAGTAGTACTCTGGTGACTTCAGTTCGAAACACATAATTATATAACATCTTACTTCATGCTTTTCAATCATAAGTTTCTTTTTATCTTTCTGGGATTGTTTAGGAGTTTTTCATTTATCTTACTTGATTATTACTGCTGTTTATTAGTTGTGAGTAGTTAAAGAGAACCCATAAATAAATGTATGCTTGTTGTTCTGTAACATTCGTTGTTGTTGCTTTAATCAGATTTATGAATATAAAAACCTTGTTAGAAGTGCCTTTTTTAATGTAATTACTCTCATATTTTTTCCTATTCCATGTAGCCTGAACCAATCAAATCTGATGTACCAGAATTTCCTATTAAGATAGCACTTCTTGGTAAACCGTTAAGCGGCAAAACAACTATAATAAATGAACTGGAAAAGAGTAATTATTTTTTTTGATTGCTTAAGTAAAAATGAACTATCAATTATTACTTATGTAATAATAATTATTTATCTACATTAGAAGTTTCAAATGATTAAGGAACTTTAGTTAAACAATCATTGAAAATCAGGAAGAACTGTTTTGTTTTAGTTTGGAACTCCTTAGTAGTTCGTGACCAAGACTGAATTAGAGATAGAACCCAGGACTATTAGGCTTTTTGAGAGAGCTTAGCATTCGGTGGTGTTCATTAATCAGTTTTTTATGTAGTAAATAAACTTGTTGTAGAACAGAATTTCAGGTAACATACTAACCAAACTATCAGCCATGCTACAGCTCTCGAACTAATATTACTTATTACAGAGAATTATTTTCATCTCTAAAGTTTTATCGATTTTGAAGATTTCTCTGGTTTTATACGGTGTAGTTAGATATCATTGGATCAAAACGCAGACCTTCAAGATGGTATACAGTTAAAAACCAATTTTTAAATTTGGTGGAATTTTGTTGTGGCTAATTTAAAAGTAGAGTGTAATGGTGTAAAAGCAACTGAGATCTTTGAAGCTAAACTGTTGAAGTTTAAATTACTTAAGGTTTTATTTATATTGCACTGGATCATAATTGGTATCGAAATCTTAGAAACAGATTTTATTCTTACACATAATTCACTTAATTAACTTGAGGAGAGCATGAGCAAGGTATTAACCTGAAGCTTTTAATAAAACAGTGTTATTATTTATGTTGACTACACATTGATCGCGTGTAACAACTAGTAGCATGCAGTCGTCCTGATTTGACATTTAAACATGGCGTATAAAAATGCATAATTTACAATGTGACAATAAAAATATGTTACGTTCCATATAGTTGATGATGTAAAACAATGAAGAAAGGTTGAGTTCATTCAACGTTCGGTTTATTGTAACGATAAACAGTGTAAAATTCGCTTGAATTTTTGGTAATTTTTCTCAGATCAAGTGCAAAATGGCGCAAGTCGAGGCATCATTTCACAGAACAGAATAATATGCACTGACAAAAAACTTGAATAAGAACTAATGAGTGCTAAAAATACCAAAAAACCGATAAGTATTCAAGGAGATTCATAGATAACAACGGGAAAAGCGAAGATAAAAATCTAAGGAAAACCCCTGTAAATGAAAAACTTGCTTTTATTCAACTTCAAATGAAATCTGATGATATTTTGTAGACAACCAACAGAAGACTAAAATCCTCACTAAGTAAATAATATTCTGCTCTCAAGCCTATCACCTTTTACTAGACAGCATGATTTTAATATATCAAAATCCGCTAGGTATCACTTTCGTATTACCGCCAATTACGTACAAAAATTTATAAACAATCTACCAAAATGGCTAAAATGGTAGAATAGATGAAAGTAGTTATGCTTAATTCCAATAGCTAATCTCCGTAAGTCTTCAACTGAATGGATTGAAGGGTAGTACTATAGAAAAGACATTTGACTGACTTGGTCGATAGCTTTAGATCTTTCTTTCTCGTTAGTAGACATTCAAACTATAGTCTTCTTAAATTTTTTGAATCAAACACAATCAGACGTTGTAAACCAGTGGTAAACCCCTCAATACCATGACAATGTTTCACTTATTGCATCGTTTTTCAATCTTCTTTTTGTTCTGAGCATGTTTTAATCCTTGAAATTTCATAATTCCACTGTTATTAACTGATTGATCTTAATTCGTATTATTCTTTATTACTCTTGTTCAACCATTGCATCACTGAGTAGCTCAGTCAGTTATCAGTGTTACTGTTCGTTGCTGACTCGATGTTCTTGAATCTCCACCTCTGGCTTATATTTATATGCATTACTTTTCCAATCATATTAACTATACTTGAGTTTTTCTCTCAATGTAACTCTTCACACTGGACTCTAACCAGTTTTATTTTTAATGTAAATTAATTTCCATATATAATTCATATCGCGAAATATTATAGGTTGTGTACAGTTGACAAGAACCCAAAGGAATATGAGAAATTCATCTTATTCGTTGTTCTTGCTTTCCTCTAATCTTATTCCACTCTGAGCTCTATCAGGTTAATGTAGTTCCGTCCTAGTAAAATTGTTTTTTTATTACTCTCAAACTAATTGAAATGCGTAATTGGTAGATTACAATTTCGTGTTAAATTTTACGTTGACTTCTTTCTTTTTACTTGTATTCTTACTACTTCTAGATAATCGATGTGTTGGAATTCATCCATACCAACTTATCGAAGAAGCAATAAAAGCTTATGAAAACAAAGAAACTGAGGAGTGTTCCAATTTGCTTATTGATAGTTCTAAATCAGATGAAACGGAGACTCTGCCAACTACCACAGTATGCTACTCAGTTTATCACTTTACACAAAAATGTTTTCATAGTAAAATGTAATTATAAACTAACAAAATTACATTCCAACTTATTCTCCAATATACTTTCATCGTAACTGAATGTTTTGACCATAATTTATGTAGTAAATATATTTTAGACATAAACTTCATATTATCACTAATCTTTGCAACTTTTAAATGAAAAAGTAGAAAATATGCAAATTTGCATTCATATTCTAATCCTTGATAGAATTAGGAGCACGTTTAATAAGAATTTGCGATATGTGCTCATTACTGTGTTGGAACTTTCTGTCAAACAATGTTTAAGACATATGACACATGGCAACAAAAAGTGATCACTTTCATTTCATAACAAATCAACGAAAAGATTCAATTACATTCAAAATGTATATACATACCCGTTGCACAAACTTGATTTTCTGAACTCACTTGGTTCGTGGTGATAGCGGTAGCGTTTGGTATGAGACGGTCTTAATTCAAGTCATAGTTTGAATATCAACACTGGGATCTAGGTGCATTCAGCTGACTAGTTCCAAAAAAGAATGAAATATGCGTCCTGGATTCCACTTGGAGTCATAATCTAACTCAAATTAAGCTTAGAGTAGTTTACAGAAAACCTCGTAAATATTTTGATTTCGACAAATAAAAAAAATTTTCATCTCTTTTTCATAGTGCATAAAATGAAAGTAATGAATGCATTTCCATATTCCACTATCATCAAGCAAATAATAAGTAGAAGAAACTTAAAAAATGACCTTTCAAAAATGTGCAACCCCATTTTATTCCTAGACTTTTGACTATCAGAATGTTCGAACCCCCTTTGATTATTCAAAAATAATTTTGAATTGTAGCTGTCAAACCGTTTTCATTGAAAAAAATGATTTTCTAAAGTTTTTCTATAATTCAAAATTTTTCTACCTTGTATTTTCAGTTGATAGCCTTTCTGTATTTGGTTTTTCTTTGTTTGCATATGATACCCTTTGACAAATAAGTCAGTGATTAATTTTTCTAAAATGGACTAAGCCAATTGTTTTTTAAATCATCTTCATCTATTCACTATTCTATACAGATTTATAAATAAGTCAGGTTATTGAGAAATTCCAACACCATTTTTTGTAAACATGATATTCATCTGCTTGACAAATAGCCAGTTTAATGCACAATATTCATACCTAACATACTGATTTGGTGCCCTGACTTGGGTTTTACAGATTTGTAACAGATCTCGCAACATCATCAACTAGAGATAAATGTGTTCAGCTGTTTTAATCTCTTATTTGTGTTTATTATTCTCGTATTTTACCACTGTTAATATTAAGAAGTTTAATTAACTGTGCTTTCCACTTCTGTTTCCAGAGGATTAAAACAATTTATTCATTAATGTTATCTTTAGGTATCAGTTAAAGCAAAACTTGGTGAAATTTTATGGAATGATTTAAAAGTTGGGAAAGAAATTTCAGATGATCTTCTAGTTGATTTAGTTTATGAAAAAATCAAGTGAGTTAATTAATTAGGCCTAATTATTAATATGATTAGCTACGTTATATGTTTAGAATGTTTTGCCGAATGGGATAGTAAAGTAACTATGATATACTGAAGCAGTGTTTTAAGGACTCCAATTGTATGGTAAATGTAAGAATTCTGGCTGTATGTAGTTGTCATTGTTGTCAGGAGTATTTTTTGTCGAAGCATTAAGTACAATTTATGGTTTAACACATTATATTGGTTTCAAATAACGAATAGTTGTCAATAGTTATTAAGTTGAACTAACAAAATTTAAACGTCACTATATCTGAGTTGATGAATGTATGTTTATACATTTCGTATTTTGTGTTATTCACTTTAGTAAAAGTTTAACATTAACTGAAGAACTATTGTTAAACAAGAAGCATTAAATATTTGTTTTATCCTAACTCATAACCCGTCAGCAGTATACACCAACCATCTCACTAATAATCAATCTCAAATCTTTTAAAGCCCCACAGTGGGAACCTTGCCTTCAAACCACTGTATGAAAATTTAACGGTACAAGTTAATCCACCATTCGTCATAATCAGTGCCGAATAGAATTGATGATACCTGTTTCACTTTCGGTATTATGAAACTCCTCCGGTCTTCGCTTCTTATTGGAATTTAGGAGATTCTTTTTTAAAATTACTAACAATGAATTATCTGGCTATTACCAGGTAAAAGAGCTTAGGCTGTTTATTTTGACTGTGACATCAATTTTATTCAACTCGTTGAGTGTATATTACCAAGAATTAGTGGAATAAAAAACCGGAGAACCTCATAACAGGTAATAAATATGACTTCGTTAACAATAGACGCCAATACTGCACCTACACTTTAGTGACTAAAGTTTGACTCGTGTCCCCCCCGTGCCCGTTTAGGAATGCTTTGCAATCTATACAATTTTATTTTAACAAGTGTACTTATGATTATTCTGTTATTAGATTTGCTAAATATTCACTGAAATTTATTTGGTATATAATACAAACAACTTGCTTTTTACTACGATCCATAATACTTTTTTGATTTTTTTTCCTATCAAGAACTCTTCAGCCAACAGTCGGCTTTATCTTGGATGGATTTCCGACAAATTACAATCAAGCTAAATTACTTGAACAGAAGTTAACCGGAAACCGAATATCAGTTACTGACAACACATCAAATAATGCCTTATCATCCATAAATGTAACAAATTCAACAAATTCTAAACTACAAAATGGTTTAGATTTAATTATCGTATTAGATATATCAGATGAGATGATTTTAAAGCGTGTAGCACAATCAACATTATCTAAATTAGAATTTAATGATTCACTGATGAAATACACAACTAATGAACAAATACCATTCAATAATCAAGTTGACATACATTCGAATACATTATCTAATCAAATTTTAACTGTAAACATTAATAATGATTCACAAGTACAAGAAATTCAAAATTTCACTTATACCGATAATTTTAATTATTCACCATTCATTTTAAAAGAAACACATGGTAACATACTAGAACGTTTAATTCATTATATTCAATCATGGCCAAAATTATATAAATTCTATAATGAAAATAATTTATCAAAGTTCTGTATAGTTAATTTAACAGATTTATTACATAGTACAACATTCAATTATGATGATGTGGAAATTAATAATGAATCTATAAAATTAGCTGTTTACTTAGAAATTGAAAAGAGAATTGAAGAATTTATAAGACTTAAAGAAAATGAATCTTCAGTTAAAATATTATCATCTGATGTAATGGAGTATGTTGGGAATGATGAAACTATATTGATTAATAGTGATAAAAATCCTACAAAAGTGACTGATGATAATGATGGTTTTGAAAAGGCAGAAGAAAGTAGACGTACATTGTTTACAAGTTCTATCATAGATTCTACTACTAATGATGAGCAGAACGATATTAATAAAGTAAGTCATATTTTATGATTAGTAAAAAATAAAATTGTGCAATTGCATACATATAAACATGACTTCAACAAATTAATTACAATTAGTTATATATGGTAACAAAACGAAGTGTACGTAAAACTACTACTAGTCGAATTTGCAGGAATAAATGTCATAGAAACTGGATAGAAAATATGTAATTCATTTGAGTTACGTGATATGATAATGTTAGGAAGACGAATTATGAAAAGTAGCTAAGTTCAGATGGACATGGCAATATGATTAAATTGATACAGGTAAATAATGTTGAGGGGGGGGAGTAGGGCGAGAGAGGAGGAGCTATGAAAATTTGTAAAATTAAATGGTAAGTGTGAGGAACATAAGAATAACAATTATATAATACTATAATAAGGAAACTTACTAGCTAGGTCCATGGTAAAATGACATGGTGAACGATTTTCTTTTGTACACAATTCCGGTTTCTCTATGTGTTTGGTGACGGTCCCAACAATACATAAGAGTCAGATACATAATGCTTTTGGTAGGTTTTTGCTTAGCCTGTACATTAGGTTGAGAGATGCATCCTTACTAAACTGGTGGTTAGTATTGACTAGAAACCAGAAAGGAACCCTGGAGATTTATTGAATGCATTCCATTTTAATTAGACGACATCCGCTTATTTCATTCAGATTCACAAATCTGGTCTTTATCGTGTTTGGAAGGCTTGATTTCGCGGTCTATGGAATGCTTAGCTAATTTATATATGACAAATATTGTCAAGGAGCAGGTTAATTACTTTGATAAAAATGAATCATAACAACATTTACATACTTAATTGAAGATGAAGAATGATAGAGGTTTTTACAATCTTCGTTCTATGATGCTATACATGCCAGTGTAAGTTAAACTACATAAAGAATACAGAATAATTATTATCTTTTCTATATATATATATATATATATATATATATATATATATATATATATATATATATATATATATATATATATATATAGAGAGAGAGAGAGAGAGAGAGAGAGAGAGAGAGAGGAAAAAATTACACACGTAATAGCTTATGCTCAAATAAACATATTACGTTAAGAAAATAAGTTGTCAAAATCATTTGAGGAGTCAATATGGTTTGAAATGTCAATTAGAAGTTACGTAATAGTCTAAATAACTGTTGAAAATTTCTGTGAAAGGTAGAATTGTAGTAATTGTCCACATGAGGAGCATAAAGACGAGAATAACTGGATGATAAAGAAACGGATAATTAATTTTTAAGAAAGAATTGAAAATTAATTATAGAGAACAAGTAAAGATTATGGTCAAGGTAAAATAAGCTTTTGAATGTGTTTCTTCCGGATTTTTTCTTTATGTAGTATGCCACCTCAACTAGTCCACATTTTCATAGGATTCACGAATTTAAAAAAATACAGAAACGAATCTGGACATGCTGCATGTTTACAGTTGATTTGTCATAAAATAGAAAATTTCTTTTACAAAGTTATTAATTATTTACTTCAATGATTGGGATAAACTAAAACTCCCAGCTATCCCAGGATTATGGAAGAAATGTAGTAGTAATAAAAGTAATATCGCTTACTTGTTAAAAGTAAATATATATAATTATTACATTTGCAAATATGTAACTAATATCCTTTAAAGTCAATTTGATTTTCATTTTTTGTTATAAGTAACACATTTGCACAAATAAAAACTAATTGTTCTCCTGAAAATTTCTTCTTACCTCGAATATATGGTTAAAATAAGTCATATTCATTGAAATGTGTGCCCACATTAGCTAGTGTCCAACATAACCTCACAACTTATTTGTTCATTAAATTTCACTAGTCTGGAATCATGATTCATCAAAGTCTTCTAACGGATACAGTCATTTCACTAACATATTTCTCCTACCTTTCTATCTTTATAGTTTACATGTTACACGTATACACAATATGTGTAACTTCTACTATGAGGCTGTAAGAAAAGAAAATAACTCTTCCTGTCTTTTATTACACAATAAAATCTACAGTTGTGATGACTAAATGCATTATTCATCCGTTATTCTTAATTGTGCATCTGTTACATAATTTTTTTGTAGAAACCAGGCTTAAATGATTATACAATAAAAGAAAATGAGGTGAAAACTAAAAATGAAAATACTAGTTTACCTCATCTTACTGAACGACCTGTAACAGCCAAAACGCTATCTAGCGGCAAAAGCTCTAGGAACTCCAGACAAAGTAATCGTAACAAAAAGGAAGGAAGTGCCGAAAGTCAAAGAAAAACAGGTGGTTTATTAATCATAAAGTAACCGATATAATTGTATTTGTTTATCGTATGTTTTATGAATGAAACGTTTGCTGTCTGAAACTGAATGACCAAAATTACTTTCATCAAAATTTGGGTAAATTAAACCAGTAAATCGATTGTTTCTCCTGCATCTTCTACAGTTTTGCATCACAGGCAATTGAGATTTGCTAATGTTGAATGCGTCAGATTAGATGCACAATTTAGTGGACTCAAAGTTCAAATAGTTATATTGATTCGTTCTGTATTCTGTTCTTTGATTCTTTAAGGAAATAATGAAAATTATCAACCAAAAATGAGGTCAAAAATAATTATGTCCTACTATTAATATCTATATTAGTACGAATCATGATCAGGGATCAGTGTATTTCTGTACAGTTGATATTTCTTAATTTTGCGTCTTCACTAAGTTTATTACAATTATTTTCTAATGAATAGGAAGTAGATCTCCATCAGCAGGACAAAGTACTAAGCCTAACGATAATAAAGACATGCAATCGAATTCCAGTAACCGAAATAAACCTTCCGAGTCAGCCAAGAAAACAACATCACGAAGTCGTTCAAATAGTGAAAAGAAACTATCAAAGAAATCAAAACTAAAATCAATTGACTCACCGCAATTAGTTGAATCAGGAGGTAAAGAACAGAATGATACACCACAAGTAAGGTTGCCACAACCTGGGGATGAAAATTACCAGTTCGTCGAGTTACCAGTCATGCAAGTGAGTTAGATGTTTTATAGATAAAATACATCACTAAGTAGTTTGTATAAATTTGCATCTTAAAGTTTCTTTCCAAATTCAGTTTTTACACAATAATAATTATAACTGTAAATATTAAGCAATACCACTTATAAATGCCCCTTATAATGTAGTCAAATTCATAGAGATTTTTTGTGAAGAATAGATAAATCCATGTTGGATTGTTAGCACACCGCCTGCAACTGTTCGTTGGCTATAATGAACAGTCTTTATATCATATCCTAAATCAGTTTGAAAAGAAATCCATTTAATATCTTCAAATAATCACATTTTAGATTACTTTGAGGATCAAATGCAAAACTAAAAAGGTATTTCAATCAACAAGACATCACTTTTCAAGTAGTTAGAAATTCAGGCACTTTTTATTTTATTAAATTCATTGTATATTATAGCTCCTTTCCTTTGATTACAACTGATGAACTCCCTTCGTTCGTGATTTATTGATATGTCTCGCTCTTGATTATTGATATTTCCGTATACGACTCGAATGCCTTGAACCCTTCAAATCTCAAATTAGAAGACATAAGGAAGGCAGGATGGGATGTTTATTTTAGTTTGTGTCAAATATGTGCAAAATACTAAAGTATCTATAGTTTTTCATGTTAACGAAATCAACACTACAATTCATTCGATCCTCAAATAATAGTTTTTAGCTATTATCCTATCTTAATACTCCTTCAAATTCCTGGAAAGTTCTGTCAGACGGTAAGTAAACGGAATGTCTTCAGCCCTTCCAAAGATTCTGAAGCTTTCTTTGGATAAAATAGTATTTACATGTTCTCGTGGAAAATAAATCAATAGGCTTGTTAATACTATACTATTTATTTAATACTATACAACAACAAAACACTGTACTGACAAAAAAATGAGTAGCTGGTTTTTAAACGCACAAATAGTATGTACTTGAAAGCATTCAACAGATATTCAAAGGAATGTTACTCTATAAGTATCAGTTTTCTTACCCATAAAACTTCAAAAAGTTACATTCCTACCTTTATGACAGTGTAGATGTGCTAAAATAAAACTATATTTCACAGACTGAAATTAGAAATAACTCTGATATTTCTCGTGACAGGAATAACCAAAGGTTATTGAATGTAATCACTCGACTTTTATTCAAATTGTTCTTTCCCCATTCCAGGAATCTGCACACATATTGTGGAAATTATGGGAAAACACGGATACTCTATATCATCAGAATTTAAAGTCGGCTTTTCGCCAAATTCGTCTTCTGAATTCAGATATTATACCACATATGTATCATATTAAACAGCAGTTTTATAATTATTTATATAGACCAGATTCAAAACAACATTTTCTCAGTCAGTTCATTAGTGTAAGTTGCATATTTATATGCTGATTGTTAGCAGAATGCTTAAAAAATGCCTTTAAATATAAACCTTATGAAAGTTTGATAGTGTTCAGCAGTGGAATTCAGAGCAAACCTTTCATCCTATTTAATATCCATCGGCTGAATGTATGGGTGTGTTGCTTTCCGCACTGATACTTAGACCAAGTGTCTTACGCCCAAAATACCAATATCAAAGCTGCGATTCATGAATATTATTTTTAAGGGTCCCGAATATGATGAAGCATTCGTCCTGGATTCTACCACTAGTTACAATCTAACTTCAACAAACGAAGCGCTTTTCACCTCTTTTAATAATTATTTACATATATTATTCATCGGTATTCAAATCAACTTCAATCACCACTTACTGAATTGTCGCAGATTACAAAAATACATATAGTTTCAATCTGGTTGCTTAGAAACTATCATTTGTAAACTTCTAATGAGAAGCTATTTAATACAATGATCCATCTGCAACATTTATTAGGTCATTTTGTTTTGTCCATTGATCTTGACCTATCGCATAAAGAGGAATTACAGTTTGGCTCTTACGTGATATGAAAGTTACAGCTAATTTGTTACTGAATGGAAAAACATAAATCCTTATTTTCCTGGTTATCACTATTTGACAGATGACGTCAGTTTGTGGTCAAAATTACCTACTGATTTTGTGTTTGATAATCACAATTAGTAAATAATATTATTAGTTTGTTTAGAGATTGTAAACTATACATTATGCATTCTAGCAACATCAGTCAGCTTTACAGATTATCGTTCGTAGTTTTAAATCCTATTAGTAAATGAAACATTAAACGTCAACTCACCGATTGGATGTTTAAGGCAGTCAAAATCTTTAAAACTCATTATCTACTATCACACTATTAATATAAACTCAAATAAAACCCCGTTAATGGAGAACTCTTAGTCAACCTGGGATATAAAATTGATTGTACCGTGATACGCGAGAAATGCTTTCACGCCATTTATAATCAAATATCAATAACAGAAAAAATATCCTCTGATGTTAAAGTCTAGGTTTCACAGCAATAAAGTAAAATAGAGAGAACTGAGCAGTACACTTTCCTCTTTCAATGACTAACGGACATCTAGCCTATACCACAAGTACTGGTGGGGGGTTGGTTAAAGCCAAGGGAACTTTCTGTATTTGTTCGGTGACTTTATCAGGCACCTAAGGATCAGATAAAATGCGACCTTCAAGACAAACCAAGTTGTCAGAGTAATCAACTATTTTACTTCGTATGATCAATCTAGACTCTAATGAAAACCAGTCCTAAAGCATGAGTTTGCATTTGGATGGAGAGAAGTTCATTCCAACCACTCTTCCATAGTTGCTGAAGATGTTCGAGCGACTCTGTATCATTTCAACGTCTTCATCAAACAAGGCTGGTACCTGCATATTCTTTGTCTGTTTACTAGTTCTCGATGGGAGTGGGGTGGGGAACGGTTCCTAAAAATGTAGATTAAAAAGGCATGATGTCTAGGAGTGAGCTTTGACGAACAGTGCTCGGTAACAGTTTTCCATAAGTCCTGACTGAAATAAGTAAATGAGTAGATAGCATTTATAACAATCATATCACCTTTGGCACATCTTTTGATAACAAACAATGTCACATGGCCTCTTGATCTATGGAATCGCATCATGAAATAAAATTATATTTTGGTGCACGCAAGTTCCCTTCGTTCTTAAACCTGAAACAGAGTAAACATTAGATCAATACATTTACATCTAGATCTAAAATCAGTCCAGGTTTTCAGATTTTGATTCTTCCAAGCTCCAAATATGTGTTACATGGTTATAGAGACTAATATTTTAAATAATATTTTATTGCAGTCGACTATTCTGTAGTTATTGAGGCCAGCTGGAAATGATTACTTCCAGTTATAAAAGTCTGGCTAGTAATCCATCTAAACTTAACTGCTAAAATTGATGCACCTTCCTTTAAAATATCTGAAGTCAGCCTGTTACTTCTTCCTATTCTCGCTTACTACAATGTGACCTTTTATACTACACTATAGGTTGAGTGGTTTATGTCAATCTCTTGACCCGGTTTCATGAAGATATGAAGTATTTATAGAGTAGCTGTGGATCAGGTGAATCATCCCTTAAAGTGCTCCATTCATTGTTCTTTTTTATAACTAGTGTTCAACTCATATTCAGCTGCTTACTTTTTCAACCGTTACCATCTCTTTCTTTCTTGGAATGGTAAAACCAGCATGTTTATTGAATTTTGAATAAATGAATCTACCATCATTATAAACATCATTATCTTACTCGACGAATATTACAGAATTTGTTAAGTGTTGCTACTCTAGAGTGGACACAGTTAATGATATTTGCTTTTTACAATTAACAGTTTATTTTTTACAATTATGAGCTAATTATGTCTATGCTAAAATCTGTAATAAAGTTGTAAAAATAACACATACGATATGAAATTTGATAAATACCGGTTCCCAGTCTGCAATAAACCATTGTAAAATAGTCAGAAAGATTCATCACAGAGTTTTCTTAAAAGTACTTTGCAAAATCTCCGGTGGTTGAAAAACAGAGAGTACTAATAATCTTCTCTACTACACTAGCAAATTGCATGACTAAGAGGAATATCCATCATCTAATAGGTCCACATAAGTCTGGTGAAACATTAATCATGAGGCGGGAGCTCTTGATAAAAGCCTGCATATGAAAACCAAATATTGAAAAGAATAAGAGATAATGTTTACCAACAACTTAGTAAACACATATGATTCCTATGCATTTATTAATGAACACGTTGAAAACAATTAATTATACACAAGTACTAAATTAAGGCTATCTGGAAAACGAACATAATCATACATTCAGTATTAAATGAGTTACATAGGAACTTGCCAGATTTGGTCAAACATGCATGTATTTATGCATTTTTTATTTCAATCTTCAATAGTCATTTAATTCATTAATGAATGAAATGCGTTCTGATAAAGAGACAAAAGCTGACTTACACTGTCGAACAGATGATTTACGTGACACACTATATGAAATAATTGATGAAATAAAACAAGCAAATGAAAAGCGTTTGGAAATTTTACTTGATATGCCTGGTTGGTTTACAGATAAACAAAGATTATTGATTAATTTATACTTGTTATTACTTCAAATTGAATTAACACGATTTCAAGAGACGGCACAATTGATAAAAGATTATTATAAGTAAGTGAATACATTGATTAAATATTGTTAATAACTAACAATAAAGTTGATAATGAACTGTTGTGAATTCTTTCGAATCCTTCTTAATCTGACTTTCATTCATTGAAATTTCGAATTGACTAAACCTTTTATCTCGTATATGGATATAACAAAAAATAATGAGTTTATCGTCTTATGACAAAAAATTTTCTAAGAATGATTAAAAAGTTGTATTTATCACGAAATGATCTGAGTTTTTATGCTATCTAAAATAAGGAATCACTTAACAGTTCTTTGATCAAATAAAAGAACTACTCAAAAGTGAACACTGACAACCCTGTTTAGAATTTAACCCCGAATTCTTCGGATCTCTAAGTGAATATTCAGTCGTTAGAACCTATAGGTTTGCCTCTAATTGATGAGAGAAATTAGAAGTATGACACTGTCATTGTTCAATATCTAGTAGCGAGTCGGCATGAAACTGGTTTAGTTGATGTTTACAAGTATATCGTGCCTAAATTTATCATTTTAATATAGTTAACGTTTAGTAACAGATATTATATCTCGTTGGTAAGTTCCTGTTTCAGGTCTACTGAAAGGAAACATTTCCTAATTAATGTAAGTTTGGCTGGTAGGAGATAAAAAAGAAATCACTGTAAACGTATTTAGTTCTTATGAGTTTATATTACGGCAAAACAATAGTGCTTTCACATTCATGATGTAGGCTTCATCTTAGGTTACCTTAGGTTCTAAACTATTGATAACCCAACGAATAATTTGCCTGTCATAATATGCATCCATTCTTTCCGTCGGCTAATGGTAATTTCTAGAGTTGAAATCCTCTTTTGTCGATGTAGGCCTACTGTTACAAAGTATGCCTCTTAATGACTTAAGTACTGATATCGTTGACCTCCAAACGTAATACAAACCGGATAATCTACATCTACTAGGAGGAGAAATTATTTCCAAATTAGACGTACTCAAGTTTCAATCTTCTTACTAAGTTTAACATTAATTTGAAAACCACCTATGATCCCTAGTCCATATATAATCATATAAACAACCTTAGATTGAGTATATGAAATATCATTTAAGTAAGCATTCAGTTTTAATATCAATTTCTCAAGATCCGGATGACCAAGAATACTAGATCTCTTGAATTCTTGGATCAAACTTTATCCGTAAGTTGTATTACTTACTGACTGATAGAAACATCCTATGTCAAAATTTTGGGAACATGAAAGTTCATAGAACTGAATTCATGCTCAGTCAATGACTAATACCGCACTAAGGTTTAAATTTCAAACCCACACCCTCGATTTCTAAAAGTTATGTAAGCATAGTGTTGAAACTCTAAAACATGGACCAAATAACTATCAAGTTCTTTAATGCTTGAACTTACATCATCCTAAACTTTCACTGTTTACCATTTTTCCTTAATCTACATTTACAGTGTTCTTACTATAGCTGAATGTTGGTTCACACTTAGACAAAATTCAGTCGATTGGAAAATATATGAAATTTTAGCATTCAATATACTAATAAAATTACACTTGTTTTTGCAAATTTATTCATTACTTAGTGAAGACTTATTTTTTGCACTGTTAGTAGCTCTAAAGGTAACTACACGTAGCCAACAAAGTGACTTCAACATAAAAGTTATTTAGTGCAGCTTACTGATCCAGTAGATCCCAAAATATCTCCAAATGTAAATAAATACATTTACTAGTAGTAAATTCACAGTAAAAACACTAGACCATACTAGGACAAGCCTTTATAAAAAAGCAAAGATAATCGTCTTCCTTTAATTGTTTTGTTTAAAACGGAGAAAGTTGGTTGTTATACTCATTTAAAGATTATAGGTTCTATGGTAGCACTCTGATTCATAAACATTAAAATACACTGTTAAACTGAAAACGATTTGGTTCAACTGAACTGTGAGTATATTTTTCAAAAATTTCAGACAGCGAATAATAAAATAAAGGGTAAATTATCACAATTCACTTTTGTACATCATAACTAACAAGAATAACAACAATACCATAGGTAGGATTATCACTTTACATCCAAACGTTTATGAATAGAAATGATATTGGTAAATTTATTTAACTTTTTTTTTATAAATATTAACTTATTACGTAACTTTCAATTCAATTAATAACAAATGTAATGACTTTTTTAAATAATTGCTGATTTCAGCGTAATGGAAGCTAAACCGCAAATAGTCGAAAATGAACCGATTCCGGCTTTATCTGGAACGATAGATACAGGGTACATGGAATATTCACGAATACCGTTAGTTAAAGTTAGTGTCTACATTTATTATATATATATATATATATATATATATATCCTTGGTTATTTAAATCACCTTATTTAATAAGAAATAATGAGATAACTAACTTTTAAGGTTCTCAGTTGTCCTTTTAGAAATATTTTATTCTTTTTTCATCGATTAATATCAGCTGAAGAAAATCTATCAAAAAAATCTAAAACGAAAAAGGTGTGACATGTGGTTAGTTTTTACATATCCTTACATGTCAAATCAATATATGTCCTAGGGCAAATTGATATGTCATGCAATTGCCTGATCACCCTTAAGATTATTACAAATACTTATATCTTAGTTGTTGTCTTGAACAATTAATCATTTTTAATAAGACAATGATAAGATAATCTTTTATTTAATTTAGTAATAACTCCACAAACGAAAGTAAACTTTCACTAATGTTTTAATTGAAAATTTATTATCTTTGAAGCAGTTCGTTCATACCAAAACGAACTACTTGGTGGAGTTATTAGTACTTATTAACTAATGGATGCTGGTAATTAGAATCTAGGGATTTTCAGTTTAGTAAAATAACTGTAAAAAGGATACATTCAAAGCTCTATAGTGTTCATTTAGCATCAAATTCACAGTATTCAATATCATGTTTAATTCATAGGAAGAAATCATAATGTAGGAAAACGATATAGTTAATTTCTCTCTGATCTTCTTTTCGAACAATCCTGTACAATTAATGTTTTGATTTTGGTCTTTCGTTTCACTAGATGACAACAACGATAATAATTTCCTTACAGATTGTTCGTTTTGTGTATAAATCAAAACTTTCAATCTGTTATTTTAGATCCCTGACGATAATATAGAAAATAATGATAGTTCTGGATCACGTAAAAGTACGTCAACACGACAAAATTCTTCAAGATCTGGTTCAAATAAAGGCAATAAATCAAAGTTAATCGACTCAAATAATAATGTCCTATCAAAATATTCAACTCCAATTGACATAAAATTTGAAAATTTACCCATTGAATTTCGTAGTCAAATTAATTTATTAAATTACAATTCTTCATTACAAGAAATATTTACGGCATTTACTAAAAGTTAGTGTTCAAGTTGTTTTAAATATTTGCATTATTCACTATTTTGAAATAATCAAATTGCTTAATTTCCTCCATATATTATCTGTCTATATGTTATTGATGTTACATAATTTGAGCTATATAGCTTATTTGTAAAGCAGTCAGTGTCTAGTTAATGTTGAAACAAGTTATATAGTTATTACGAATGTATTATATCAGTTTCTTAGAGTAGTATTGTGTATATTTCGTTGTCTGTATGGGTGTTCTTGCTTTTATTTATGCTGTATTTTCTGAATGGTCTTTCTTGGTCTAGCTTTGACGTTGTGATTTATTCATCTGTTCTATACATACTGATAGACTAAATCTATGTCAGTGCTCCTAATGATTGATAATTGGCCTGAATATCATGCTATTAGAAATTCTTTAGAAGTAATTTCCATTGTATATAAAGGCTTATAATCATTGTACAGGTTTTTCATAGTAGTAGTGGGCTTCTCATTTGATATCAGTCCATACCAAAAACCGTCTTACAAACAACCATTCGACTAAATAATTATCAACAAGCCCCGACTACTTGGTAACATTGAGGCAGATAAAATTGATCAAGTGGGAAACCTGGCAGTATATAACGTTTGTGGTCGAACAAAGATAGCGTTATATGAAGAGTCAACTAAAGTTGAAAATCTGAAACCCTGGAGTTTAAATATTTGGTTCCGTACTCACATGTCCGTCGTTGAATTAAACAGTAAAAACCATTCAACTATTTTTCCATTTTAATTTCAATTTGTTAAAATATGTGTTACCTTTCTAATTAATAAATAAGATTTTTTCAAAATCACATTTCGGATTCTGTCTTTGAGTTTAACTGGACCTTACCGAGACATAATATTCGTAAGGGAGGAGGGGGGTGGAATCATACTTGTTGGGCTACCGTGTTGGTCCACTCTTATTATTGCATTATACTTTCTAACTTTTCAAAATATGCGTACAAATTATTGTTATATCTCGTACTTGATAACTTGACTAGCCGCAACTGACCTCAATAAACCACTTATCTAAATTTTATAAATCATGTATTTGCCTTCTTTCTCCTTTTACTGCTTCATCACTGTCTGTGCAATACACCTTAAAATTTCGTTCACTTTAAATAGCTTGCACATTTCCGAAACAACACCGAATGTGATTCTCTTTAATTTCTGTTTCCGTCTTAACAAACTAATGTGATGTTTCGTTGTTTACTTTATTTGCTTTAATTCACTTATTATTCACTCGTTTGTAGAATATACTTTCTTTCTGGCTAATCGTACTCCTGAGAATTCGGTTCTTAAGTACTTTACGATTGGGTATTTTTTTAATTCTCATATTAGCACCGTATTTTCAGATGAATTGAATATTTTTCTTTCTTAATTTTATATGTAAGCTTGTGCTTGGTCATAATCTTTGAACAGATCACATATCTTCTTCTGATCAGGTGACATTCCTGTCTGCCGTTTAAACGTCAATACATTTTAAAGTTATTCAGTTGTACTGTTTTTTTATAAAACAAAATATATGAAATAGCCTTTGGAGGTAAATTACAGGTGCAGATGAATAGTCTTCGATCACAGATTATTTCCGAGACATAAGAATAATAAGATAGCAATTATGAGATTGCTTCTAAGGCACTAATTTGTAAATTCTTAATATGAAGATAACTAAAGTATAATGTAAGTGCATCGATAGGGGAAGTAGTAGCTAAATATCCAGACTTCTTAGTCAGGGTCTTCGATGAAACTTCAGTCAATATAACTGGATTAATATAATTTAAAATAGATTAAGCCGATGCATAAACATTAATTATCTACCTTTCTTTAGATACTAAAAGTTGAATCGTTTCATACCTCTTAATCTCTAATTTAAGTATTTCTCTTAGAATTACTTTCTACTGGTGCATGTTTCATTAACATTAATTCTCTGACTAGATGATATGCACCTCTTATAAGAATTAAGACAGATACAAATTTGCACTAGTTCTCAAGTGATTCATAAATTGTATTCATCCTTTTCAAAATTATGCAACCACTAGTTATAAATCTATCCTTTGCATATTCATTCAGTACCAGTTTTTATTTATATAAATAAAAGCTATTCGTCGAGACATCGAATTTCTACAGTTTGCAATATGAGTATCTTTCAACCTTATTAAATTTGAATAAATAACTTAAATCTTTTAAAGAACCATTTGACTGTAAAAATTAGTGTGTTCTAACAGACTATTACCCTACTCTCCTGATGAATATTGATGATACTTAATTTTTTCAACAGGATTATGGAATCAGTTTGACTTCTACTAAACATATGTTGCAGATTAAAGAGTAGTTAATAATAAATTGGTTCTAATGTCAAACGCTAGTAATAATACTTATATTAAGTAGTTCATTTTCCTTATTCATTTTTCATTTTTCCACACAGACGGTCTACCTTCAATAACTCAAACTACTACAACTACTCAACAAAGTCAAAAAGGTGATAAAAAACCTGTTCCTGGTAAAGTAAATCCAACACATGAAAAGTTGATCTTAACAAATCCACTCAATCTTCTTCTAGATAAACCAATTCAATCGACAAATTCATTAGTTCAATTTTTGTATAATACTTGTTTAAGCGTTATGCAAATTATTTTGAATCAAGTTAGTTATATTCATCAAGTTATTAGTAGCTATATATAAAATTATATGAAAGATAATAAATAATGAGATGATTTTCTAAATATTCATATATAATTTTCAAGTGATTAAGTATTCGAAACAAACTCTATTGGTTGCATGTTTCAATTTAAATAAGATACGATGTTATGTCGTGACAGTTGACCAATTACTGACACAGCCATGCACGAACTAAAACGGTGGCGGTGGACAATATGGCTTGTGCAACGATAGCGTTAAATCTACTTTAATGCTATTGGTTACAGGCCGAAATGAGAGGAAGGCTAGATAATTGAACTCATCAGCTTGAATCAATCTATATTTTAGGTATTCCTTTATATATATGCAAAACCTGATGGCACATCAAACCAATTAGTAAAATAACATCGATGCCAAATAAATGTAGCTATAATAGAAAACTGGGGTGATATGTACACAATTACTTAGTTATAGTCCATGAATGAAAAATGATATAGTAACAGTTAATGGGTCAAATGGGTGGTTAGGAGGTGGGGAACATAATAATAATAAAAATAAAATGTTTACTACATATACAATCGAAATAAATAAAATGATCTCTTGAGAAACTGATCTGAAAGTTATGCTTCTCGTCAACTTCTCCCAACCCCACCTCCCCAACTACGCATCACATGAATAATGAAATATATGAATTATGTTTAAAAATATAATGCATGCGAAATTATTGACAAAAAGGTACTTAATGGATTTCTCTTGTTCTCATCATAACACTTCTATCATTTTCTCGAATATCTTAAAAGAGTTACTTAAAGAATTAAGAAGATTCTTAGAATGATAGTATATTTTAACGAAGAATCAATTTTTCTTTATCAAGATTTTGACGACTAACAATCGTCATATTTGGAGTCTTACATTACAAAATGGCCTCATTTAAACAGCCACTGAAATCTAAGATATATTGGGTAACTATTTCTTTCAAACAATAAGCGTGTATGACCCCACTATGGATTGAACCTAATATATTATCAATTGAAAGGCTGAAACAGAAAGAGGACCATACAGTACTACTAGTATAAGAAAGAGTTTTTTAAGTTGTGCAGTTGAAAAACTTATTTGTGACGAACGCCTACGTACAATTTAATACTTGCAGATGGTAACTACTTTAAAGATTCTTAAGAAGTTCATCATTTTCTCTGCTTCATGTATATACAGTAAGATCTAAGTTTAGTCATTTTATGTAGTAGGCGAAGATTGAAAAATCACTTAATAAAATCTTGGTCTCTGACATTTACACATCTTAGATATATATAACTTGATTTAAGAGAACTAGTTAACCTTACAGTAATAGTGTCAAATGCTAATACCTATCAAATGATGTTTAGTCTTACAAATAAAACACAGCTTTGTCGTGGCTTTTCATTGTCATCAGAAAAATGATCACTTATTGAATCAGAGACATCACACTTGTGAGTTACAAGTGAAATAAAATGTTTCCTCTCAATTTCATAGATTGTTATTAGAGAAGACAATAAGAAAACTTCAGTGAGTCTATTGATGATAATATTGTGTTTACTACATTTTGTTTCATCATCAAAATTCAAATTCACTTAACTGCAAATATATTACGTTGACTGGAGTTCTATAATGTTTTCTGAACTTCATCCATGTATCGTTATAGAGATATCTGAGTCTTTAGTTCACATACTATTTACGAAATGTCTCGTCAATTGGTAAAACACTGCTATTCGTTAGATCTTATTTTGTTGATGACCCTATTTTAAACATAAATTTCTTAGAATGAGTCATCTGTACCTTAATTGTTTGCTTACTGATTATCTTTTAAGTAACTAAATTATCTAAATAAACCTTAGAAACCTACTTACCAATTATATCACATTTTCTTCTCTCACTCGTCATTAAATCTTTTTATTTTACTTAAGGTACAATCGGAAAGAAGTTCTAGAGCCAATGAAGCTATATTAGATGGATATACAATGGAATCAGTAGTTAGGGCTATTGATCCAAAAGGCGGTAAATCGAGTTCAGCAGATAAAACTAAAGGCGGACAACCTCGTAAAGGACAGAAGAAATCAATTGTACCTAAAGAAAAAGGATCAAAGCCTGATGAACAGTCAATTAGTCCAGGTTATTTATTACTTCTGATCAATATTTATTTTCATGACAGTGTTCAAAAAACTATGCTACATTATACATACTTTGGAATACAAGCACCCTACGAGGTATTTACACTACTGAACAATATGGATGGTTAAACATGAATATGCCTATCAAAATGCTTGTGAACTGAATAAGTATTATTATGAAAAATATTTCCCTTAGCACACCCACAATTGCATATAGAATTGTGCCAATTATTTTCAAGTGTTTGAGATACAAGATATCAGTGGTCTACATAGTTATCATCAAATTACCTACATCTTTAGATTAGATAACTATATAAAACGTGACTTGAATGGCATCAAATGTTACGGCTTATAACCGAAACTTTCTTAAAATCGATTTCGAAACTAATACAGAATACAGTATTAGTATTCGGATGAGTGGTTGTGATGAAATTTATTTGATAAATTTCTGGATAGTTTGTATCAAGTACTGACATTAAGCAGAAAACCATCTAACTAATTGGTTCATAATTATTTTTAATAACGTTCTACTCAAATTATTTGGAGATATAAAGTTAGTTTCACCTTTTATTGTCATAAATAGTACATGTCACCAAACAATGAGTATTTAAAAGGAATGAAAAGGATCAACGAGAAATGATCGTTTATTTGAATAACACAAAAATCAATTTTATTTTCTCGATTCATTCTTCGAGCTTTATGTAATGAGTAATAGAACAACAAAAATTTCAATTCCTTATAGCTTAATCAAATGTTTTCTTTGGCACTTCACTATACTAATGAGCTCTTTATGCATGTTCTTTATAGATCTATAATTGAACTGTATCGCTTTCAGTTCTCTACTTCTTTTCACTGCTACTTGTAAAATTTGTTAGGATGGTGTGTATGAAAAAGTATACATTAAAGTCTACTAAGGTACACTCATCTAAGCATTACAGATCAGCAAAATTAAATATCTCTTTTCTGTTTTCAAATAAGTGTTCAGTACTGACGACTGAATTTTTCACTTCTTTGTTCTTATTTAATAGAAATTACTGAAGAAGACCAAAAAGCTAGAGAAATTAGACAGCATATTCGAGAAGAACACATAGCTGCTCTAGAAAAGGAAGGTGTGTGTTGTTTACGGAGTTCATACAGATTATGGCTGTTGTATTTTCTACTAATATTTCTGTTACTGATTTGTATTATCATTACTATGTTAACTAACTAAAGTACCAATAAAATACAGATGAATGTATGGTACGAAATAATACGATGTAACCGTGTGAAAACAGCTCCACTGAGAATGAATTTAGGCTGTAAACTAACACACACTCGAGCCACTAATAATAAAAATTGAACGAACTGTAATCAGTAATTCTACAACAATCGACTTGACTCAAAGCAGCAGACAATGAATTTTATGAATCAACTGTAAGTCTTATTCTACCATTCGTGACATCTTGGTAACCTAGGCAAAGTGCGAATAAGATTGTGTCAACAGAAAATTTCGACAATATATCTCTGTATTTGCAAAAACGATTCTTTGATGTTTTGTTCTTACACAAAAGCAATATGACATAAAGTCGGTGAGAATAATAATTGGTTTCTTTGTACATTCTTATTCGTTGAATCTTCTGCTTAAAAGGGATATTATTACATATTATATATCAACAGGATAGACTCAGTATGACATAACAAACTCCTAATCTTTGTATGCAGACTGTTAGTAAAAATCGAAATATGATTCATGTCAGTAAAAATGATAAGTACCGTTTGCTTGTCATGCCACCCTTGAAGAAAATAACCGCCCAGAGTTTTAAGGAGTTTACACAAGCCCATATTACTAGGTACCTTTGAGTGCCGCATATGAATTTTTTATGATTTGCTTTGCTAACTTCTTACTGATGACATTCACTTGTTTATGGCTCCTTGAACCTTCAAGAAGTATTAAAAGTCTCAACATATGTTATACACTGTTATAACTTAAAATAGCGTAATTTAGATAGATGTAGTGCAATCTCCACATGTGTCTAAACTATATCCATTGGCCAAATACTGGATATATTTTACCGTGGAATGCTTAAAGTATGAAACCTAAGTTCTGCGATCTCATCCAAGTAACTTCATTAATCCAAAAGTAGATAAGTTTCTCACCATTGTTAAACACTAAAACATTATTTTCACTGGGACCTAGTTGTAAGGTTTATATAAAAGAATCTTCTTGTGTGAATTTTGATAAAACATTAGTTAGTAATCTAATGTGTATTTATTAAAGAACTTAAACAATTTTCATTACTTTTATCACAATAAATGTTAATAATTTATTATTTTAGGGATCACCTGGTAGACCACGGAAAACCAATCATTATTGTACACCTGTTTTCGCTTGACTGAGTATTCTGTTACAGTATTCAACGAAAACCAATCATGTAATTAAACCTATACAACCCCATATAGATGATACCGTACCATAGTTTTGTAAAATGTTTCATGAAATGAAATAGATTTTGCACTACTTTAAGCTCTTTGTAAATTATTTAGTTATAGAAACTAGTATAAAACTGTACGGATCTATATATATCGAAAGACTAATCGGTATGCTGTCATGCAGTAGTCATTTTATTATTTATGCCATAGTCAGTTATATGAAGTCATCTAGCTATTCATTATGACTTCAGACTCATAGCTTTACATATTTGAGTAATTTCTTAGTATTTCTTGATCCAGTAAATATTTCATAGTATTTAGTTTTAGTGACAGGAATCAAACAATAATGTCAAAAGATCAATGCTTTTAAGACAAATAAATAGTTTTAAACTATAATTTCGCGTGTTCTTGATGAAATACCTTTCAAAATTATTGGCATTCACTGTCTAATTAATCTCTTTTGTTGTTGATATTTTCAATAGCCGCTAAAACTGCCTTTCGTTTCACATTGATAAGAGCTCAAGGATCAGCAGTTCTATCCGATTTACAAGAGAAAACTTCCCAATTAAAACAGTTTATGACAGACTGTATTGGAATTAAAACACTAAAAGAACATGATGCGTAAGTCTGATATAGTATAGCTTTAAAACTTTTTTAGTATATCAGGTGATTACTCAACGGAAAACTTTAAATAAACTAATGAAATATATGCATAAAGTGATTATAACATTGAAATAAAACTTAGGTAGTAATTGAATTTAAACCAATTTCTTCCTCATTGCCAATCCAATCGTCTAACATTATCTATCTGTTTTATGTTCATTTTATGAGAGTAAATTGGATTGAAATTACAAGTTAGCTGAGTTCACTTAGATGTAAGATACAGGAGTTCAGAATACTATACATACATTGGTATGGATGAGCTATTTACTTTCTGTACTATATACGATACGATAGGTTATAGCTAGTCACAGACAAGCTTCAGTCTTTACTCAGACACAAATCCAACTGATTGATCAATATCTTAGTGAATTAGGCGGAAACACTTACTACAGCAATAACGAGTGAGAAATCATACAACAAAATGAGAAGGCAGATATATAAGTTACAATTATCTGTTTACTTAATTATGACTTGCAGCCTATCTGCCTACTCGTTCATCAACCATTCATAACTCAAGTGGGGTAGGCGTGTCACAGAAGTATCGTTTAACTATATTTCTTTAAAGCTCGTCAAAGTATTTCCTGATATCACACTAACAATATTCATCTTGACTCACCCAAAAGTATTATATCTTGCATCTATAATAATAAACGCTTATTAGGGAAAAAGCCAACAAGTGTATGCTTTTTCGATTTGTGTATGCAAAATATTAACTTGAATAAATTAACCTCCACAAATCTCCCGTGTAAATATTTCACACTAGAATCGATTTTGTAACCTTTAAAATCGTACGTTACAGTGTAAACAACGCGTTAGAAGTTATTCGTTATATGATTGAGAAAGAACAAAAACTTCCAGAAAAAATGATATTAGATGGTGAACAATTTTATATTGATGAAGTAAGTATTACATTACCACATAGTTAACTATATCCTTTATTACAGTAGCTTTTATTTCCATTTTAATTATAAACATCCAAATTAATATCCGACAAGTTTAACTGATCATGTAAAAAATACTTCATCTAAATAACAAGTATCAAGTAGTGCGAGACTGTTAACCGCGTACAAAGTTTGTTAAAACTTGTGATTGAAGCATATACCTGGGCGATCTGCATAATTTGTACAGACTGATCAGTTTCAGTTCAGAATACCAACACCGAAAAATTACAAACCTTTACTAATACGTTCTTACCGGTGAAACAGTTTAGTGACATTCTTGACAAACTTACATAATCGATAATGTTTTTGTTTTTATGCACGGGAGTTGAGTCATAATGAGAACATCAATACTATAATTCTGGTACATCCAGCTAACGACTTTCAGTTAGAGCGAAACCATTGTCCTCACTCACAACTATATTCCATATATTTCAATTTTCTAAAGCGTATGTTTGTCTAAATTAATAGTTTGAGAGTATTGTCCAGATTTGTTGGAATGGAAAGAAGAATAGCATTTAGTTATTAATACTACTGATCATTGATTAATATGTAAACTTTTACGATATTAATAATTAGTTAACAAATTGGCTGACACTTAGTGGCATTACTAGCGTATATTGGAACAATTATGTTATTAGTAATGAAGTGATTCACAGGATACTGCATGGAAATAGTAAATCTATGTTTCCAATATTATGAATACTGAAGTAGGCACGGTAGTTATTGTCTTGTATAACAATAGAAAAGATTTTAATAAGTTCGCCCAACTCGGAGGACTCATTGCGACTAAAACCTTCAACTCTTAGCTGTTAGATTATCCTTCCAGTGTCAAGGAAAAGGTTAAGTTTATGTCGTCTATTAAACGGATTACTAAATATGTAACTATTAGACGTATAACTTGATTTGTTTTTAAAGCAACAGTTATGCATAAATATCCAAAAGTCTACTATGTTATATCACTAAACACATTCACTTACAGAGTTGCATCACACCATCTATTTCCAATGATTCGATATTAATAGAAAACCTTAGAATTCATCCACCGATTGTAAATAAATTAACTGAATCAGAACCACAATATTTTGATCTTATACGTTTGAAACATCTCCGTAATAAAGTAAGTTATTACATATATTTTATTCGTCATTATACTTTAAGTTTTTGTTGACAGGTTTTTGGAAAATAAAAATTAACCAAGCACGTAAATAATATTCACATGAAACTAACTAAATTCAGGTTAAAATTACTTGTATTTGACTATTTTTAGCAGTGTCAATAGTACTTACTTACTTACTTACTTACTTCCTTACTTACTTACGCCAGTTACTCCTCACAGAGGAGCATAAGCCGCTCTGCCTGTTGCTCTCCTAGGGTTACTGCTGGTCCCAAGCCCGGGTAAAGGAGGAGGGTTGGACATGGGGCTGGCATTCCCATCCTGTAATACCCAATCTTGCTAAAAAAAACGCTAACCAGATTAAACAAACTAAACCATTTAAACTCTCCCCTAAAAGTAGGAGGAATGATAATGATGCCTCATGGTGAAAGCCGAGATTCTTTGGAAGTCATTAGGCCGATGCCCCCCCCCTTCTAACAACCAGAGCAAATATTTTTACAGGTACATGGAGTGTTTGGACAGTGTGAGAGAGCGGGAAGACAAATCAAATAGCTACAGAAATGAAGAGACAAAACTTGACAGTGATCGGAATCAGTGAAATCCACTGGACTCAAGCTGGACAGAAAACATTGGCTTCGGCAGAGATGCTACTATACTCCAGCCACAAGGAGGAAAATGCTCCTCACACCCAAGCAGTTGCTGTGATGCTGTCCAAAAACGCATGTAATGAACTTGTGGGATGGGAACCACGTGGACTCAGGATCATCAAAGCATCTTTCAAAACAATGAAGAAAGGGATTACAATGAATATTATCCAATGTTATGCACCCACCAACGACAGCAACCACAAGGACAAAGATCAGTTTTACGATAGACTGCAACCAATTAAAGAAAAGTGTTGAGGAAAGCACCTGACAATCCTGATGGGGGACCTCAACGCCAAAGTCGGAATGGACAACACTGGATATGAAGAAATCATGGGACGACAGGGACTGGGAGAAAGAAATGACAATGGTGAAAGATTTACAAACCTATGTGGTTTCAACAAACTGGTTATAGGTGTTAAAATATTCCCCCACAAATGAACATCAATAGCAGCAATAGTAGTTTCACAATGAAAAGATGTAGTTGTAATATTAGTAACAGTATTATTGAACTGGTGAACTATTAAGAGTAGTAGTAGTAGTGGTGTGAGTTACTGTTGTGGTAATATTTATGGACGTAAAATTAATATATTATCAAATGCGCTATGAAGAGGTTAGATTCAGAGTAGAAGACAATAGTAGAAAATTAATCGATAAACTTGTGAGTCTTCACTGATTGAGTAGGTTCGGATATTTGTTCCTCATGCCCATCCACTGTTTACCTCGACTCGGAAAGTTTTGACAGGTAGAGTAGTAGGTCGGAACAAATGTAGAGGGCGGTTGAACTAAAATGTGACATCAGTCAACCTAGCCATTGACTACTGACCTGAGGTATGCAGTAATTACAGAGTAGTTTGTCGAGGTCCAAGTTATTACTGCAATTAGTGTTTTAAGACGTTGAGTGACACAATTGACAATCGATTGTAACGACACAGTTACATTCATTCTTTATCTTTCCCTACATCCTGAGTTCCAAAATTATTTCTTAATTTTAACCACCTGAACTATTTCTGTCCAAATCAACTTCCCTATTCTTAATGTTTTTACGTACTAGTGATAGTAGCACTATTTCTATGACATAAGTATTCATCTTGACAATTTTACCACGCTGTGTTGTTGTGGTATGATAACATAAACCAATGATGGTATTTTAATAAATTATGATTGTTTTCACCTGATGAGCATACTTATTGAATTCTTACTTCTCTTCTTCATCTGCTTCTACATATTCTGTTTTAGTTTTCAACTCTAGCTGATATAGGATTTATTGATGTGACCAATTTCAAAACTTTGTTGAAACCAATTCTTATAGAACGTTTTACTGAATTAACTGGTTCATGTTCTGGTGACACATTGAATGAATTGTTAACATGTCTTGTCTATAAATATCGTCTGTTATTTGAAGCAGATGCAATGAGAAGTTCAATGTTATTGCTAAATGCTACTGCTACTATGAATAATACTAATAATGATGACTTACTTAAAGCATATACATACGATAAACAGCGTGTTTATTATATTGACTGGCGGCAATTTTTATTAGCAGCTTGTCAACCGGCTATTACATATCATTATTCCACTTTAATTACACAATCTACCTTAGTGGAATTATCACAAAGACTCATAGAATTAGATCAATCAGCTAAACATGAGAATCTTCTCAAGGTAAAAGTCACTAGGGCACAATTTCAATATGCTGCATTTAAATGGTTTCCTGCTGGTGTAAAGGTAAGTACATCCAAACAATACACTTATTGAATGTATGTTTGAAGATAATTCGAGACTAGATAATCAGGGAACGTCTTTGAACATCACGAATTTTGTTTCATGTTCTGCGTTGTGAAGCTTAAAGAATATCGACTAAAACAGTAACTTTGATGCTATTATTATTTAAATAACATGTTAAACGTATAATCAGTTAGGCACTCAGAAACTGACTGTTGAATAGTGTCCAAATATTACTAATAAGATAACTCCTAATTGATTTTGGAGCAATTTTAGCTACATGATCCTAAGTTTTAGAATGACCAGCAACTGATCATGTGTTGTGATTATATCACAATTAATATTTCATTATTTTAAGCGATATGATATTTTAATCATAAGAAAATCAGGTTACGGCTTAGATACATTACCTGAATATAGAGTGATTTACTAAACTTATAGATTAATGTTTACACTTAAGCACATCAATATCAAAGTTGGTCAATAGAAAATGACTTAGATTTGGAAATACATCTTTATTTCAGTGAATAGTCTGATAGTTATTATTGCTATTATTCCAAAATATTTAATTTGCAAGTGATTTAAACAGGAACAGGATTTTATTGAAGTAAACCGTTGATTTCGATCCAAAATTTGTAAACCATAACTATTTAGTGTTTAGATAACGCATATCTTCTCAATTTTGTATCAACTGCAGTAAAAACATTCATTTATATCATCAATAATGTCACTATGTATGCAAAGGAAGCACTACTTCCACTAAATTTCTAATTAATACTTTATTGTAGTTCAGAATTTATTCTGTAAAAAAAGCAGCTAGATTAATCTGAACAGTCTTGTTCAGTTATCTTCGCACTATAATACAGTTGTGGATAAATGAGAAATTATAAAAACCAATTATCCATTGCAGTTAAATGTAACTGATTTACAAAGGAAACTTATCATAAACTAAAGAGATATCATTGTATAGAATAATCTAATAAAAATATCCAATCAAATGAAACAAGAAAGGTTCTCAATTGTCATTCATTTTCTAACTACCTAAAATAGCATCCACTCAGTCACTAAGTGACATACAAAGCAAGACAATATTTCAAGTATATTGAATATTTGGCTGACAGTAGAATCTAGGATGTGTTCATGTTTTATTTTCGACTTATCGGCTGGATGTACCTATATACTAGAGTATATGTTTCATAGTGACTAGTATCTGAAGTAACAATGAGCTTTTAGAAAACCTAGGAAGATAAATTCGCTATTGTCTTACATAAGTTGGTTTTCATTGAGTCCTTCTTTTAACTTACAAAAACTTTCCTTACAAAGTTGTTAAGTCCTTCGTTGTTTTTATGGCTTTTTTCCCTTAGCATTATGAAGAACTGCACGATTTCGTATTTAGTATATTTACAAAGAAAGTTACTCAATCAAATATCTACGAGTCAAATTCTAAAACTAGTTCACAAAATATTGAGACAAATATTATTTCTCAAAATAACCAGAAAACTACACTAGAAGAAACAATTGACTGTTCAGATCTGTTGTTAAATATGTCAGTGATACAAGTAAAAACCCCTTATATTGGTTTTCTGCGTTGTTTATCCACACTTCTTGGAAGACATGTTCCATATATATCTATTCAGAATCAATTGACAGTGTAAGTAATATTGTAAAGAGTTAAATAAAATCATCCGATGTATTTATAAATGAATTTGTTTTCTTATGAATAGATTTTAATTTTTCCCCTACGAATAATTTATAGTTCTGGACACTTTGCGCATGTACAATGAAATCTTGTAGATCCATGCAGTTGGTAGAATAATCAGACCATTCGGTATAATTAATAATAAAAAAATGCTGTTTATTATTTAATATGACTGGACTACTCGTACAATGAATGAATTAATTTACCTATTTAACTAATGACTTAAAGATGCCTATCCTGTAAAGGAATGATTACTAATTGAGGACTTAGCATTCACTTATCATAATAGCGGCAGTTAGTTTACTTTTGAATAATTTTAGTGGATTTGCACAGGAGAAATATACTTATCTACGTGAAAAGAAAGTAAAATTCTCATCCTACTATACTCATATCTGATCAACGATGAGTCAATTTCATACTGTTTGTTACTCGTTAGCAAAAGAATTCTCTCTACCAACTATTTAGTTTGAGTAGTATGCTTATATGAGTCTTACTGCTAGCTTGTAACTCAGTGATTTTGCCTGTTTTATTATCATCATGTGTATAAATTCACATGACTTATAATTCATATATGATTTTCGAGTTTTGAATCCCTTTGAAACCTCCACTGACTAAAATAATTTGACATTAACTGTAGAGTATATGGATAGTAAAGGATTGATTTTTATCAAATAATGTGCCTAAATTAAAATTTATTGTTTTTGTAATTGGATTTCATTTGTACAGTTAGATCCCTATGAAAATGACCAGAAACTATTAAAATTCACAATTATTCAACTCAAATACCTAAAAACACTTGAACGATTAAAATAAGTAGAATTCCAATTAATTTCCAAACGACGTGAGTGATTTAGAGTGTGATTTAGTATACTACCTAAGGATAGCTTGAAATGACTAATCGGTATGTCATTCTTCCTTGAATAAAATAGCCCAGCCCTTGCTGCTATCTTGACATGGTAGTTGAGCTTGCTTATCGTGATAAGTCAGTCGAGCTTTACTGGAATAATCGTTTCTTCAGGTCTTATAATGTCAGATAGGTCGACTGAGGAGCGGTATATCCAAAAGCAGCAAGACTTAGTTTGGAAGACGAAGTCGCACTGTTAACTGTATAAAGTTGTGACGGTAGTAAGGTGATTTTTCCGGGCAACCAGCATGACATGGCCCATGAAAATGGGAGATATAATTAGGCCCCAGGTCTTTGATCATAAAAATCTTCGTAGTATCGCCCGTATATTATGGAATGACCAAATAAGCAACACTGATGTTAGACGTAAGTACTAGGAAAAAATGAAGAATCGCTAAATGTTGTGAACCTCTATAGAATGAGATGGTTGGAAATGCATTATATACTCCCTACCACCGCCTACCTCGTCAAGTGATATCAGCTGGAATAGGAGTAAGATAGAAGATATGTCAGGACAATCGAACCAAAATTTGGCATCATTCGGTGATGTCTTTGACTGTTGGTCTAAGCCATGTTGGTAGATACATATTACCTGTTTGAAGTCTTTATGAGAGTCGAAATCAATCACTAAAGGCACTAGGTAACATGGCTCACAATAGCACAAGTGTATTCACTCTCTATCTACATCTAGATCTTATGTCCTATTATTCCTTCATACACATCTTTACTTTGTCACTTCTTTTTGTGTTTTATTGGCATGTTATTTTTGCAAATGTGGTCTTGTCGTGTTAAAGTAGTATGGTAACTTAAACCTATTAGCATATATGCTAAGTTCTATGTTGTTAATGACTGACTGGCACAAAATAGAATGGACTTGGATTAATTTATTTAAATGCACCAGTCTACTAAGCCTCAGTAATAGTAAAATGTTAAGCCAGTGATAATGTAAAGAGAATCTTGACTATTAATCCACTATTTCATCTGATAAGTTCTTGTTCATATATTAATCAGCACAAATAATTCTGATTTATTTTCATCTGAATTTCTTTCCGAACAGAGATCAATCTGATATGGAATACGAAGGAGTACCACAAAATTGTGTTGATGATCCTATACCTAAAGAAATTTTGGAAAAGGTCATTCGAATTTGGAATTTTTCCATATTACCATTGAATGTCAATTCAGTGGCTTAAAAGTAACGCGTTCGCCTCATGACTTAAGAAGTGTAGTTTAGATTCCTAACATAGCCAAGGACGTGTGCTGTTGAGAAATCCTACGATAGGAAGGAACGCTTGACTAGTATTTCCTGGTTTTCAGTAATTTTTTTATCTAAATTCAGTCCATAAAGAAGACAGTTTTAATTTAGCCTATTATAAGAACTGTAAACTTTCCTTGTATTCTTTCCCTAGCTGCTGATAGTAACATTTCTCTTAAAATTAAGTGATTAACTTATTGCTTTGTTATCATACATGTGATTTGTGTAACAGGTTTAAACCATGATAATAGGTGATAACATTTAGAGTACAATAAACAATAAATTAAAAACAAACGTGATGTAGAAAGAATGTGATTACAAAAATTGAGATAATATTTTCATAGAAAAAAGTGTTATATAAAATGTTGGTCAAGATGAATCAGTGTTTATTTAGTACCCTTTCGTGAATAAATCAAAGAAACTGGAAAACATAAATTCGAGTTGATTCAGCAATATATGTAAAATCAGGTTAGGATTCTACAATTAACCCGTCTAATGTATACATCATTTGTATGGGAAATTTCACAGTCACTTTGAAGGTAAGCTAAGTTATGGATTGATGTCAGAAGATGGACCTAAAATTACTAACCAGGTGTTATTTCAAGGTTTATGACTTAACAGCAGTACGAATTGAAGATTCTACCTGAAATAGAGAACAATGTTTGGTGTATTTAATGGTTCTCCAAATGACATCAACCCATTGTATGACAATCTAAGAATTGGACCTAATAGTAAAATCTAAGTTATTTTGACACTCGAGTAAATTGTAAGATCTACATCTTCTAACGTCATACTCTCCAAATGATTTTTAAACGTGCATATTCGGTCAAAGTTTCGCATATAAGCATGTTAGTTTATTAAATAATAAGCTTATTCTTCCATGGAGTTGTTATATCTTCTAATTGGGGTGAGGGTACTTGTGTCAGTAATTCCATTACGTGAGCAGTTATTACTCCTCCATATCATGTTATTGCATATCATTTATCGATCAGTATTACGTCCTCTATTTTAATGATCCTAACGTATAACAGGTCACGCAAAAATTAAATAAAACTCCACAAATTTCACCTAAGCTAATGATAACCCTACCACCTGAATAACTGATGAGAAGTATTTCAGTCAGTTATAAAGAAAAAATATCAATGTATCTATGCAGGTTTAACTTCAGATGAACACAAAAATTGAGTTGTAAGTACTCCATATTTACGAAATATATGTTTGTATGAAACTTTGTCATTAGATCGAAGGTACCGTATCACTGCCTCTCTACTTACTAAAACAGCAGGTGAATTAAATGTCAAAATGTCATTAGTCAAGTTCATTCATGTACTGTGATAGTATAAAATTAATACAAAACTCTAATGTCACACTATGTTGCTATACGTAAAATAAGTGTTTACAATTATGAATAGACTAGAAAATATATGAAATAAATTACAATAATATCAGGTGAATCTTTATTAAAAGTTTAGTGTGAATTAACAAAATGCCTAATTTATGCACAGTCATTGTTGCTCACATGAATTGCTATATAATAAACATTAGACTATGTAAAATGCTTATATAGATAAGTTTCACTACAAACTGATGTTCTGTGAAACTCATTAGCAACCTGGACACCCATTACACAATAAAAGACCAGTGATAGTGACTTCGGAAATCAAATTCATCCTCCTATGACATCACTGTTGACTTCAGTAGTTATAAAATTATTACTCTGCTCTAGTTAATAAAATACTTTATTACTCTATTTAAAATTAGGTTTTAAGCTTTGGTCTAGTCAATACAAGCCAAAATCGAAATGATCATTATGATCTAAATGTATCCCAAGTTTTGGATGCCTCTGAACCAGGAAGTCCCCTGATATCAGTAAGTAAATAGATTATAACAGGATTCAAACTGTATATTTGATCATTTATCATTAGTAATGCCATACTAAGCTTTTTTACTGGATTTCTTAACTAATTCAATAAGTTTATAAAATAAGTGATATATATTTGTAAAATTCCAATGAGTAGAAATTAAAATTTCTGACGTTTCGCGGCTTAGTGCAAGTCGATTCTTCAGAGAAATGAATAACCGAATTTAATTAATACAAGATTAAATAATACAATGGAACAAATCAAAAACAAAATAAACTCGTACAATCCAAAGGCGAGTTTGGTCGTGTTATGATGTCAAGTTATATAGGTCAAGGTGGTTTGAAATGAGACATGTATGTAAATGTTAGTGTGATGTGTGAGGAAAATATGTGAAAATAAAGTTGTATGTATGTTTATGTGTATGAAATTCGATGTACTTTAATTGAGGCTAGTTGGATAGAAAGTTCATGTTGGGTGGGTGGAAAGGCCTTCCCTTTTGTTAAGTGCAGTTGGATTTAACAAAATGTGAAGCTCCTCAGCTATTCGTCTTTCCTTATAATTGGAAAAACTTTTTTGAATAATTCGGATATTTTTAATATCGATTTTATGGTTGTGATATATAGCATTTGCTGACTGCTACTGCTGGTTTAATTTGTAATTTTTCAAGTTCAACAGGATTATTAGGAGGTCGTTTTGTGTAGCTTTCATGTTCTTTGGCACGAGTTTTGATTTCTCGTGAAGACTCTCCAATATAGAAAGCATCACGATCAACACAACCTAGCCTGTAGACACAATTCTGCGTTGAGGTGAAAGGGATGTTGTCCTTTATTTTAACCAATGCACTTCGAATAGTGTTGGTAGTTTTGTAGAAAGTTTGAATCCCGTGTTGTTTTAGAATTCTTTATAATTCATCTGTTGTGTCTTGGCGGTAAGATAGAACGGCTGTACCAATCCAAGATGTTTTGACTAATTTACTATTATTTAGTAATAAGTCGTTTCGTTTTTGCAAATTTTTAATAAAATTCATTGGAAAATTATTAAGCCATATGATGTTGACCATATTTTTGTATTCGTATTGCTTGTCGTCTTCAGATGTAGTGAGTCTACTGGCTCTTCTGAATAAGTTTAGAGCCAGCGATATCTTTGCACTGAATGGATGTGCTGAGTTGAAATCGATATATCAATTTGAATGTGTGGGCTTGTGGTAAATTCTCAGATTATGAGTTCCATTTAAATTTCTTTTAACTAAGCAGTCTAAAAATGGTAACTCATTGTGTTCATTTTCACTTTCTAAAGTGGATTTGAAATTCTGAGATAGGTTGTTGATTCGTTTTGAGAATGATCTTAGAAAAGTCTTTTTGATGATGACAAAAGTGTCATCAACATATCTTAGCCAAACCTTTGGTCTAATGGCATTATTGAAAATGTGAGATTCAATATGGGTCATGAAAAGGTTTGCTACAATTGGTGAAACGGGGGAGCCCATTGCTACTCCGTTGGTTTGTTTGTAGAGAATCCCTTTGAACGTGAAAAAAGTTGAATTCAAGCATAGGCTTAGAGATTTCATGATTAAACTGATGCTTAATGGGCACCGGCTAGGTAGTATATGATCATTTTCTAGTAATCCATTAGTGAATTCTAGACATATATCAATTGGAATACTAGTATATAAAGATACAACATCATAGCTTACCATTGTTTCAATATCTTCAATTATCAAATCTGATATTTTTGATTTTAAATCATATGTGTCTTTGACAACATTGTGTAAATTTTGTTGTAGCGGTTTTAAAATGTTGCTTAGATATCTAGCAAGCGCATATGTTAGAGTGTTGATGAAATCAACTATTGGTCTCAGTGGGACACCAGATTTATGAATTTTTGGTAAACCATAGAAACGAGACGTTGTGCATGATTTAGGATATAAAGTAAACCAAAGAGAGGTACTAATGAAAGGTTTCAATTCTTTCAGAAGTTGACCCGTCTCCGATTTCACTTTGTTTTTTATCTATCCAGTGCTCAATTTATTTGAAATTATCAAAGTTAACCTTGGCAATGATATGTACTAATTCAATAAGTGTTTATTTTTGTAAATGAAACTAATTATTGTAGAAATCAAAGTCTAATAACCAGGTAAAGACTACTTGGTTGAGGTCCAAGTGGTTAGTGCAATTATTGTTTTAAGACGTTGCGTGACACAATTCACAATCGATTGTAACGACATAGTTACATTCATTCCTTATCTTCTCTTACATTCTAAGTTCCAAAATTATTTCTTAATCTTAACTCACCGAACTAACTGTTTCTTTTCAAACCACATTCCTTATTCTTAGTGCTTTTACGTGCTAGTGATATTAGCACTACTTCTACAACTTTGGTAATCATCTTGATAATTTTAGTGATTTGGTGTGGTAACTTAAATCAATACATTTATGTACCTAGTCCTATGTTTTCTTACAACTGACCCGTTGACTCAGTTGGTGCAGATGGTTATATGTTTGTCAGAAGTGAGTGCTGTTTCGAAAGTATACAAGTGGTAACATTGGAGTACTAAACAGCTGTTTCATCACGGTCTGGGACTCGCCATTAATATGAACTCACAACCCAGCACTTTAGGAACCATAGTCTTACGAACAAACAGATGGAACTAGCGTACTTGGTAGTTTTGCTTAAACTAAATATGCACAGACCAACTTCTAGACCCTTGAGTTTCAGTCTTTATGCCACCAAATCATAAACTAACCCTAATTACTTACGTGTTTTTTTTAAATTTTTAATGCTTTCAAATTACCAATCTCGGAAACCAATATGTATGTTAGTAGAATACAGAATTATCTTAATTGGTTTCATTTGCCATGTGTCAACAGCCTGAAAATGATTTATTATTGAGAAACTAGGCCAAACTTTTATTCTTGAGATATGCATTCTTCACGATTTAATTGTTGTAACTATTTGTCTTCTTTACTGACCAACTACTGATTCCCAGACAATATTGACTGACTACTGACTATTGGACAGATTGATGACTGACAGACTTGAAGTGAATACCATCTAGAGCATTCCGAATTGTCATCAAAACACTATTAATCAAGTGAAAGAACAAGACAAAAGAAAACAAATTAGTTAAGTATTTCTGAAATTAGGAGCGAATGTGTTCTTCATCTTATCCTAATTTTGGTAGATATATCAGGATACAACATTATTCGTCAATGAACAAGTTTATTGTGCCGTACTCTGTGATAGCACAAGATACTATTTATTAAACTAACAGGAAGGAAATCGGTAAGTATAAATATGGCAATAAGATATTGGTATCTAGAAATGTAGGCAGTAGACAAATTCACATAATTATGTCAAATCATAAGATAAACTACTAAATATCTGACTCTAACATGTGACAAAATAAAAGTTGTAATCAGCAAAACTCGAGCTCTCTTCGCAATTTAATGTGATATTCAATGGCTTTTTGGATTTGCACGACAAATGTTAAGCCTCTCGTATTGCTATTCTAACTTGTTTTGTTTACTATAATGTATTTTCCCGATTCACTTTACTCTTAATTTACAGCCTCATGAACCTGCCTACCATTTCCACATATTTCTCATTGTTCAGAGCTAGTAGTTTTCACTAATAGTTTCAGTGACAATAATGATTTAATATAGAAAATAATTGAACTGAGGTGGTTTATGGAAATTGAGAGTAAGCTTTGGTTGATTGAGCTCGTCACCGATTGATGTTGGTAGGGTAGCAGTGAAAACCAGGGAGTACTAGATAACTGTTTCGTCTTAGCATGGAACTCCTCGGTAGTACGTACTCTAGATTCGTCTCCGGAAGGTTCCATTTTGACGAACCTTTGTCTCTCTACACAACTGAGTCTGAATCCAGTGGTATGATTCCCACTTCCATCAATTTGTGATATAGCGCGATGTTCATCCACTGTCAAAGGTGATAACCATCTCACTCCCAATAAGTCTGTAGACTAGGGTCACTACATCCAGTTATCAAGTGAAACTTAGATATTCCATTAATATAACAAAGGAGATAATGTAGCAAGTACTAGTATAAAGAATTTGAATGAATGCATTTCTATCAATAGAAACGATTTCATGCTATATCATCTTATTTCAAAAAACTTACATTTGCTATCTAACTGTCTACATGAAGTAAAAATAATCACAAGTATAAATTCTAAAAATAACTACCATGGTTTACTGAGCTGGTCCAGTATGACGGCTAATAGGTTTGATGCCGTGTGAAAAGATAAATTCACGCTACCTAAGGAGGAAAGAATTCTAAGCTCGTAACGGTACGATTTTTTCAATACTTCTTGGTTGTCAAGTGTTATTCAACTGAAACCAAATCTGTGATTTTTCGTCTTCAATACTATGCTCTATGCATACCTGATATTGTTATCACTTTTTTTTCTGTATTATCATAGGATAAACTTCATGATATTTTTGCAGATCTCAAAAGTACTGGTCAATCATTAACGCTACATAATTTATTACATAATATAAATTTTCAAAATTTATTAATTAATTCCTTATCACAGTTTAAAGAAATTGCACAATTTTCAGAACCATGGATAACAGCACTGCAAGCTTATGCTAATAATCATTTATTTCATTTATAGAAAAGGTTAAATGATATTAAATACGAGTGTGAAGTATCGATAACCTTCTAAATTCTATCGAAAGACATACGTTGTTATTTTCGTTCTTGATCGTGTTAAAATATTTCAATATGAATTTTTGTGTCATATTTTTAGATTATTCAAGTATTGAAATGAAAACTTTATTATTATTATTATTATTATTATCATTATTATTATTATTGTATACATGACTCCTCTTTCAAAACGGTATGACAAAACCATTAAGTATTTACTTAATTCAAGATAGAATTATGCAGATGACATAATGTTTTCGTCGAAGTATGCAATCATCAAACTTAGTAATATTCTAATATTTATTAGTAACTAGATTAAATGTATACCATACAAAGCTGTAGTGGGAAGCTGTGATACGTAGTATGTACTAAATTAGGAGTTGGACAGTAACTCAACAGTGAGACTGAAAGCATTTATAGTGTTATATTGCAAAGTGACTGAAGTTGGAATTGTCAACTATTGAACTTGACTTAGTGATTTAAAGGTGTGAAACCAGTCACGATGTGTTTAATGTCATGATTTGGACTTGGTGTATAAAGTTGTGCTCAGATGCTGCTCAGTTATTGTAGGCAAAAACCAAAAAGACATCGAGTACCTCTTAATTACTAGTAGCTCCTAGTTAATGATGATCTATGAAATAAATAAAACCAGAGTTAGAATATTTCAACTTCTATTTCCTCTTTCATACTGAGGTCATTTTCAAATAAGGTCAGATTAACCATTAATACTATTTTAAATGGTCCTTACTTTAGTGTCCCAAACGATGAGTGATGTATTTGAATCCAGGCGGTAACAAATTTGCCTGTTGAGATCAGGTAACGAAAAGAAATAAGACGAAGATATGTCATAAATCCAGATGTTATGATCATGGTAGATAAAGACATCTACGCAGATAAAAAACAATCGTATATACGTTCAGAATAAAACGCAAATCGGGCAAGGAAGTATATCTTTCCACTTACTTTTCATCATGGCTCAATAATAACATGTATGTTTAAGTAAATAATAAAGCCACTACTAATCAAGTAGTTATTTGTTAATTAGCAGTATTGTCCGTTTGATACATTTTGATAATGTAATAAGAAGACAAAGTTTACCAGAGCTATGTGATATATTTGTGAAATACATTTCAAGTAAACTAGCCACACATAAACTATACGTGTTAGAAGATAAGAAAACAAAGAGAATAGGGAAAACAGTGTGAATCACACTGTACTCTGGATATAATATCAGTATTACCAGGGTAGGTTTAGTAAAAGTACAAAGTTGTTTTAAACATTCAAAGTGATGTTGTTAAGGCTTCAATAAACCTTAGTTTGTACCCTAAGGCTCTCATATACAACACTACAAAGGATGGTTTGATATCAATTTTATGGCCTATCTCTCTAAGTATTTAACAATAGTCGATGAAGATTGTTTATCCTGTACTTTTATTCTGCCATTCAAGTTCATTTGTTTCTGGAGCCATTTAGGTATTTCTTCAGCTACCTTTATATGCAGATCACGATTACTCTTCTCAACTTAAGATATGGCCACACATACATGTGAAATCATAGACACAAAGAAATGTGACTCATTCGTTTATATATTGTTTGGGTTTGTTGTGAATTAAAGAACTTAGCTGAATAAAATATCATGTTAGTATCCGGTTTTAACCTTCGTTTTAACGCAAGTTTATTTCAATCTACTCCGAAAGATAAAGTGATGTAGACTAATTCCTTAGGTGCTAGCAATATAATAGACCTCACCATACTGTAACTTTTCTACTGATTTAAAGCTTTTTAAAGATATCTATTCAATATTAGCGTTTCCGTTAATATATTTTCGTTTTCTACAATAGTATCATTTGTACATATAAGGTTGATCGTGTGGAATAAACCCTTTACAAAACCTTTTTATACTGCCCCAGACAATAACCATAAAAGTTTATATACAGCCCCTGTTTGTGTAGATTTTCTGTGGATAAATCTTTCTGATTGAACGGTCCTCCATCAAACTGTTTAATTTGTCTAAGAAAGGAAGTTGGTTCTTCTTCTCCTCTTCTTATGAAAAACTAATTTGGTTTTGAACAGTCCTCGATTTACATAATAAACTATTTTCACAGGTGATTAACATATCGTCAACATACTTCCTGTAAAGACATATTATCTTGAGAATCTCCAGCTAGATTTTTCATATATGCCATAAACATGTCAGTTAGTAGTGGTCCTAAAGGATTACTCATAGCAGATCTGTCAATTTAGAGCAAATATTCTCCCTCGACTGTGAACTGGGTTTTATCCGTGCATAGCGATCATAAATCTTTTCGAATTGTTAAAGGGATAGGAAATGAAAGATTACTTAAAGAGATATAGTCATATAAAGTAGCAGTAGTCTTTCACAGAGGAACATTAATAAACAAAGAATTTATGTCAAACGAGCATATTATCTTTTCTTTAAAATTAATGTTACATAAATAATCAACCAACTCAAACGATTCCTTCAAAGAATACTTACATAATCTTCATCGAATAGAATTCGCTAATTTTGTCAGCCATTTTGCAAGATAACGCATGAATAAAACTGAATGTATAGGACTGTTAATTTTATGAATTCTGGGCAATCCACGTAAATCCGGGTTTTCAGATCTAATAGGTTTTAAGAAATCAAATTCCCCTTAATTAATAATATTCATATTCAACGGTTTCACTGAATATGAATTTCCCTTTCCTTCTAATCTACTACCAGCCATAAATTTACACTTAGCACTCAGTGTGGTTAACATTTTACTTCTATAATCACATCTAATCATAACAACTACCCTAGATCGTCTATTAGGTTTTGGTAGGACTATGTTGGAATTAGTTAGCAACTTCATTGCTTTAAAACGAAGAGAGGTTAATAGATTTTTTTGTTTTTGACTGGGAATGTTAAAGCGATGAACTATATCCACTACCCTAGTTTTTCACCAACTTTGATTATTTAATGATGTTAGGGGGGGGGCAAGAGCATTTAGTTGGTCTTGAGGTTCGCAAATTGGGCATTAATTGCTAGTTCAGGGGTATGCGTTATGGATATGGAAAAATTAGATTTAGGTGGGTGTACCTCCTTTTCGTGGACACATAATATAATAGATGACTTTAAATCAAACAGTGGTAATTTCTTATTGGACCAGAATGAAACGTAGCAGGCTGGAAAAACTTTGACCTTTTTCCAGAAGGTGAAGAATTTATATTAATACAAAAAATTGTTGTACACTAAGGGAATGTCATAATTTTCTATATCCGTTCACATTCATAATCTGTTTTTAAATGATACGGTCACTAAGGCCCTCTATCTCGTTAGCCGTATTTCAACTTAGTCAATCAGATTTGATCAACATTAGGGAATGACAGAAAAACACTAATTAATAACCAAAGGCTGGATAGCGTGAAATTTGAGTTCGTCCAATCATTTTCTTGATACTTAAGAGATATCACAACAAATAATGTGGTGTCATCGTTTCTGCATCATGACTGAATGTTTGTACTTCATATGCAAACAGTACATTTGTTCAAGTAACAACATTATATTATCACCAGATATATTTGTAAATATGTTTACCTTTAACTTTATATGAATTTTATGTGTATAATGTTAAACATTTTCATATACTGCATACCACGTACAAATGATCATCAACTCTTCTGCATATTTCTTAGTCATTCACTTAAATTTTCCTACAAAAAGTTTATACAAATTTTTATATTTAATGTTTATATGCTTTTAAAAGGTACCTGATATATACGAACTAGATTTAGCTCGACTGGCCCTAGTTTAGCTTTGATTATGCATACTTTTCTTAATACTATCCGAAAAGTCTAAATAATCTGAGGCAAAAATTAGGAAGACGTCACACTGTTGAAGAAATTATGACATTAAGGTATGCATTCACATACATCAGTCAGAGATTGATCAGAATATCATTCATTTTCTGAGATTCTCATTCACAAAAATGCAATGCAAAGAATAGATAGGTAGTGTATCGAAAATATATCTACATACGAGTAACCGCTTTTGTCCATATGCTTTTGGTGTAAGTGTAGCATAGACGGTCAGTCTTGTTCAGCTCACAGCGTGTCAGGAATGTGGTCAACCGAAGCCGTACTGCCATGGGGAAGTGAAACTATTGAGAATAATACCAAAAGAGTTCGTATAACAGCCGTCTCAATGGAAGTAGGAAGAAATAAAATTTGTGAACATTATGGAACGAAAACGAGCACGTGGAAGAATATATGAAAGCTGGTTACAAAACAGAATAGTATACTTTATCAAAGTCTTGAAATCTTACTCTACATCATCTGCTTAATATGCAAGAAAGATGTAAGTCAGAACTAGTAATCTTCAGATAACGCTCATTAACAACGTAAATATACTGACTACATGAGAAAGTTAAGGACTTTGCATATAGATATATGATGCTAATTTCGACCTTCTAAAAGCTCCTGCTCATGCAGCTTTCATAACAAGGACTTATCTTCAATGAATTACAAGTATAATAACATAAAAAGACTAGAAAGCAGGTTAAGATGTAAGATATAAAAGAAATGAGGTATTATAAATTACTGCGGACATTCTTGAAGCTTGTTTCGTAAATCGTGTCACTTTAGGTAGGGCATTTATATAATAATTTTTTAAGACCATGCTCATTTCCTGACTATCAGAATAACTAGGATTGGGTATTATGTAAACAAAATATGAACTGATTCCAAGATCAATTGAATTGAGAAGTAATCCATTTTAGATCTAGATTAAAACTGAACTGATTCTATTTTTATATAATACTTGTAGACACAGCTATGTAGCTTACTCTTAACTATAGTTGTATGAACACACATTCTAATAAGAAGGACTAACTAGCTATAACATGAGCACAAAATCTCATGTATTGTAAAATAAAGCATTAAATTTACCTAGTAACAACAATATGCATTATCAATAGCCTACAACTTATTCAATAAAACTTAGGTCATATAAATGTAGAGCGGATCAACTAGTGAAGTCATAAAAAACGTGTTTATGATAAAGATAACAACTTACCATGGAGTTATAATTAGATTCCGTTTAGCTAATAAATCAACAGAAAATGTTGCATGCACTGTACATTGTTTAACTAGCTCTATGTCTATATACACACAGCTTATTTATCCTCTTAATGAAATTAATTTTCAATGAAAAATGCTTTTAAATGTTCATTTTAATCATAAGTAACATAAGATGTAACATAGGGTATGTATTGGGTCAAAATCGGAATTTTGCTACGACCTATTCAGGAAGCATATTAACAAAATTGTCTAAACATGAATATCAGTGTGTCATAATCTGCATGGATTGGTATCTATGGGTGTATTGAATTTTTGATCTAGTGAGTCGTCATTAGTATTCGACTTTTTGAATAGAGTGCATTTATATTAAATACATAGTCTTACTGTTTTCATATTACCGCCGGTTTAAGTTTCTTTTCAAACAATTAACTGTTACTATATCCTTTACGGTTCATAAACTAGTAGTAATTATTTATTTGCATTATGAATACCCTTGTTTTTTAATGAGATTATATCCCTAATTTTGTTGTTGCTCAGTCTGAAGATGCATGCGCATATTTAATGAATTGTTTGAAATAACCGACTATGAAGTGAGTGAACCGATTATACACATACTCATCATCTGTAAAACAATATTAAAGCGGATAAATAAAGTTGACAATATCTAGTAATTGTTGAAGGTCGATGTACTACTGAGCCAACAATACGATAGAACGTTCATTGACTAGCATAGACCATTTTAAGAAATTGTTCATTTCAATGACATTAACTACAACCTAGGATTACAAACTAGCTAGTACAATTATCTGGCTGATAAATTTTTTGCTATAAACTTTGTGCAGTATTTTGTTAAAAAGAAGTTTCCATTATAGTTTAACATTAAGCAGAAAGCTACTTACGTGTTATTACTGAACAAATCTTTTTTCTTCTTCGCTATGAACTGTCTAACAATGCAAACTAGAAACATTACCAAAAGTTTAACCCAGGATCTAAAATGTTTCTTATGAATCGTGTAATCTTTCAATTATTAAGCTCGCATCGAATATTTCCACCTACAACCAACTACAATACAGCCTGAAAATCATTTGATGCCATCAGATGAAACAGTTGTCTAGTACTTTCTAGTTTTCAATGATTCCGATTCATAAACAATGCTGCCTTCAAAATGAACTAGTCTTTATCAACATAGTGGTAAAAAGATCAATAATTTAGTCATTTTCTCTTCTTGACAGGAAAAGAAAAAGCGAGAACTTAAAACAAAGGAGTGATTTAGACAAATAAACCAGAGAGAAATAAACCTGAAATTTAATGAAGTATGCAAACAGAAAACAATCAAGGCAGCATTATGGTTTATTAAGTCGTCTATAAATAATACTAAAAGTAATAATAGATTTGCACATTGTTGTTGTTTTTTTATTTGTTGTTCTTCATTGCTGACATATTGTCTTTGGTAATTTGGTTGCGATAATGCTACTACCCTAAAATGACGTATGTGTTTTTTATGTATAGATTCACCTATCAATACACCTATTTCATTTGCTCAACATTTACTGAAACAGAGTCTAAACGAACAAGGTACATGTTACTCATCTATTTATCCTCTATGAATGTATTTTTTTAAATATTTCTTCAATCCAGACACTAACAAACTACCAGAAACATCAAATTAAATGTCAAATAGAAAAAAATAAAGAAGGCACAGTCATTAAACTCTTTAATTGTTAACTTCAACATGTCTTCATCATCATCTTCACTTTATAGTCTTTAAGCTTAGAATTATACAGTGAGAAATAGAAATAAACTACAACTTACGAAGTAGAATATTATCACTTCATAGTAAATTTATATATTATTTCAGTGTTTTAATTTGTTATTGACAGTTTTTGTTCTTCCATTTGTCTAGTATGATCTTTTGACTAGGCATACCCACAAATTTTTTTCATTGTTCACCAAGGATCTTGAATCAAATTTCTTTTTTCAATAGCTTACCATTCATTTAGTGAGTAGTTGATGAATATTAGCGTGTTATTTTCATATGTACAACATGAAAATATTAATAGTTAAAGCTTTAAAATAATTTCTTATTGAGAGTTATGTTATAACCTGTAACATCCACCCACTAAATCAATGTGAAAATGACCAAACTTGCTAAGTATAACACAGTGAACTTTGAAAATATTGTAGATAACCTGTGAAGCTTTGTAGTTTCTTTATATTTTCTCGAAATTGGTTCAGTAAGGATTCATAAATGAGTACTTACACTTCTGACGAGCCTAACATAAGACATTAAAAGTTCTCTTCAATTTACTTAAATGTGTCAACGTTTGTTATGCATTGAGAAATAATACACAGTGACCTTGATAACTGCCAATCAGAATACGGACACGTCTGCCCCACGACTACCAGCCCTCAAAGTCGGAATAGAGAAAACAACAGCTACGAGCCAACCAGACAATCCAACCCAATCCAATTCCGGTCATATTGTATTTTAATCATGCTTTTATATATACACAAATTCAAACTACACAGCGAACCAATTAGGGATTTTACATTAATACAAAACAGAAGAGATTGTGGTAGTGAATAGGACTAACTTGTACACAACTAATTAACTGTAGTCCATTGTAAGAGACAATATAATAACATCAAATATACTAACGGGAGGATAGAGTTAGAGGAACATAACAATAATAGAAATGTAATGTTTACATTACACCCGACCAGAATAAATGAGTTAGTTCTCTAAAATACAGTTCTGGAAGTTTTTTCACTCTTCTTTAATGGTCCGACAGAATAACGTTTTAACTAATAATCGCCATCTTTGAGTGATAGGTAGATTTCATCATCCAATCTGGTAGACAATGGAAATTACATTTTGCCTGTGTATCAGTAACGTCGTTAAAATGGGGAGAGGAAAAGTAGCAACTGTGACAGGATTGTTCAGTGGCTTTGAATACCTGGTATCTTGCAACCCTATTCAATTGCATCAAGGAGAAATAGTCTGGATTTTAACTCAAGTGAATTCTTATCATATTTTAATACAGGCAGCATTTAACAACTGCGATAGAACACACTACTAATTACTGTCTAGCTGTCTTTTTCATAAATAAACTAAGAAAAGTTTGATGAATACTAACTCAAATTCTGACAGTAATTTATGTTTAGTTGATTTTGACTATGAGTAGAGTAAATGCTATAAGATGAAGATATGAATTTAAATCATCAATACTAAATGATAATATATGTCTGGATTAAACGGTTTTGAAGTGATTGGAAAAATTCACCACCTAACAGGAAGAATTCAAAGCTGATGTATTTTCTGACTTGTACATTATGTAGTGTCTTTTTAGGTGATATCATCAACTTCAGAGATCAAGTAAGAGGAGAATGCAATCAATTTAAACACCTAATCCACACACTTTCACAATGTTTTTGCAAAACATTTTCAGTTTACGGGAAATCAGTTATCATCTCTGAAATCAGTTTCTAGTCTTCTATCAATCAAATAGTCGTAATGGTATCGGTCCTAATATTCATGCACACCACTAAATTAACAGTAACGAAGACTTTAAAAAAATACTCAGATTGTCAATTATTCGATTCTCCGGCTGGAAATATTTGATTAAAAAATTAAAAAAATTATACAGAAAATATTTGTCAAACCATAATTTTCCGATTATGAAACTTGTACAAGTACATTCAGTTACTTAATAATTTCCTAAAAGTAGTATTTGCCTCATATAAACTACACTGACCGTAATTACTCCTGGAATTAGGGTCGTTAATCGGTAAAAAAATTACAAAATGAAGGGAAGTAATATGAAACTAATGTTCTATAGTTTGAGCTAATCTACCAAAAATACTAATCCTTTATTTCTTGCCTATTAGTAAGACACATCTGTAATCTATTGCTTCCCTTAGGATTTTAACATGAGTCGGGCCTGCTACTACTGAGATGTTCGGATTGCCAGTGTACTCCTACATAACTGAGATATTTGTATTAGCTAATTACTAAATGTCTACTTTTATCAGGCTGGCTAGTCCTGGGTGTCAAACGATCGCAACCATGATAACTAAATCGAAATGTCTGTAGGTTAGGTAAGGTAAACGATCATTATATAATGAGCGAATGATGCTAGATACTCGAAAAAAAACCGTAGAAAATTCTTATGATAATGGATGAACATGACTGCAGAATTTCACTTGAATTATTAATGAAACGTCAGCCAGACTAACATATATAAAGTTTGAACCAGTTGGAAGAATTTGTGGAATCAGTAAACTCTAGATAAATGATACGTTCACTTTTAGGACTCCTTATTAGTCTGTACTCATGGCAGCAGTGAAATGGTAATTCACAGATGACACCGAATAGTAAGCACACCGTTTCAAAAATAAAAGTTAGAAATATTAACCATTATTTTAACTGATAGTACCTTCAAGGTACTGTGGGGCCTCAAATAGTCATGAATTATCAGTGATCATAATTATTTGTTCTACACAATTCTTTAAAACTCAGTTATTTACTGAAGACATTAAAACTCTTTAAGTTGGATCCCAATGTGTCATGAGAATTATATTTTCTTAAATATTAATAATAAATTTTCATTGATATGTTCCTACTAACATTCATGTATAGTGTAACCCATAATGAAAATAACCAACAATAAAAAATCAAAGTACATTTTATTCACAAGTAAATGTAATGCTATAATGATTTACTGTTAACATGTTTTCCTTCAGTCTACCATAATCACTAAAATCATCATAAAATATGTAAGATACAAAATAAAAAATAGGTTCACACCTAATTTAAAGACATTTAAATAGAGCTGCCTTTTTTATTATTGTCTAACTTACTACCCAGACATTATATTGATTCATTTTACTGATTATTATTTCACTTTAAGGCTTGGCTAACCGGCGCATTTCTGATTCGTTAAAATGCAATTAGATTTCTCTTGAACTAGAATTAAGATATTCATCATTCAATACACTTAAATAGCTTATCATTACACTGAACAACCAAGCCAAATCTAATCACAAAGGCTTATCCCGTTTACATTTTAGGCATAATTATTAAATGTAAATACAACAATTCAATATAGTGAAAAATTGTGTAAGAAAGTACAGTTAATTTAAAGGCAATTTATATTTACATACAAATATTAAGAAGGAATTTTCACCGAATTTCACTGCTTAACCACGATTATGTCAACGATTGAACACATACCATCCAGGCTTTTCTGTGATCACTATAGTTACTAACTACTCGTTTGATATTTAGTGGCTGACACTATCAACTACAATTAGTTCATAATAATATAGCTTGTGAATTAGTGAATGCAACTGGTGATACTTAAATTGTTTCTGATATAAATAACTGTACTAGAATCTCAATATACAAGTAATAAATTGTAAAATAATACAGCTTCAAACGAATAAAAACAAATTATAAGAAGACCTTAGAACAAATGTTATGTTTGTTAAAGTGAAAACAATATTCACAACATTGAGGAAACAGCCTCTTCCACATGAATTCGGAATTGATTACATTATTCAAGGTTCTGATAGCCTTACCAACATGTACTGAAATCGGTTTGACAAACACCTATTGATTGAATTCAGTCAAATATTATCACAATACGCCAACCTTCTTAGTAATCATATTATGAAAGGAATGGATATTGTTCGATCAATACTAACGGCTAGACAACATGACGTTCAGTCATAACTCCTGACCGGTTGATTATAAAGATTAACACAAACTGAATATCTGATAAAATATCATTTCATCTTTTACTAGATAGGAAATCAGTTTACAGCTTAGTTATATTATAAATAATAATGATAATAATAGGTTACTACAAATCCTCATGGTTAGTCATGCAATGACTAATTTCAACTTAGATAAATAACGTAATCGTATGAAACAAATAAAGATTGATTCCTATGTTATAATATAATTTAGAAACCGCATGACATTATATGTGTATGCATCATAATACAGAAACCAACGTTAGTTGAACATCGTTACAATCACTGTAGGAAAATTCGTTTCTAGCTTCTTTTCTGTTTTCAATTATAGATCATCTTATCCAATGAGAAATTACCTAGTAATAAGTAATAGTAATAATTTGACTTTTAGTTGATGTGCTGTGAAAAGGAAGTGCATTAAGTGAATGATCACTTTCTGAGCATTATGAACTTGAAACAACATTGACAACGAATCACCAGCTGACGACAACATATGCTTATCGCCAACGCTGTGTCGTTACGATCACTGAGAATTTATTCCTAAATATATTGTTGTTGGTTATATTTCTTTTGAGAAATTCAAATCCCCAAAATACACTTATAAATCAAGCATAAAACTTTGATTTTCAGAGTTACAACACAGAAACTATCTGCCTAGTCTACACCTAGTTCTGAAGGAGACAAATGAGAAAGTATTCTTAAATCTATTTATGATTTTAATTATGACCATATGTTTATTTTTATTTTTGATGCATAGTTACATCGTTGTAAAGTTATTCTTGGTGTTGAGTTTTCTATATTTGACGATGCTGCTAGACTTCAACTTTTCCTCAGAAAAGTGGATACTAATGAGTATATTAAGTATTTTAATTATACTCTCCCGAAGTATCCCTGGGATCTGTCATTTTACCAAACTGCTAACATATTTTCTCATATATTCGGCAAAAATACTCCACTTTCGATCTACGTTATCAACATTCTCAAATTACTAAATCTTCAACGGACGATTATTTAACTTATGCAAAGAAACCTAATTGAGAATCGGATCAAGTTTGAGTTATTATTGACGATCAGTTTAAATGTCTAATTTTATTTTGTGGATAAAAATTCAAAGGTCCTGGATATTTATACACGAATGTAAGCCCTTACCAAACAAGACTTGACCTATCGAATATTGAAAGCTTTAAAACTTCAAATATGACATGTTAATATTAGTGAGTAAATTGCAATCTTTTCTTTGATGATAGTCAACACGGTAAGAATACGTAAGCCGTTAATTAAACCAAAAGTGTCTACCTCCAGTTCAGATAATACTCAACCATCAAAATGCTAGTATTTTGGTTGTTGGTACTACATTAGATTCTGTTCATTTAAGCAACACCAATGCCACCAAGTTGATTCGGTACTAACACTGATGACAGACTGACGATAAGTTAAGTATGCCAAATGGTACTAACAGACGTACATATTTCGGTCATTTACCAAGTTCCATGTTCACTAACTAGAGAGGATTCATAAATCAGAACTCGCACCAACCCACGGGCACAAGAATTTCCATTACTGGATACATTTAAGAATGCAATGAAAGAATTTGAAAAGGCGGTATTTTGTCACTTTACGACTCAGGATTTATGTTTCCAAATACTATATATCAAATATCAGTGATGCAGTAGTTACTAACGATATACAAGTGTAAACCGTGGTCATTCAAAAAGGAAGAAGTAATGTGTTTACGTTTACTAACGCATGTTTCATAGGATGTCATCAAGATGTTAATGTCCGTCACTCATCTTTTTGCAATAAAGAGAGGTGGTTACTGGACAGTCATGCGAAGAAATTTGCAGCTTAACCACGAATGTAGTTCTGCAGTGTGCGACAGCAGCACGTAAATTGTATGATTATCAAACTCAGAGTTGGTAACGACTGGACCTCTGTATTTTCTAGGATCTGCTGTTTTTAATATTAATGATTGTCTATTCTACATATCATTGGCTCCTGAAACATTAAAATATATTAACGTAATAGAAAAATGTGTTTTCTCTGTGTACTATGTTATAAAAAGAGTAATGCATTAGTACAAATTAGGTCAGGTGATCCATAATACTTTGGAATTATTAAAGTATTTACATTGTCTAGTGATTCATCGCATTATTAAAACACTGCAAAGTATTTGAATACGAAAGTTCGAATTAAAACAAGTCCTAGTATACTTCAGTAATTTAACATCACACTGAATATCCAGACCCTATTTATATTTTGGTTACACAAGTTTGTGAACTTAATTAACCTTACTGAAGATGGTTATTACAGTTAAATTATACGGGTTAAAATGGTTGAAAAAAACTGAAAATGAATTCAATCTTCACTGATGATTAAATAAACACAGTACTCGTCACTATTCAGCAGTGTAAACAGCTAATCCCTACAGGAAGTCAGTCGCAACCTGAACAAATCTGTAGTAACCTCAGACTGGGATCCTAATGCCAACCACCGCAATGAAATATGCCCATACGACGAGTTTTCAAAACAGCCTAAGTTCTTTCCCTGATGAGGTCGTGAGTTACACACTGTTAAACAGTTCAACACGAGACTGTAATAGCTGTCCAGTGTATATTATCAGTTGAAATAATCTATTCTTGTTTCTACATTTGTTGACAATTTGGTATAAAAATATACTGATATCATTTAAAATCAAATAGTCTGAAAATGGTTTCCTTTAAAAAATTCAACATCAGAGTAACACATGACTAAACAAATTTCTCCATAAAAATGAATAGACAAATAATAATCATATTATCATTATTGACTTAAGTCTAAAATGATTTAACAAAGTTCTAGGTGAAGTCTATCACTAATACATTATTTTAAATTCTGATTAGTACAACAGTAAATCGATTATATTGAATGTGGTTGAATTAAATGAAGTTGGAATGGCTGTCAACTGGATTGGATTCCAATTCAATAATCTAGACACTTCTTTTTTGCTACAAAATGTATAAATTCTAAGTTTCTTTGTGTGTATATGTCTGAAGTTACAAGTGTATGTGTACAACTTAGGAGTTCTAAACAAAGACTGGAATTATAATTTATTTCCATTCTAGTTTTTAATGGTTCACCGATTGGTGTAGTGGTATGTAAAACTTTTCATATAACAACTTAGTAAATAATATTCATTAGTGTTAAATAATAAATTGTAAATATCTGTATGCAAATTTAATGAAATTATTTCCATCTATAACTTCAAATAAATTACTTTTGTAATGTCATTAATTTTAGCTTAAAATAAAGAAAAATTTTTTTATTTTTAAAAATGAAATATACACTTTATTTCTAATCATTACGCTTTTTCTATACAATTAAAACAAAATTTCTCTGAATCTATAATTCTTTCTAGTGTGGAACTCCTCAATTGTGTGCACCTCAGATTCCTTACCATGGATGATCATCGCGCTATATATCACAAATTGATGGAAGTGGGTATTCTACCATTAGATGCCGATCCAGTGGTGCAGTTGGTTAGGCGTTCGCAGTCAACCTGAATTCCCTAGTTGAGGAATTTGGGGTGTGCACTGCTGAAGAGTTCCACACTAGAGTTCCACACCTACAATTCCATACCTACAATTATCCTTGTTTTCTATTCATATACTAGCGTTCGTAGAAGAATTCTTCCGAAATTTTTCATCTTTTGATTGTTGTTTAGGATTCAGAAGTTAAAGCATTCTGGGGATGAGAAAGTGTCAAAGATCAAATCATCAAATACAGATCAAAATGTAACATTAAATGAAGAGTATTCTTAGTGATATGAAGTTTACCGATTTTTTTAATGGTGTAATAAAGTACGCTGAAGAATTATGAATACTTCTTGTTAATGTAATAGATTCATCTAGAAACTTTTTTCCTTTTAATGGTATTGTTGTAAATGTTTACTTTGAATAATGGTATTCTTAACATTTTAATTTTTGATTGAATATGTCACAGATTGATGTTGGCATGATACCAATGAAAACTAAGGAGCACTGGACAGCTGTTCTCTGACTTTTAAAGTTTATAATGACTTGTTAAGAGAAGTGTCAGTGAGGACACGTAGCATAAACCATTGCTTTTTTGTGCTTTTTCTGAAAGTTCTTAATACGCTTTGGTCAGACATAACATTTTCTGTCCATTTCAGCCTCTGAAAACTTTTCTCCGATAATTGTCAACAGCTCTTATCATTAAGATAATAATCTTTAAGATAATCTATTACTTTTATTGTATATGTCAGTGGGTCATTTTAGTTAGCTTTTCATACATCTTGTTAAATTTAGTCCTTCCTTGCTAATATTTACTGAATTTGAATAGGTAAATAAATATTTAGTGACCTCGACTGCCGTGAGCCCTTTAGACCAAACGATTATACTTGTTATGTAATACAAAAGTTCAGATCTCTGTGAAAGCAATTTATTTTGTGTTACTAGCGATTGACATAGACAAACACCACACAGTTCATATATAATTGTTATTGACGTTCGGCCTTACTTACAATAATATTTTTTTACTTATTTATATCCGTTTTTTCCGGTGATATAAAGTATTTTCGAAATCCATGTCTTCAAACGCATATGGATTATAATGTTGATTAGTTACTATGTACTAATCAACTGACAAACCTAGTTCTCAGAGATTCTATTTCGTATTAATTGTCTCTCCAAATCGTTTTCTGTAGCTTGAGAATAATCAGCCTCTATTCACAAATCACAAAACATTGAAGTGAATATCATGAAGTCTGTGCCAAGAATTTGTGAATTTTAAAAACAGTTTATTGAAATGCGTCAGACTGAATAAGAATTATTAAATGACGCTAAACTGAGTGGTTTAACGTACTCGGTTATAGTAGTTGGATAATATTGTAAGTGCCGGAAGACCTGAATATCATTAATTCACCTCTTTATTTGGTTGTTGTTTGCAATGCACACATTAGACTATAATTATATTTTGTTAAATTCCCATATGGCCCGTATCATCATGGCAACAGACATTTTATGACCTTCAGAAAACAAAACAAACGGTCAACACGCTTTTTGTACTTCTAAAGTATAAGGAATATAACTACATGGTTATTTCAAAGAGTTTGATTGGAGAACTAGGCTTACGGTTAGATCTGTCAAAGGAAACCGGTACAGGTTATAATGATGACTTCAAAATAACACGCCAAACTGATTCCATTTGAAGTAGGTTTTTATGTATTACTAATAAGTAGGCCGATGGACTTTAACATATTTCATTATAATGGAGCAAATTCGTAGTTTGAAAAGATACCCATAAGCTCAAACAATCTCCAACCTGCAAAAATATATCTCAGTAGAGATTGTAAAGGCCCCATTCAGTTGTCGGCGAAAAAGTCAATGCACGAAAATAAACCAAACGGTTAAAAGTATTGATTAAAATATGGATTCAATGGCACCACTATGACCAAATTCAACAGTGTAACTTAAAGAATGCGACCACTGATTACGATTGTCACATTGACCGTAATCAGTAAACATATATTTCCTACATAATTAGATCAGTAGTCAATAACTTCAGGAGTTGATGCCACCTTCTCTTTTGGGCCATTTACAGTTTATTTCCAACCAATTTTTACTCTGGCGAGAATAATGTACAGAGTGGATGGCATCTGAAAAGGCTTTACACACTGTCCAACTCAAATGAGCTGATTAGGCCTCGTCAGTCGATTCGTCATATTAATCCAGCAGCATGCAGTCAACATTACACCTGGTTTTTCCACCATACTACAGAAATGCCGCAGAAATACATATGGTCTAATACACCACACTACAGTTTAAGTTTCACTTCTGTAAAACACTACTAATCAAACTGCTATGTTACTTTCTGTCTTAGTGATATAAAGACTGGGTTAATATCTAAAAACTTTATAGGTGTAGTGCTGATAAAAATCCCAAAATAAAATAAATGGTCAATACACTAGACTATTTTACTCTTAGGTATCAAAGTACATACCAGGTCAAACTAATCCTGAAGGACGAATTTTACATTTCGAGGTGACAAAATCTTAAGAAGGGTGTTCGGAAGACTGTTTCTGACGATCTTTTTTCCAACAGAGGATATGTTATTGATCAATGAAACAGTCTACTAGTTAAGCGATAAATTTATGGTAAATCATTCGATGTAATTATTCTAAAGTTATTTTTAAAAAATTCCTGCCTTTTATTCTAACGATCAGCCATCATAATCATTTAGAGCCTAGTATATCCCTCTAAAACCTTACATTAGCTGTAACCAACATAAATAGTAATTCTGAACAACAAACCTCGAACAACTCGGAAGTCAACATTTCAAGAATTGTTCTATTTTAATTGACATTCCTTCGTGTTGTAAACTTCATTATGTTAAAGTTATTAGCTATCAGATAAAAGAATAGTAAATGGAAATGATTTTAAACATTCTTTTTAGTGATCGGGACCAACGTTGAGGTGATTGATCACTCTTGATATTTTAAGCTCAGTGTTCTTGATAAATCTACTGTTGTCTATAATAGACAAGTTTTTATGTTGCTCACTGCATTTAATTCTTTATTCTATGATGGAGTAAATTCGCAACCCAGATGATAATACTAGTAATGTTGAGTTCTGGGAGCTAGTTGATTTGATTAATGTGCTGAAGTGATGCACCCTAAAACGACAATGAAAGCTCCACAACTGTATCACTTGGCTAACAGAAATCAATCAGATCAAAGCTTTATTCTATTTTTCAAGAATGTAGTCATAGCTTAGAAACGTAAATGTACTATCCTTAGTTCCAGGTAAAAGTAATGCGTATCATTACATTCGAAATCTCAGTGTTCATACAATAATTCATTTGTACTTTGTTAGTAATTTACCATAATAATCTCACTGTAAAATTTCATACTCACAATATCAATAATGTGAGTTAACATTAACAGTGCCCCTCTGACTGTGTTATTACAATCCACTTTCAGTCTTAGTAAGACCATCAATAGAATATATCAAATATAGGTGGGCTGTATTAACAGAAAACTTTATTTATGTTGTAATTACTAAACATATAGTTATCTTGTAGATATTTTTGGAATTTAGTGATTCAACCAAAAGTTTTCGCACGGTTTATCTAAATTTTACTTCCAAATCTAAAATCAATTAGACAGGAAAATATCATGGATCATATCTATTTATTTCAAAACATTATATTTTATAGTATTGAACTTTAGTGAACTTTACACTAGTATCATTGTATTCTTCTACTTACAATTCTTGTCTATAAATATATAATTTATTATTTCATTGGTATTCATCATATGGTAACAGAACTTACTGAGTGACAAACTGATGTTATTATTATAGCATAATATATACCATACATTGATCCATTAGTGGGTACAGAGTATGTAAAATCACAGAACAGAATTCAAACATAAATAAACATTTATTGGTTTGTTTTCCGATCTGCGTTAAATGGGCCTTCAACTCCCGTTTACATGGTATTTTTATTGTTCACAAGTGCGTTTCTACAAAGTATATAATCAAGAAAACATACCTACCTACCTCTGATTGGTCTATCTGTTCTAGATCTACTTATCTATTTATCTATCTAGCTAGTATAGGAGTAAGGTGGAAGGAAGTCAGGGACACTCGAACAAAAACGTAACAACGGACTAAGAAGCCAGTAACTGTCAATCTGAGCCGAGTTTACAGATGCCGAGTAATCTGGCTTGGGTCAGAAAGATAACTGCCATTGATGACTGGAGACATTGGATGATAAGATTCGAATAAGTCAAAATGGAGCAGGTACATTCACTCCTTATCGTCCTGTGTGTATTAAGTCCCAGTACTCCTTTACACACAAAATTTTCATTTAGGCTTCTACAACTATACCCTTAGCGATCAGTCTTCCTTAATATAGTTATTGCTACATTATCTCGATTTTTCGCAATTCTTCTTGTTAATTTGATCTTGTTGCACCAATCGTAGTATGGAAACTTGATCTACTGAAACAGGACTCAAGACCATATGTTGTTTATGACTCGGTAACTGAAATTAAAGAATTTGTTGCCTATGGAGTAACATTTCTACAAAAGGTAATACATTTAAATAGACATGCTTCTGCCATTCTCCAGTTCAAACGATAATTATAGTTTACAGTTAGAACATAAATCCCTTCAGATATCGCATTTTAATAACTAATTTAGTTGAAACTTTTAAATAAAGATCATAATATGCAGAAGTGATCTTTTTAAAGGATAGTAAGTTGCTCACTAATGACTACATTAAGAAAGTTTCCCGAAGTTCTACTTAGAAGCTATATGCTAAGCAAACAATCAAGTTAGAAGTAAATGATCAATGAGTATCATACTACAACATATGTCGGACAAAAATGATCGCCAATCAATTCCAAGTAACTGACTGACTTGAAAGTCTTATCTCTAATGTGCGACACATTTGCTGTTACTTCAATTAAAAGTTAAGTTTGTGAAGTGATCTTGTTTAATTATCTTAAACCATAAGCAAGCAAGCATACATTGTTTATTAGTTTACCAATTTAAGTTGATTTCGCAAAACAGAATTGTCAGATTGTCTTTAATAAATGTGCATAGTAAGTGTTGCTGAGAATCTGCTGAAATTCAATATGCATTAAATATGTCCAGGATTATATGTTATTTCCAATACTAGACAGTTTATGTTTATTTCATGCATCGAAATGAACAATATTCATTTATGACATTTACATAGGTAAAAGTTGACAGAAGAAATATTTCTTCCCATTTACCGCATAACAGCTTTACGCAGTTCTATGAAAGTTTGTGGTAATTAAATTAACATATGTATTAATAGGAAAGTAATTAGGTGAAAAAGTAAGAAATGAAGAAATTCGAAACCGGAAAACAGTGATAAGTTACAAGGATATAATATAGATGGAAGTAATTAACTGTAAAACATCCAAACTGTGCAACAAATACATTTGCTATTCACTAAAAAACTTTACAAGTTCTAAGTAATTTTAAATAAATATCACGAATTGATCTAAGTTAGACAGCCAGTTACAACCAAGATGTACTGGACAGTTGTTTCATCTTATCAAGAGACTCCTCAACAGTGTGCTACCACGACCCAGTCAGGGACATTCATGACGAACACTTAACTATTAGACTATTGAGTCAGCTCCAAATAAATGGTACTTCTAATATCGGTTAATTCGCGATATATTTGTGTAACCTCATCCAATGTCATCGGTGAGTAACTGCCTCACATCCGATCAAGCGGTGATAATTTAATTAATAAAACTTTAAATTTTATATTAATAATGAAAATAATATTGACTAATTAACGAAGTGGTTCACAAAGGTTAAGGTGAATAGGGTCATTGTAATGATCAAAGGTTTATATATAATAAATATGTTGAAGCAGGTTATTATAAGATTAGTAAATTATATAGTATTTAATAAAAAGTTTATAACATATATTTCTAAGGAGCAAACGTAAGTATGAAGAGATGAATATGAATAATAAACATTGGAGAATAAATAAATTATAAATGAAATTTGAAGCATATGTGTGAGGTCATTTATAAGTTGGTCTCTTTAGAACATACTAACAGGTGAGGTTGCCGCAGTTATCAACATGAATAGTTGGTCTCGTGAAAAACCTTGTTAACTGAAATCGTAGAGCAAGCTGCATAAAATACGACAAATCATTGTTGAGGTTTATTACATTAAAACTGATGTCCTGCTATTTACCAGGTAGACAAATATAGAGCTCTCAGTGATCCTTAATTTTACACTACTTATCAATGGAGGATTTTTGTCGTAAAACAAGTTGATGAATTAGCCTAACTGTATCCATTCTGGTAATCTTATTCTCACTAGTTTATTCTCCAGGGTTCTAGTCGGCAGTCACGACCGGGAGAACAATTAAGTTTCAGGCGGTGCAGTAACTTTCACACCATATCTCATCTAGATTCAAGTTGAGAATCGAGGTCATTTATGCTTTAGTCAGGTAATTTAGTTTTAGCGTCCTTGTCGTAAAAGTAAATGTGTACCACCAAGAAGACTCTCTCCCTTATTGACCTTTGAGTTGGATACTTGATCTGAGCTTAAGTGTCCTTATTAGCATTAAAATGCTAGTACACCTAACTGATGAGACTTAAATTGAGTGAGACGAACAACTAGATTCAACTGTTAATCACTATTCAAAACAGTTAATTGTTGTAAATTTTCTAGTAAAAATATATTGATAGTTTATTATAAAAATGACTAAATTCAAAATCTACGCTTGTCTCTTGTCTTAGCAACAAGAATAATTTGAACAAACCAATCAGTCTATTAATTGTTTGTTTTACATTTATTTTTAAAGAAATTTGAGAGTAAATAATGGCCAGCAGTTCATATGCATATAACAGCTGTGAGACAGTAAAAACCTAGTCTAGATGTAAACAGAAACTGACAATAATCTACAATAATTATACTATTTATAAATAAAGGCTTAGCAACATGTTCCAATCAATGAATAGATGGTTGAATGAAGAATTGAATAAGTTGGATAAGCAATTCGCTAACTAAATAAACAAATAATAATAAAACAAATTCAGACAATATGAAATCGTTGTCTCACACACATACAAAATTAGCAGACAACTGGTATCTAACAGTGTCATCATAACTTCTCTGAAAACTTGAAATATTCATTTTCATGTTAAATAATCGATGGATGATGCATGGTGCATAGAATATTATGATGAAAATGAGTTGACTAGGAGAATAGGATAATGGGCTTGACTTAAAGCTTCACTTCATGAACTTTGTCAGAAAGATATTGTAAATGAAAAAGCACTGGACTACTGTTTCGTTTTAGCATAGGACTTTAACTAAATCTAAACATGATTAGGCTACACTGGTTATCGTTTCTCCAATGTGAGACTAATATCACCAGTGAAAATGAGTGATGATCATAAGTGAAGAACTTACTGATTTCGCTATATAAACTATTTAATACTAACTCAAATGTTTGTTTGTTAAACGCCGCATTGGATCCACGTATATTCTTGGCTCGGTCTCCAGAGGGCTCATGAAAACTCACTTAAATAAAGTCATATAATAAAACGAAAAAAAAACTATACAATGCCTCCTGGTTTTCAATAATTCTATGATTAAAACTAGTCGTTATTTACAGTGCAATAATCGCGACATGCTCCTATGCCAACTATTATTAATATGCAATTTATGTGCAAAAATATAACTATTCTACCTATCACGATGGTTCAAATGCTTCAAATATATAATTATACCTGTATGTTCTTAAGCTTGATAAGAAATTATTGTAAATATATATTCACTTAACTCCGCCTAGAGCCCTCTAGGGCTGCTGCCGGTCACAAACCCGGATAAAGGAGAAGGGTTTGGTATGGGGTTAGTAACCCCATCCCGTAAAACAACGAGCTTGCTAAAAATAAGTTAACTAGTAAAAACCTTTATAACCATTTTAAATCTCCCCTGGAAGTTGGAAAGAATTCATTTCGAAAAGACACAACGCCCCCATGGTGAAAGCCGAGTTTCTTCGAAAGCCACGAGGCTGATGCCCCTTCTGACAACCAGATCAACCACTAATATAGGCACATGGAATGTCCGCACGATGTGGGAGACAGGGATTAGCATGCAAATAGCTAAAGAAATGAAAAGATACATCTTGAAGATACATCGAATAAGCAAAATCGATTGGTTACAGGCTGGACAGTGCAGATTATCCTCAAGAAAGTTGCTTTTAAATTCCGGTCACGAATAAGAAATTGCCTCACACACGCAAGGAGTAGCATTAATGTTATCCAAAGAAGCATGGAAGGCTCTTGTAGAATGGAAACCTCATGGATCTGGGATCATCAAAGCATCCTTCATGACAAAGAAGGAAGAGATTACAATGAATGTCATCCAGTGCTACGCACCAAACAACGACAGTCACGAAGACAACAATGACCAGCTCTCTTCGATGTTGTAGTCAGTCATCGAGAAATGCCCAGCCAAAGACCTGACCATTCCGATGGGAGACCAAAACGCCAAGTTTGGAATGGACAGCACCGGATATGAAGACATCATGGGAGGATATGTACTGGAGAAAGTAACGAAAACGGTGAGAGGTTTGCAAACCTATGTGCCTTCAACAAAATGACTATAGGTGGCACCATATTCCCCCCCACAAACGTATACACAAAACTACATGGGTTTCACCGGACCATATTACGGAGAACCATATCGACCACATCTGCATTAATAAGCAGTTCAGAAGGACCATAGAAGACGTAAGAACATGGAGACAAACTGCCGTAGCTCCAGATCACCATTTAGTGGTGGCTAAAATGAAACTGAAGCTGAGAAAGCAGTGGACAACTGGAGCAGCAGTATCACACAAGTCTAATACAGCCCTTCTCCGGGATACTAACAAACTCAACGAATTCAATATAACTCCCAATAATAAGTTCCGGGAATTTCATGATCTACTAGATTAAGGTGGAACTAATATGGAGGACAACTGGAAAGTGATTAAGGAAACAATAATTTCAACATGTCAGGAGATCTTGAGTCGCAATGAGCAGCACCATAAGGAATGAATCTCTGTTGGCACTCTGGATAAGATCGAAGAAAGAAGGAGCAAGAAGATATCAATTAATAACAGCCGGACAAGAACAGAAAAAGCCAAGGCACATGCCGAATACACCCTATTCAACAAGCAAGTGAAGAGAAGTCGCATAAATGGAAATATATTGAGGACCTAGCAATGACGGCGGAGAAAGCTGCAAGAGAAGGAAACATGAAGCACCTATACGATACAACAAGGAAACTAGCTGGAGAATTTGGTAGGTCAGGACGGCCAATCAAGAACAAGAATGGCAAACCAATCACTGAGATGAGAGAACAACAAAACAGATAGGTAGAACACTTCGAAGAACTCTTGAATAGGCCAGCCCGACTGAATTCACCAGTCATTGAAGTAGCAGCCACGGATCTCCCTACAAAAACTGAACTACCGACAGTCGGAGAAATCAAAATGTCCATCCGACAAATCGAGAGTGGCAAGTCAACAAGGCCACATATCATACCAACTGAGGCACTGAAGACACATATAAGCAACTTCAAAGATACTCCACATTCTCTTCAGGAAGATCTGGGAAGATGAACAAGTGCCAGCATACTGGAAAGGAGGATACCGCATCTAGATACCAAAGAAAGATCTTAGCGATTGCGAGAACTACAGGGGCATCGTTCTTTTTTCAATGCCATGGGGAGTCTTCAACAGAGTGTTATTAAACCTAATGAAAGACTCAGTCGACGCCCAACTTCGAGATCAACAGGCCGGATTCCTTAAAGACTGATCGCGTAACGACCAAATCTCTACTCTACGGTTGATAGTTGAACAATCAGTTGGGTGAAACTCACCACTTTACATCAACTTCCTCGACTACGAAAAAGCATTCGGCAGCGTGGATAGACGAACATTATGGAGCCCTCTACGACATTATGGCGTACCCGAAAAGAGAGTTGACATCATACAGAATTCCTTCGGCGTACTATATTGTAAAATCGTGCGTGGAGATCATCCCACGGATATATTCGAAGTGAAGACCGATGTCGGACAAGGCTGCTTACTATCGCTCTTCCTCTTTCTGCTGGTGGTTGACTTGATCATTACACCGAAACATCTCAAGCCACTCTCGGAATACAATGGACAACATTGATGCAACTAGATGACTTGGACTTTGCAGATGACCTAGTTCTTATCTCCCACACACGGAAACAAATGCAGGTGAAGATGGACAACATAGAAGCAGCCTCGACAGTAGTAGGCCTCAACATATACAAGGAGAAAAGTAAGACCCTTCGATACAAAACAACGAACAGCAACCCAATTACACTTCACGGAGAAATTCTGAAAGATGTAGAAACCTGTACATAATTGAGGGAGCATCATAGACAAACAAGGAGTGTCTGATGTAGATGTGAAGGAGTGGATTGGCAAGGCAAAGGCAGCATTTCTACAACTGAAAAATATCTGGAACTCAAACCAATTGTCAGTCAACAATAAAGTCAAATTTTTCAATACAAATGTGAAGACAGTTCTGTTGTATGAATCTAAAACATGGAAAACTACGACAAGCACTCTTCAGAAGAAACAAGTATTTATAAACAACTGTCTGCGTAAGATTCTTCAGATTCGTTGGCTAGATACCACCAACAACAACCTTTTGTGGCAGAGAACAAATCAACTTCCAGCCGAGGAAGAAATTAGGAAAAGACGCTGGAGGTGGATTGGATACACATTGAGGAAACCAACAAACTGTGTCACAAGACTAGCACTGACTTGGAATCCTAAAGGCCAACGAAACAGAGGAAGACCCAGGAACACATTGCGTCGGGACTTGGAGAGAGACAAGAAGAGAATGAAGAGCACTTGGTAAGAGCTGGAAAGGAAAGCCTAGGACAGGGATGGTTTGAGAATGCTGGTCAGCGGCCTATGCTCCACATGGGGTAACTGGCATTGATTGATTGACATATTTGCTTAAATTGTGTTCTTAAATTACATTAAATTTAAAACTACTGATTTTTATAACCAGTATCTTTTAATTAAGAGAATAGCCCCATTAACTTGGGCTTTAAATATCAGGGGTGTTGCTAAGCCATTTCAATTTTTTGAGTCAAGAATGTTTTAGTTAATATACGAGTTACCTTTAATTACATTTGAATTACTCGATGACATGTCGAATAACCGATGCTATAATAAATGTCCACTTCCGAACTTATGACAACTGAAATGTTTGAAATTTTAAGTCCTAGTTCAGATGAATATCATCGGTAATCTGAAAACCTCTTTATTATTAGTCAATGGGGTTTGTGGTAATTGTCTAATTGTTCACTTAATATTACCAACTAACTGTAGCTTGATAATCAGTGAAAACCCGGAAGCACTGGACTAGTAAATTACTCACATTCAGTACTGAAGGATAAACGTGCAGAGATGCGAATGGACCGAGGATTTAGACACAAACCATTGGACTCTACCTCAGTGGTCTAAAGGTTAGTAGTTTGCCATGAGACCTGGAGGTCCAGGATTTGGTTGATGGCTGGCTTGGAAATGTGCACTTACCAGTAGTTATATACTAATGCGAAAGATACAACTAATGATTCCTATTTTTCGATTGCTGTCTATCTATAGGCATTCTGTGATATAAATTATAAAAATTTGCAAAAAAGGTTTTTAAGGAAAGAAGCATTCATCAGAGTAGTACATTCGAAAACAGTTTGACAAAATTTTATGCTGTATATAAGATAAGTAAATCAACGTCATATTATCGAAAGTAAGTTTGTTGCGTTAATTTAGCGTAAACGAGACAGACAGCATTGTGATTTTCCTTAAGTTATCGTGAGAAATGTGTAACTGTTAGTAGGTTATGTCATCGATAATTATGAAAGATACTGCGTCATAAATTGTTTGAAATTAAAAGTACTAACAAATGAAATTTCAATTGGGTGAAGTGAACAGCTCATTATTGTCAAGTAATGTCGTTAATGGATAAATGACCAAACGATGTACGAAATAACCATGAAATCCACCTTCGCTGAAAATTATTCTACAACTAATCATTGGTTTCTAATGAAATCTGTCATTAAAAAAAAGCTAATCAAAAATAAGCTTACATTATGAAATTAACGAGTAATGATTAATGTACAACAATAGGGTTATCGGTGAATTACCTAGCAACGTGAAGAAAACGAGAACTAGTTAAAACACATCCTTTAATGATCTATCTTAGTAGATATTAACCTTCGCCGCTTGTAACTATTGTCTCTTCAGAGGAGTAAATCATGTATACTCTTACTTATCTAAAGTATGCTCTTAAACTAATAGGCAAATTAGTTCCATTTATATCAGTTAATGCATGGCCTACTTACAAAAACTGTTAACACTTACGTATTTTGATATATATATATATATATATATATATTACTTTGTTTGCCTGTCTGATGGAATGAGGGTTTTTTGTGTCCTTTTATACAATAACAATAACGTATATGCCTCCGTGTTATCATTACCCTGGTTCGAAACATGACAGATTTTAATAAAAGTTCCCATCGTTAACTTCAAGACGAGAAAAACAATTTTCTTCTCATTTCCCTTCTTCTTACCCATCACTGTTAATCTGTGTGTGTTCAATTTCATTATCTGTACATAGATTGCTACAATTCTCACCCGAGTAAATGGTTGATTATGTCACGTTACTAATTGCCTGGTAGTTGTTACACTAGTATTAATGTTAGAAGAAACAAAAGTATCTAATTTATTACGTAATCATGATTATATTATACAGTGATAACTAAAAGCAATTTGATGTTATCTGCAATATACTAATGTGTAACATCTTATGATAACGATGAAGATACTCTCTGACATCCAGCAAAACATGAATATATATATATATATATATATATATATATATATGCATAGGTAAATAAAAACATCAAGATTAAATGGATATCTGCCTCATTTTGATTTATAACGTAACATCATATCCTCGCTGAATTGGAATACATTGTGTAATATTTTACGTCCAGTCATTACTTTGTATAGAATAACTATTATCACTGAACATTAATGATGTGTGAGTGGAGGTTGTCCGTGAGAAACCCTGCTCCCACTGGATTTTGTGCTAGTTGACACTCTTCAAAAGGGTTTGTCTGTAGTTTTGAGGAAACTGATTTTGCCTGTAGGATTCAGCTACCTCTAACTATACAACACCAAAATACAGTGCAGGCGATGCTGAATCACTTGGGCCAATGGATACATTGATTATTAATCGGAAGGATTCGATCAGCATTAAAGACCAGTAGGTATGACGATGGATAATACTCGGTGATAATTCGATGTGATTATACACTATATATATATATATATATATATATATATATATATATATATATATATATATATAATATATATATATATATATATATATATATATATATATATATATATATTTGAAACGTGCAATAATATATTTGTGACTGCGCAGTTTTGTGAATCAAATGGCTAGAAAGAGAAATCTTCATTGTACTTCATTGTAGTAATCATTCTTGTTTGATAAAATTCACTTAACAAATCATTTGACATGAAAATTGATAATCAAAATTGGTAATGTTTAGTGTTTGAAGGTGGGAGAATTCTTAATTTTGTTTCAGATGTTCTTTTTGGGCATAGAGTTTTATATACATCTTTGGTAGAATTACATTTCCACTAACCGTAACAATTTGACAATTATGTGCTTTATTATTCTTGTAGCGTAACATACACACACCTATTAAGAAGTCACTTGTAACCATTTTAAGTCTGTTTTGATGTATTTTTTTATTATACAGCCCTTCAAGAATATAAGTAAAGTTTATTTATTTTTGATAAATATGTTTAGTTCTAATGAAATTTGTTTAAACTAGTCCATCGCATGCAATAAAGAAAGAAGTGCCTTTAGTTTTACATGTTATAACTCATGTAACAAGTGAGAAATTTACCAAAGTATTTTCATTAATCATGTATGCAGTTACAATAAAATACATTTTGGAGACTGTCGATTATCAATAAGACGATGATAATCTTAGCTGGAAGAAAACATTTGTGAATAGAGGATTTGAATGATGTACTTCAAGTTCATTAAGAAGCTTCTACTTAGCACTCACCAATCCACCTTAGGCAACTTATCTGACCACGGTGATTGGGAGCGTAATTCAAAATATGAGATATTATTTTTGAATCCTATTATTGTGTACTGATTACTCACTAATTACAGCAACTATAAGTGTGAAATGCACCCGATATATGACCAAGTTACGCTTGCGGGATTACCAGGGCAACTTCTAACGATTAAACCCCACTCTTGCAAATGACAATAAATCAGAAGGCAATTAAGGATGGAAGAGAAGTTATATATGATTGTGAATAGAACGGCAATAAGAAAGCAACGTCTAGGCTGGCAAACTAGAGAGAGAGTTGCTTTCCACGGTACAGCGTGATGTGATCTGGTGATGATGCGTGACCGAGCGCCTTCAACTAGTAGTATCCACTAAAACAAACATGGTCAGCATCCATGTCGAGGACCTATATAACTATTTATTTTGGGGATTATTTACCGCTACAAGTGTAAACATTAGGTTTTATGTTTGATGTTCTCCCCACCTACTTCGGTGTGGATATAATGACTGCATATTGTTTAGTATTTACATCAAAAGGTATGAGTTGGTGTAATTTATACAAATTTTAACGCAGGTGATAAGTTGTATTAATCTGATACGTAACTTTAATCTTAACACCAACTATGAATATATCTATGAAAAAGTTTACATTTAAGAGAAATACATCATAGTACTAATTATATAAGCACTAATCATATGTGGGACACATATATTTATCTCCATGGCTCAATTCTTACACACAAACTTGTAATTCATAAAATCCATTTATTGAAAAAAATTTAATTACTTCAGTGAATTTCAAACTAATGATATTATCTTCATTTATTTTTTTCTAACGGTACTGAATGACCTATTTGCTATGCACTGGTTTTGAACATTATCAATTTACAAGCATGTATGTAGAAAATAATAACAATTTGCATCAGTTTTTACTTTATTTGAATCTGTTTCAACTGCTAAGACATTTTTGTAGCTAATAATTCAGTCACTTTCTTCGATGTAAGTATAAGGACAATCAATCTAATAGAACAGGATTGACAATGATGTTATTCAGACAGAAGTGATTAATCTAAATTTGCTATGTACTTTCTTAACAATACTAAGATGTCTGGATGATTACAGTCGACAAATTAACATGTAAAGCGGTGCAGCTTAATATTGACTCATCTAATTAGAAATCAAATTTCTAATTAGTCAGTAGAATCGATTCAATACTAAGGTCTAAGATACTGATTATTACTTAATTAACAATTGGTGCAATGAATGGATATGACCCAAAAATTGGGTCTTCTTCTCTCTCTCTCTCTCTCCCTCTACCATACGGTATGAATGATAAGTTTAATACACATGATATAAGAAAAAACAACAAAATCTCATGCCAAAATTATCAGTTGATTTGTTTGATTAAGATAATGAATATCGGGTTTTTAATAACGGGTTTTAGCTACTATTTATGACAATAATAATAATATTAGTAATAATAATAATAATAATAATAATAATAATAATAATAATAATAATAATAATTCAGTTTAGAAGCGTGCCAAATGAAAATGTATCGCTACACGTATGTCTGTATTCACGTATCGATCTGTCTGTCTATGGATCGATATATTTGTTTGTATGTGTCTAGTATCAGTTTGTCTATCTTTCGTTATGCCTTATAAATTTACAGTATGCATAAATTTTTATTGTTTCAGAAAACTTATTTCTCTGCCAAAATAAGTTTGATCTGAATTTATGATATCTTCACAATTTTCAGTCTGACAGTAAGAAATAGAATGTATGTATAATAGTAACAACAAAAAATAGCTAATGAATGAAATTATTTGATGGATAAAACATTCTACATTAGTTGATAACTGTGTAGTAATCAATTTAATGTTTGTCATAGTCCTTTATACCGCTGTTCGAATTCTATCAATCGAGTTGTGACGTGTTCACTGGTTTGAGTGACTTAAACATCACTGGTACTATGTAGAGATGGAAGGTGGTTGGGTCATAGTCAGCAAGATAACCTGGACCTAGGTTTAGTGCTACATGACGTTCATCAGTGTGGCATGCCTGCAATCTTTGGGAAAACTTTTGCTTCCCGGTGGATAGCATCCCGGGTCACCCAATCCTACAGTCTGTGACCACTTCCACTGAGTTGCCTGGGTAGCAATTACAGGAGTCATATCCAGAATTGAATCCTCACGAAGGTATAAGTTCTCTCAAAGATTTCATATACTACATGCTGACAAGTTCCAAATAGCACGAAACCTAAATCGAATTTTTCCTGGCGACTATCCCAGAACCACCTTCCATCTCTACATGAAATTTTGGGCAGAATATTTAAAGAAAGTAAAGTAAGATGGATTAGAATAGAATAGGCTAGGGGAGGAAAGCAAATGAACGATTGTTATCCGAATTAGTAAACTATTTATTCTATTGGGATTGTTATTTTATGGAGATTGGTTATTTATTTGATTGAATATGTCACAGATTGATGTTGGCAGAGTACCATTGAAAACCAGGGAGCACCGGACAGCTGTTTCGTTCTAGTGTGAAACTCCTCAGCAGTTCACACCCCAGGTTCCGCACCAGGGGCTTCAGGTTGACGCAAACGCCTAACCATCTGCACCACTGGATCGGCATCCAATGGTAGAATTCGTTTATATATACAATGTATCAATACAATAGAACAGATATTGATGACTATTCATGTATTTATGTACATAAACAACAGGGGATGTACTAGAGTGTTTGTTATACAACACAGTACTAGTCGATATGAATAACTGGTGACGGTGTTCAATGCTATTTGATAACTTAGTAATGATGGAAAAATATCTATAAGCTGATTAGCTCCAAACTAGGACAGTGTATTCAGCTGATGTCAAATTAGTCATAAAATTACCACAAGATGTACAAATTCGTGTGGTGAAGAAAATTTGTAGCTCGCTAGAATGGTTATAATGAATTTGCGTTCTATACGTTGAGCGGTTCAATTGTGACAGTCTCACCATCATGCGTGAACTATGAGAATTACTACACTAGTGACTATCTACTTGTTCCGTCGACCTTGAATTTGATTCGTTGTTATGCAAACTTGTTCATTCTGTAAATTTGTTTTGATTTCTTCCCCTCCTCCCCCCATCTTTTATGAAAACCATTATAATCTATTATTCATTGTCTAAAATCCTACATGAAATATCTCGGTAGATTTTAAAAATGATACTATCTAGATATATCAAATAACACATCTTAGAGACAATAATATATATGCTATTATTCAAACTCTAATATGATAGAGAGAAGTGTTATGCAAATAATGCTAGGGAATAACTTATTTCGAAGTTAAGTAAATAAATAAAAAATCTAAACTGCTTTTATGACACTTATGTCTAATGATTTCAACACAACAAGGCTATATTTCCTATGTTCGCATTCATTGATAGAATATCCATTTCAAAATAGACAAGTCGTTAGTCTAGGGAAACAATGCATAATTTAGTGAGAAAAAAACGACGAAATTGTCTAGGTAATATGAACAATTTAATTATAAAATTATGAACATAACATATTCCCGTCTATGCATTCACTTATTATTATAATTATTGAATTAAGGTGGTTTGTGAAGATTGGTATTAAGTTTTAGTTGGTTGAATTTGTCACATACTAATGTTGGCAGGGTACCGTTTAATCAATTAAAAATACCAGCCTCCACAAAGCACTTCAATATAACTACAATAATCAGTTCACTACTGACTAACTTCAGGATGTTTCTGAGGCTCTAGCGTAAGATGTGACTGGTGGAGTTCAGACTTGTCGGGAATGAGACAGTTATCACCAGCGGCATTAGGTGATCGTCGTGCTATATCACAAATTGATGGAAGCAGGAATTCTACCATGGGATGCCGTCCCAGTGGAACAGAGGGTTTGGTGTTAGCCAACGTGAAGACCTTGGGGGGGATCTAAGGTGTGTACTGCCGAGGAGTTCCACACTAGATTAAAACAGCTGTCCAGTGCTCTCTGGTTTACAGTGGTACTCTACTAACATCAATCTGTGACGAATTCAATCAACTAAAACGTATTATTAACCAAACTTTATTGGCTGTGTGTAACTGATGTACATTCACTTATTATAGATCTAATTAACTTGATATGAGTCACAAATTTATATTTAAACAATATTACAATTACATATGACAACGAAATATAATATTACTACTTGGTTGTGTAACAGTAGGAAATCAACGGGATTCTATTAACTTTAAGTTACTGCATGTCGAAACAGATTTATGTGCATATCTATAGTTAATGTTTAAGTTTCTTCTATGTTTATTCTAAATATCTATGGTTAGTTTAAAGCTTTTTTATGCTGGTTGCTAGAAAACTATTTGGTTTGGAATTTAATATTTGTAAAGAATCGATTATTTCAAGAAATCTGCTTCCAGGTTATAATCAAAGTTATATTAGATTTTAGTACATATTAATGTTAGTACTGGGATGTGAAACTAAGTGAAGTGACGTAGTTTAATATAGCATAAAATGCAACGATGTAGTATTCAACATGATATACAATATTACATCATATATCTCAATCCCGTTATACGAAGAGACTGTTTATTTTAATTGATAGACTTTAGTTGAATTTTAGAGATGAGATGTAGTTCATTTAATTACTCAATCAACTATTTTTGACTCTTAATGTATACAGGCAATTAAAAACTTTAGATAGGACGTAATTATTAAGTGAGATGTTTATAAAGTATGTTAAAACTACTCTATTATTTTCTAGCGGTATTAATTAATCCCAACTACTTGCCTCAGTTCAACATTTATTAATGTTTAGTATCGTTTAATTTAATCTGTTTGTTTTACAACAATTCTTTAATGATATGAAAACTGTAGTGGATATTTTGTAAGTGTTATCTAACTACTCATGCCATACAGTAGTATACTCAATCAAGTAAGAATATTATTCTGCTAACGGCAATATTTTTTGTCATGTAAAGCTGAATGTGTAAGCTAATCATTTCAATTCTATTTAAATGCAATTTTCTAAATTACTATAACAAATTACTGTATCCTATTGGTAATATGTTACTCTAGAGTGAAGTGGATAGTCATTTTACCCCACATGCTAATGAGCATTCAGTATTGTTTACATTTTTATTTTTATGAGTGTCGCTAGAAGTAAACGATAGATTAAAGAAAGCTGACGAAAACAGACCTAATCATGCTGATCCATGACTAGATTTTATCAACTGGCAATTCATCAGGACTTATGAAACTATCGATAAATGTATGTGCTTTAAAATTTAAAAAAGTGTCGCTTCACTCTCATTCATCTGAAATTTCAATGGCCTTCTAAATCGTATTGTTTTGTACATCAGTTAAGTCCCAGCAAATTATGAAAGTCGAGTTCATTGGATACACGTTGAGCTAACTAGTTTCCATGAATTACGTATTTCCCTACAAATAGAATTGCTCATTGATTCACAGACTCATGATTTAGCTCTTCCGACAAATTTTTACCCGCAATTCTTAGTGATTAAGATTGGATAAATTTGGAATTAACATTTTATATCTGGCTGCTCCTCCTTGATAGATGGTTGACAATTGTTCAACTCAGTTCGTAACCGTAAGTTTAAATATCGAAATCAGATGGTTGTTGAGTAGTGGGCAAATAGATGATAATTAGTGAGCCATTACGAAAATTATAAAGACCGGCCATTATTTACTAGTCGATGAAACTAGACAAATTTCTGCTGTTGCTACCCATTATATACTTTTTGTTATTGACAACTGTCTGTGAAAGAGAACGTTTTGTTGCTTTCAGTTTAAAATTAAACCATTAATAGTTCTTAATGTAAGTGAATCCTATCGAGATGTACTTACCGTAGCACTCATTAGACTGGAAGCTTTAGTGATCTACCGACCTTCCGCATCATTTTACCAAGAGTTATCTACAACCGTTACAACTGTTTTAACAGGAGACTAGGGGGAATATTTTACCCTCAGGAATCTGGAGACAAGAATCTGGATATGCTTACTTTCGATTCACGTGTTGTGGCTCTTAATTTTATAATTTTACTACTGTTTACTAAAAATCAGGTGGCCGAAAAAGTTACTTTAACTGTAAGTCGAATATTTTCTAATCCTCCTCTCACTTCCTACATTGTAATGGTAGGAATGTTGGTGACGATACGTAGTGAAGCAAATCGTCAGCAATCAGGATTACTTTTTCTTTCTTGAACTTACAATTTTCTGATTTTGAACTTTCAAGACTCAATATACCCTCTCAAGAGTAGTATGATTTCAAACGGTAGGTATTCCTAACATTATAGCTCATTTGGGTCACTACTTACAGAAAATCAGACATCACATCAAGATACCGAGGGCTGTCAATAAATTGTTATTAATTTTATGAATACTGTTAGAAGTCAAGATGAAGTAAAAAAAGCAAGCTTTCTATCAAATCAATCAAATAAAACAATTAAAAGTCCTTCAGTTCAAACAAAATCTTCATTTCAGTGTGTATGGTGCTGTCAATCAACGTAATGGCAATTTTCGTTTTCCCACCTGGTTGCTTGTTCACTTATACTTTTTATGGTATTTGTATTGCGTACAGAATATCTATATGGAAACAAAATTCATTTTTTGACTACTATGAAGTCAGTTAACATTTTGTACATATTCACTGTTAATAGTTAAACTATCTGCTTGTATTTTTGTGAATTAAGAGAATAAAGTAGTTTACCATTATACCGACAATTAAATACGACGGTACTCTCCTTCACGAACTAATGTCATCCGAAGAACTGATTAAAAATAACGGCGGACTGCTAGGTAACTATTAAGGATTAGTTCGGGACTGAAGTCCTGTAGTCCATTGGGACTGCTAACGAAGCATTCATAAATTAAAAGATTCGTTTGATTGAAAAAGGTACTGACGTATTTTCGCCTTGAAGTGAACAAGAGATCATCATTTACACTTGATAATGATAAATGAATAAATTCGAAAATATGTACAACTATATTTCGACCGAATGATGCAAAATTTAACGCTTTTTCTATGAACCCTGGAGTTTCTACTTTCAGATCTTATGAGTGTGTACTGCTAAACAGCCTAAAACTAGAGCATAACTAATACAAAACACATTCCGTTTGTCAATGACTTCCATCGATATCAGATAATGATGAAAACTAACTTCTTATCTAACACCGCCAACCAACCCTATTATTTAATGAAACTGGTTGTTGATTAAATCAAGTGGTATAATGTAAATGTCAGCTTCAACAGATAAATTGGCATCATGATCTTACTTTCAGCACTCCATTCATTAGTACAATATCATATATTAATACTACATTCAATGTAGCATTTAGTGTAAACTAGGTTAGTGTCTATTGATATTATCTCTAATATCACGATTATTATTCAACCTTCACCTTGATGTATTGAAAAATGTATTATTGTAAAACCTTGAATGTTCTTAACAAATTATTTTTACGTTAGAAATAGTACAGGGTAATACCGTGTTTCTGTGCCAAATATGTTAGATTAAGCATCTGGACATAGTGAAAAGTATAGTTTATATAATAATAATAATAATAATAATAATAATAATAATAATAATAATAAAGGTTCGTAAAAAAACTAAAAACAGTATTCCAAATTATTAGAACAATCAATTTCAGATTGTTTCTACTGTTCACCTTTGATTTCGAGAATCATCCAAAAAAACCCAAATTTACTTATGATAGATAGGAACTGACTGTAATAGACGATGTTTACAATCGTATGTGGCTTAGAGTGTGTAGATGCAGTTAAACCATATTCATGCAGTCATGCAGTTATTCAAATTTAGACCATGATTAGTCACTGAATAATGATTAGTAACGTGATTGTATAGTCTTTAACCTTGAAGGAATAGGTTGAATTACTTACTGATTGGGATTCAGGTTTAAAAGTTGAGTAATTAGAAAAAGAATCCCACAGGAAACATCAATTCCCCTCAAGTTTGCATACATATCTCGTTGACGAATGTCAACTAATAAGTAACATAAGCGAGGAGTCATTTCTTGATGACTACCTCTAGCCATCTAACCTCACACTCATATCATCCTTAAAATTTAATTGTGGTTTGATGTTCAGTTCATCTTGTAATCCGAATTGGTACAATTCAATGTAGTTAGAATCTTGAAATATATCCCTGGTTGATGACTGAATTAAGAAAGATATTAGATGATTATTTGATCAATTATGTTGCAATAATATTGCTCACATTAAAAAAACTTACTTTTGATCATGTGATCCTAAAATATTGCAGAATATACTTATCCTCTTAGTACCATATGTTCTATGTTCAAGGTGATCTTTTTATTTGTTAAAAATTTCCAATTATCAACTGTGGATCACCTTGTCCAGTGAAAACTTAAGTAATGGAAAGTCATATTAACGGTATGACCGTTGGTTGATGTACTATAAACTAGACATACATTAACCGAATGGTCACTTTTTGTGCTTTTTGAGCATAAACAACATTGGTAACCAGTCACCTACTGGCAATAATATATGCTTATTACTGGCTGTAAATACTCATACTATTTCCTGCATTTTTGGCATTTTTTACTAAAGTTAAGTGTATTGCATGCCCACTATGGCAAACCGTGACATGTAGCACCTCGAAAACGTATAAAAAATTCTTAGAAAAGAAAATACTGCCATAAAAAGTCAGTCCAGAAAATATCAAACGTTATTAATGATCTTTTCCATGATCAGTAACAGAAAGTGTTAGGTTTTGTATTTAACTTTGCACCACGGATTAACTTTAGAAAATTAATGAAAACCAAGAAGCATTGATAACTAGGTCATCTAGGTATGAAATTTCACAGACATAAAACTCAAGTCTCCTAGAAAGTCTTTGACTTTTAAATTACTAGATTGACATTAATTAATTTACTTTTCTCACTTTGGTGAAACTGAGCAACCATTATTAATTCCCAGTGTTTAGTAATTGTCTCACGCCGAATATGATAGAACTAGGTTAGCATAGAGTATGGTTTCTACCTATTTGGTTGAAGTGAAAATAGTTTTCTTTACGGACTGATATTAACTGAAAGAAGACCTGTTTAAAAACAAGAAAGTTCATTTACTGGCTGCCAAGTAATTCCAAACCAAAAAGAAATAGCTGTCCACGTTACTCTGGATTTTAATAGTTATCCAGTTAGATTAACTTTAGGATACAAACTATAAGCTTAACAATTTCTACCGTTGTAACGTACTAATTTTGTAGTAATGTTTACTAGTTAGTTCTGCAATAGATTATTTTTTGTCATAAATGAAATAAGCAGAAACTTTATTAGTTAACTGAACTCATTACAGATTGGTGTTGACAGAGTACCACTGAAAACCAAGGAGGCACTGGATGGGTACTCACTACTGGGAAATTCTATACTAAGACGAAACAGCTGTTCAGAGCTCTTTGATTTTCGATGGTATCCTACCAATATCAATCTGTGACGAATTCAATCAACTAAAAGTAAATTTTGATATCATTCACTAAAAGACCACAATTCAATTCAGAAACGTTGTTAGTTTTCGGATATTAAAGTGGTTAAAATTTTGCTTCATATTCATGACTGTACATTACATTTAAGAGATAATCATTTCTTTCAGTATAAGACCTTTTTTTAAATTAGATGTTAATTCATTTCTTGCAGTTAATTAAAGAATAATGTGAATAGTACATATCGAAACAACTAAAATACATCAGTGATTAAGCTTACTTGGTTTGATCTCAAATAAGCACTCTCCTAACTGCTCAATAATTAGTGTATAAGTACAATAAAGTAAACCATAATTTTCCATTAAGTAATTATTTTCTGTCTAGCATCAACATTATGTGAATTTACTTTTAACTTACCTACATCATTGTAGACAGATACTTTTCAACTAACCCCATTAAAATTATCTCAGAATTCGGTTTATAAGCAAGTTTTCTTGTAAGATAATTTTAAGGCTAGACTTCTGTTTGTTTAAAAATAAAAACAGATTAAGAACAACTAATATTTTCCACAAATTTGAATTTCATACACAGATGAAGTTGATGTAAACAGGGCAATTTAGATGAAATTTAATAATTGGAACATAAATAATATGATATAAAATAGAAACAAAGGCAAGTTCCAGAACCATTCTTGCCAATATATTGCACTTTAATAAAAAATACAACATCCAACTACTTTGTGGTATAGTTGCACTTGTGAATGAAAGAGCTGACGGCTTGATTAAACGACTAATTTAGAAAGAGCTGATTTAAACGATTTAATCCCTTGTCTTCCACATATTTTGTTTACTGCCATATAAACTTTGTTTAATGATGTTTTTGTTAAACATCGAATACGCCAAACTATTGGCCGCAACATGAATAATAAATTCGTACATGTAAACTTAAGTAAATTTACATCGAAATAAAATGAAATTTAAATCCCTTCTTTACTCCGTTTTGAATCACTTTATACAAAAAGTCCAGACAATATGATCTCGAATAGATGACTGAAAACAACAGTCAAAAAGACACATTATACAGGCAAGTTTACTGTTAACTAGAGAAAAAAACCGTTACCTTCTACTATAGAGATTTTGTAAGGTGGCTGGTGTGTATGTGAAACACTAAGTTTGTGTCAGGGAGTCAAAAAATACGGATCACGAATCATCATTTATTTAAGTTCATATATTAATTGAATTACAGTGCTTATGGATTAAAGGAACTCATCAATTGAATAAAATCTACAAAAGTTAACATAAGTGCTTATTTTACAAACTGTAGCCAAAATTGCAATTAAATAATTATTACAACCAAATATCATAACATTTAGAAGTGAAGTAATTATTAAAATTGAATGGAGATAACTAACACTGAATTATTTGCATGTGATGAGAGTTTAACAAATCAAGCTTACAAAACAAATCAACACAAAGTCTTTCACTTGGTCTTTTAGGGAGTCATATTGTTGGGGATTTGACATCCCCAACAAAACCTCCTGCCTTCATTTGTCTACATATTTGTGTTTATCGATACGCCAGTCTAGAAAGAAGCAACCGGAGTGATGCAGATGAACTTTGATAGAACTTTGTTGAAGTATTATATACCCCATTTAGTATCATAATCTCAAATAAGCATAGATGGTTATTAACCATACTCATCTATAGTCAGACACATTAGGGGCAGATCATATAACTGACCTTAATACATCTTTTGAACTTTCATAAAAATGCATTCATGGTCAGTTTCTTAGTTTTCTCGGGACTTGAGCTACCAAAAATTAAATCAATACCTTGCCTTCTTTGTAACTTCTAATCACTTTATGCAGCCAGTGGTAGTTTAAAACTTGAACTATCTGTAGTCTTCTTTCTCATCTTTCTAGTTCTTTTTTATTCATTTAGTCTTCTCATTTTATCAGTTATAACAGGTAATTATGTCATCAGATTTTTCAGAATACATTGTGAGAATAAACCACGTCTGACAGGTCTAAAATTATCTGACGTCGTATCAAGACAAAAGTCTCCCCCATTATTTTATACTTTTAATAATAAAACTCATTTTAAAATATGATGTACAGAATGCTAAACTACACCAACATTAATAAATATCAATTACTGTTATCTACTTCCATCATTCTTTACCTCGTTCAACTGATGGGAAGGCTGACTGGATGAGGATACTTTTAAGGTAAGGTATTGGTGGATACATCTCGAAATGATTACGACTAGAAAAGCTGTAAGTTCATTTCATAAGATGAATCATGACAAAACATTACTACTTCAATTAATATGGACGGATTTGTAGAGGATCGATGTATTTTAAGTCTTTTAATATAAAGTAATATCATCTTGAGAAATACTGAAAACGGGAAATACTGAATTCTCAACAGTGTTTATTTACTACCTAATCACATATTACGGTGAAAACTATCTTAAAGTCCGCGTTAGTAAGTAAATAATCTTCAGTAGTTACTGTAGAAAGTCCTATGGAGTTAGTCCAGTTTGGTTTCAGAATGAAACTTATACATGAAATTATTTTCAGATATTTCTCAGTTTGACTAAAAAATACGTTGTGAAATATTTCTCTGTATGACTACCATCATTTCAGGTTTGAGTATCGGTTACCTCAAGGTCACAAGTATACCTTGACTAAGAGCGCAAACTAGGTTAGACGCGTGGCCAAGAAAGGTTTCCAGTTAAATACATTCAAATACCATTCAACGAAACGTGCATTGGATGTCAAGTCACTAAGACCAGTAGCCAAGTTTCAAATTGATCAGTAGAAATAGAATAAAACTAGACAAGCGTGACCTTGTTCATTTTCAGTAATCAATCACTGTAGGTGACTGCTACAAGTATTAGTAATGCGATAATTCTACTTCAATAAGGTATTGTTATAACAAGCAGAAGTTTAGGATCTTCGCATTAATTAATTAGTCTATTATAATCATATGCAGAGCTATAGAGTTGGTATGACATATATCATGAAAACAATTTAAAGTAAGACAGTTATTACCAAAAGCCTAAAGAATTCAAAAAAAAAATAAAGAACGAGACATTTAATTGACGTTGCATAATAATTAGAGCATAGTAGAATTAATTAGTCTCAGTTAATGATGACTGCATTGATGATAATGACAAGACAAAACTGCTCATATCCAATTCAAATTGTAATTATTTTAACTACTTTCATTGATTGGAGAAGAACGAAAAATCTAAACGTCTAATTTTTAGGTGGGAAAGTAGGAAACTTTATGTGGTTGCTAACATTAAATATGCAACTGAATTTTCATACACATAATCATGAAAACAATTTAAAGTAAGACAGTTATTACCAAAAGCCTAAAGAATTCAAACAAAAATAAAGAACGAGACATTTAATTGACGTTGCATAATAATTAGAGCATAGTAGAATTAATTAGTCTATTATAATCATATGCAGAGCTATAGAGTTGGTATGACATATATCATGAAAACAATTTAAAGTAAGACAGTTATTACCAAAAGCCTAAAGAATTCAAACAAAAATAAAGAACGAGACGTGATAAGTTTCCAGTTGTTATTTTTTAGTTGTGAAGTTGATCAAGCCTGGAATAATATAATTTCTCGGCAGTGGTACTAACCGAAAGTTGGGGCATATCCTGAGTCCTCTAGGGTTATAAATGATGGCCACTGAATGTTATTTCAGTAACTGAAGGTTTTGGGTTTGATATAGCATGGCACAATATAACTAGTTATGTGTTCATTACTAGCAGGTGCCTATTCAGTCTCGGAATGATGCAAATTCATGCTGTGAAATATTTTCAAGCTAAACAATTCACCAGAAATTACATAATATAATAACATACGTCAGTGTAACTAATGACAGACAGACAGACAGTCGCAACGTAGAACTTGGTACATGAGTACGTCAGTTCAAGTTGCCATGCCTCAATTAGCAGATAGAGATTAAATTGTCGAATCAAATCCCAGAGTGGGGAAGGTAGTAACAGAATTAGTATTCATGGAAGGGAATAGAGACCGAGAAGATTTAAGAAAATATGATCCAGTAAAGAGAAAATTATGATAAGTTCAGAAATTTAGGATTTGGAGGAAGACAAGGAATGGATGCACCTGCGCCATTGCCAACGATTTTGAGCCATATCACCCAAAGTCTCTAACCATTTATTACGATCATCACGCGGACCCCAACCAGGTAGTCTGCACCTATTAACATGGCTCAGCCCAATTGTCAATGACTTCATGGACTGGAGCCATGTTTTGGTTTGGCCGCCCCTAGCTTTCTTCCAGCCTACTCCTACACCAGACAGCATTGCTCGTCGAGGTAGGCGGTGGTCAGGCATACGTAACACATGTCCTAACCACCTTAGCTGATGAAGATTTACTACTTCATCAATAGGCTTACCGTATCTACCTAGTACTCTATTCCTAACCCACGTATTGCTTACTCGGTGGTCCCAGAAAACACGAGCAATGCTTCGAAGACATCTATGATCGAATACCAGGAGCCTACGAATATCCTCTATCCTTAATGGCCATGTTTCGCATCCATAAAGTAAGACAGACCGAACTACTGCGCAGTAAACGCGTCCTTTGGTCAGTAGTCGGATGTCTCGCCTACGACACAGATGACGCAAATTCCAAAAAGCTAATCGGGCCTTATGTATGCGCGCAGAGATTTCAGCAGACACCAGACCGTCAGGACTGATGAGGCTGCCAAGATAAGTGAAGCGGTCAACACGTTCAACTGCCTCACTCCCTATCACTAACTTCGGTGTCGAATCAATCCAATCCTGAAGTAACATTTTGCATTTGGGTGGAGAGAATCGCATCCCAAACATCCTTACATTCATGTTTAAGGTAGTCAAAAGATTCTGCATTTTATCAGCATCTTCGCCTAAGAGAACTATATCATCTGCATATTCTAAGTCAGCTAGTTTATCTCCTGGAAGGAGGTCAACCCCGCCGAAGTCAGACGATGAAAATGTCAACTCTAAAAGTATATCAATGATAAAATTAAATAAAAATGGGGAAAGCGGACAACTTTGACGAACACCACTTGTGGTAATCAGTTCTGATGACAATCTGCCATAAGCTCTCACTCGACATGTGGTGTTCGAGTAGAGAGCTTGTATAAGGTTAATGTACTTCTCTGGTACGCCTTTCATTGACAGACATTGCCACATAACCTTACGATCGATAGAGTCGAATGCCGCCTTAAGGTCAAGGAATACAACTATTGTTGGGCGTCTAAAAGTGTGTCTATGTTCTAGAACCTGCCGAAGTGTGAATAGGTGGTCTATGCAGCCACGTCCAGGTCTGAAACCACCTTGGTTCTCTCTAGTCTGCTCTTCACGAGCTTTAGTTAGGCGTCGAAGTATGATTGAAGCTAATATTTTGGACACTATATTAGTTAAGCTGATTCCTCGGTAATTGTCACAGGAGGACTTCTGTCCTTTCTTATAGATTGGAACAATTAGTGTTTGAGACCAGTCGGGTGGGATTACGCCCAATTCCCAGATTCTAGACAGGATCCCGGTTAATCTCGCTGCTAAAACTGGACCACCATCCCTAAATATCTCAGGGGTCAACCCATCGGGTCCTGCTGCTCTACCTCGCTTTAGGTTCCCTATAGCCTTCTCAACCTCACTAAGGCTTGGGGGACCAGTATTAACTTGCCATTCAGATTGTTTGGGAATGGTGGGCAACTGGGATGACGCCGAGGGCCAATTGAACTGTTCCGTAAAGTGTTCTGCCCATCGGCCCAACCTTCTGGATTGACAGTGAATAGTGCTCCCATCTTTTTCTGCGATAGTTTCACTTACAGTTGGATTTTTGATGCCCGTTTCCTTGATAAGTCTGAACAGTTGCCTACTGTTACCTATTGCCACTGCCTTTTCCATCTCTTTAGCTTTCGCTACCCACCACTGCTCACGATCATTTCGTAAGCTTTTAACCAGTTTGCGTTTAAGTTGCCTTCGCTCCTCATCGTATTTAGGACTAGACGGGATGTGTTGCCGAGCATCTATCAGTTCAGTAGATGCAGCTGAAATCCACTGAGTTTTCCTAACTTTTTGGTTTAGTTTACTAGTAGATATCACTGCTGTTTCAACAGCTTTTTGGATATCATTCCAAGCTGACTCGGGGTGGGTATCGTTTATACAGTTGACTAATTGATTTTTGAGTTGTTCCTGAAATATATTCTTGACTTGTTCATCATTAAGTTGGACTCTTATGGGGATCTTTGCCGTGGGTCTTTTACGTCCAGTGAGACGCAGACTAATACGCGCTCGTATTAAAGCGTGGTCTGAGTCTAAACATGTGCTCCAAAATGAGCGGCAGTCTTCTATCGAGCCTCTCCAACGGTGGCTGATAGCAATGTGGTCTATTTGAGACCAACGTTGAGTTGACTGTGGAGGCCGCCATGTCAACTTATGTCTTTCTTTATGTTTAAAGTTAGTGCTTGCGAGAAATAGACGATTATCTGAGCACAGTTGTAATAAACGGTCGCCATTATCTGTTCGTTGGGCCTCGACACCATAGGATCCACCTAGGTGCCTTTCAGTTTCGTCTAATCTACCTACTTGGGCATTAAAGTCACCAGCCATAATCACTACATCAGTACGCTTAGCTTTACGAAGGAGGTCTGAAAGCTTTCTGTAAAATTCATCTTTTACTTCATCTGAGCTGCAATCAGTGGGAGCGTAGGCAGAGACAACAAAGAGGCAACGGCGTGTGTCCCTATCTTTCCGAGTTCTTACCGTCCCGTTTAGACGGACAGCGCATAACCGACTGTCTATGGGAATCCAGTCAAGGAGAGCCTGTTCAGCTTTTGAACTTAGTGCTATACCTACACCAGCAAGGCCTCGAGTGGTAGCGGTGGGGTCTCCGGAAACACGAAGGGTGAACCGGACCGGTTCTTTGTTTTCACAAGGTGAGGTCAGGTGAATGATTGTACTTGGATCCTGTATACGCGTTTCAGAGACACAGCAGACATCGATGGAACGAGAATTAAGGGTCATGGCTAGGGAGGCCTGTTGTCCTATTTGGCCTAAGGTTCGAACGTTAAAAGCTCCGATATGTAGTTTAGTGCGAGGTTTCAGGAGACCAGGAATAACGTTTTGTGAACTCGAACCATTAGCATTAGAGGCGTGAGGTGATAAGGTTAGGCTCGTCGGGTTAATCGTGGGAATAAGGGAGTTATTGAGGGTTGAGGGTGGGATTTGACCTCGAGCAAAATGATCTCTTGTGCTGTTAGAGGTATGAGGGCGGTTATCACTTCCCGGTTGCCCACACCGTGGAAGGGTCATTCTTGAGGAACCTGAAAGAGAAAGAGGATTAGAGGAGGTCGTGATGACCTGAGAGTGTGACCGCGGTGTCCAGGGGATAGCTGTTTGAGGTCGGTCGAGTACATTAATTGTTGCTCCGGTTGTCAGTGTAACTAATACAGGAATTTATACTGAATCTGATGATGGATTTATAAAGAGAATGACTGCATACGTTTATTTGCATAAACTAATAATATTAAAACTCAATTGTTAGAGACAGTACATCTGGCCTTCAGTTAATTCACATATAATTAGTACAGCCTCCACAAGTACACTCATGATTTTACTCTCTTATCTATCTCGCAGCTCAGTATCACTTTACTATTTACTCTGATATCCAGTTACTATTTATTTCTTTGATTAGAATAAATAAAATAATATTTCGTAAATTTGATTTTGATAATTATTAACCCCATTTTGACATACTTTGTAATTTCTTCCGACTAATTTTACTATTTGCTCATGAGTCACAAAAAGTTGACATATGGTAATTTCAACATCACATTTTCACAGATTAAGTTCAACAAATAAAATATAGCACTGAATAATTAAGTGGAAACCATGTGATATTAAATTTCATATAACTAACCATATGCTTGCACTTTACTTTAGGAAAACGTAAACACTTTCCTTCCTTAAAGAGCTAACAAGAATGATGTATAATGGTAGAGTAAACATCTGCTATACGTATCATTTTATACATTCTCGGTAAAATATTTACCTGGCTTTTGACCATCTATGTATGTACAGTAGTTAATAAATGAAGTGATTTAATGGAGAGTTCTGTGATTCACAAAGACTTTAGTTGACGAAACGTTAGAAACAAAAATGCACTGGTCGTTTTTATTTCTGACTCGAAAATAGATGGGAGTGCATACTTATAACTCTGAATCCAGAAAATTTACGATATTTAGTTTTGGAGGCGATAGTGACACTACTGAGATAATATCTGATCGTTTATATTCCAGGTTTTGCTGATTTAGTTCAGGTGTTACCCAACATCATAGGTGTACTAATATCTGACTAAAGATTTGATTGGTTCCATAGATTGCAGATACGTGAACTGAAAGCTTGAAAGTCATTGACTTGCCAATCCATGAAAACATCAGTATACGATACTGAGTAGTACCATGTAAGTTTGATATAGTTTTTCAGTCCTTCTTGGATTGACAACAGCTATCACGCAGCTGTTATATTATTGTGAGAACTATTTTCAAAATTATAAAAGCACGTGAGAACCTATATTTAAATTTGGAAGACAAATCAATTCTAATCGTTGTATGTAATATACAGGTAGTAATCAATTAAATTTTTTATATCATGACGTAATTGATTGCATTAATTATCAGTTGATTCTGTTTTAATCGTATCCCTTAACATTATTCACTATATTACTTTAGAGTTCAAAGTTTATTTAAATCATTAATTGTGTTATAAGTATGAGGCAATTAGTTAGCAACATAATGGGTGTACCTTTGAACTGCTATCTCGTTGCCAAGTTTAATTATGGTAATATTCATCACTTCCGACTTATGTTACCTTTTTATCATCATTTCATTTTATTTATATTCAATTGAAATGAATATTTCAAACCCTAGACAAAATGATATTAGATTTATATAGTATGATGGTGATTTCTATTTAGAATATATACCATTCGACAAAATATTGAAAACCATGGGGAACTGACTTGCCTTGTTGCTTTAGTTTTTATATTAATATATTAATTGTGGGTGGCTGTCATTTTACTATTATTGTTATTATTAAGAATAAACACATTATATTAAGTTAATTTCAATGGTATATAGGAATATATAGTTTCGAATTAGAATAACTAATTGTCATATTCGCAGTTGATGAATCAAACAACAAATGTCATTTTTAAAATCATTTAAAGTGAATGAAACTAAAAATTCAAACCGAAAGGATTAAAGTGAATGTAAAATTGGCGTCACGTTGATTATGATGTATGCAAATTAATAAACAGATAGATTAATGAGGCATCGTCTATCATTTTTATTCCAACGTTGTTGTATTCTGCATTCTTAATAGCATTATTTAGAAGAAAGCAACCAACTAGTTTGTAGGTGGCATTTGTTGCAAATTGATGTAAACTGGCTAACCTCTGAAAGTTATAGGACAATAGTCTAAATTTGAGTCTCCCTTTGAGTGCATATTAGGTGATACCAGTAAGTCGTGATAAAATTTATTGTGAAAACCAGTTAAATCAACAACGATTAGAATTGTTATTTAAGACGAATCGCCCACTTATTATAGTTGAGTGAATATCTATGTCACTATTATTAAAAAAACTTATTCAATGTAAACGAGCATAATTAATTTTAAGTGGAAAATTAACTAGCTACATTGTGTTACTTTTGTACGCTACTAGGAGACGCTACAAGTAGATTTTGGTACCGTTTCTGGCTAATAATGTTTGCAAACAAGCCATCTCATCCCAGATAATAGTAACTTATCTCGTAATGAAGCGGTAATATGTTGATTAGTATTCGTGTCAGATACGTTATAGTAAACATGTTTGAACGTTCACTTGCTTAATTTAAGGATATGCAACCAAATTCATATTAATACCTAATCTGTTACTGTCGGTTTTTCGGTTTGTTTATGTTGAAAATTGTAGGCCTTAATACTACAATTACTATCCATAGAACAGATTTGGTAATATCTTGCTGAATTTCAAATGTTATCCAGTCCTCTATGGGGTTAAGTCTGAATGCTTTATATTTTGTTTCTCCAATGACAGTATAAATTTTAGGATTTATTTTCCAGTCGGTTTATACTTAGTCTTATTTTAAAATCTGGGTATTTACTTTAGCTATATTGAACAAGTCGTGAAATAAAACAACCGATAAACATTTTCATACGGCGTTTGTAGAGGTCGTTATATGTTATTATTTACATCACACTAACTGCTGCTAAACACCTATTAAAAACTAGGAAACACTAGATACCTATCTCATACTAGTGTAGGACTAATCAGTAGTGCTCCTGTACCACTCCTCCAGGGATTGAGTTTAGGATATTTATTCCTCGTAGAGAATCCTGTAAAATGTAGGTCACGTTATATAATGGAAAGGCATCATATTATATCAACGTTGCTAGCATTCTATGTAACAGTCTCAAAGATGGTAACTGTAAAAATAGTATTTGTATGCATAACACACTAAATAGCAGATAATGGGAATAAAATACCTTAGCAGAGCAGTTTACCTGAGAGAATGAGATATTTAGAGAGATGCCTAAATATTTTGCACACCCAGAACTGCTTGTTATTTATACAGCTTTGTATACAAATCCAACGAAGGACACCAATTCTTTAAATATTGAAGGTACGCTTTGACGGCATGTGCCATGCAGCACGAGGACAAAAATAAAATATGGTTTTCTACTGACTATTTTCAGTTAGCTTTCTGTTAAACTCGATAAATGTACTTTCAAAATGACATTACGATAATAAACACATGTTGTTGTTATTAGTCGAGAAGTTTCCTATATGATATCTCTACAAGAAAAAAAGGCGCTTAATTTTGATTCACTAATACAGTGCTTAAATACAAACCCACACGTTATATCACACATTAACGGAAATCATATTTCAAATATTTATAACCAGTCTATTCCAATCATCACTAGAAATGCAACACAGACGATCGTATGTTATTTTTTCATACATCTACTCTTAATTCTAGTATGGTTAAAGTGATTAACCTGTAAGGGTGGAAAAAGATGGAGTATAATAAGTGTAATTATGAATTACAATCTTCGTCTATGAAAGAATATATGCTTGCTACATATTTTAAAATATTGTAGAGTCATCTGCATTACCTTAAAAGTTCCTTTATAAGGCAAAAAACACTTTGTCGGTTCAGCGATCTATGAAAACTTTTAAGAAAAGCATAAGAAACAACCCAATCTGTTTCTTAAATTATCTATTTAAATGTCTTTTTTATCAACATATTTGGGTTTTTATAACCTTAGTGATCCACTGCCGCTATTCTCAAGTATGCTTGATTATACTCATGAACTCTTTTAGATAGAATCCTCATATATAATTCCATGAAGCTTTGTGATTTGTACACAGATCAACTTATGATATACAGTTTCAGTAATGTTTCCCACCTTTTGTTTGTTACAGACGAAAGACTTTATTGTTTACGCTAATTATCAATGCAAATATTAACTCGAAAAATAATTCATTATGATTTAATTTTTTAAATAAATATTAACTAAAAAGACTTATTTATTACACCCATTCAATTGTCTATTCTTGAGTGCGTAAAAAGTCGTCTGTACATTGATTGTTATGTACTGAATGCACTTCAAAATAAAAAAAAATGAAGAACAGATATGTAGACTTATTATTATTCTTTCGGGATATTATCAGTACTTTGTTAATTAAGCATTGTATTAACCTGTATAGTTTAATAATATACGTATAAGTATGTCTAATTAGTTAAAGTCATTTTATTGAATTTTAGAGGAAAACTAAGTGAATCAATGGACGATCGGTAGCCTATAACAATGTATTCATATGAATTTAAAGAACATTATTAAGTGGGCATTTCGTGAGTATACGTCTTAAACAATAGTAGTAAGAATGAAAATGTAAATATTTTTTTAGCGAGACATGTATGGATTATGTATTAAACTGAATTTACGTCTTTAGTAAATAAGTTTACTTATACTGGTGTCCTACTCTCCTCCCTTCTATTCTCAAGCTTTGCCTTATGAAGAACAATAAGAAGGAGAATAAACAAGTAAGCAAATCAAGAGGAAATCAACTAATATATTACTGAAATATTTACATTGGTTAGGAGATCTGTACAAGTTTTTAGTTTGTCCTCTACATCATAGAATGGACAACTATAGAAAATCATGAATAACAGAATTTTCTACTAGTAGGAAACATCTCAGTGATAAGTATTTAGGACTCATTCAGAAATTTCAAGTCTCTAAACACGTAAGTTACATTTGGACCACTGTGTTGAAACTAGCAATTAATATTACTGAATTAAATCAGTTAGTATTATATGAATAATTTGGAATTATTAGGTGAAACCAAAAAGATATCATACACTTACAATTGCTAAATGAAATACTTTGATATATATATATATATATATATATATATATATATATATATATATATATATATATATATATATATACAACAACCAGAGCAAATATTTTTACAGGTACATGGAATGTTCGAACAGTGTGGGAGAGCGGGAAGACAAATCAAATAGCTACAGAAATGAGGAGATACAACTTGACAATACTCGGAATCAGAGAAACCCACTGGACTCAAGCTGGACAGAAAACATTGGCTTCGGCAGAGATGCTACTATACTCCAGCCACAAGGAGGAAAATGCTCCTCACACCCAAGCAGTTGCTGTGATGCTGTCCAAAAACGCATGTAATGCACTTGTGGGATGGGAACCACGTGGACTCAGGATCATCAAAGCATCTTTCAAAACAATGAAGAAAGGGATTACAATGAATATTATCCAATGTTATGCACCCACCAACGACAGCAACGACAAGGACAAAGATCAGTTTTACGATAGACTGCAACCAATTAAAGAAAAGTGTTGAGGAAAGCACCTGACAATCCTGATGGGGGACCTCAACGCCAAAGTCGGAATGGACAACACTGGATATGAAGAAGTCATGGGACGACAGGGACTGGGAGAAAGAAATGACAATGGTGAAAGATTTATAAACCTATGTGGTTTCAACAAACTGGTTATAGGTGGTACAATATTCGCCCACAAACGCATGCACAAGGCTTCATGGGTCTCACCGGACCATACTACTGAGAATCAACTCGATCATATATGTATCAATAAAAAATTTAGAAGATCAATTGGAGATGTAAGAACCAGGAGAGGAGCTGACATAGCTTCAGACCACCATCTGGTGGTTCCTAAAATAAAACTGAAGCTAAAGAAGCAGTGGACAACTGCAGTGGCAGCAGTACAACGGTTCAATACAGGCTTTCTTCGAGACACTGACAAACTCAATGAATTCAAAATATCTCTCAACAACAGGTTCCAAGCCTTACAAGATCTACCGAAAGAAGAAGAAGCCACTATGGAGGATAACTGGAAAGGAATCAAAAAAGCACTAACGTCAACGTGTCAGGAAATCCTGTGCCGCAAGAAGCACCATTATAAGGAATGGATCTCCACTGAGACATTGATCAAAATTCAACAAAGGAGGAACGGGAAGATAGAAATCAACAACAGCCGAACAAGAGCAGAGAAAATCAAGGCTCAAGCTGAATACTCAGAAGCAAATAAGCAGGTAAAGAAGAGCATTAGAGCTGACAAACGGAAATACATCGAAGGCCTTGCAACGATAGCGGAGAAAGCTGCAAGAGAAGGAAATATGAAACAGCTATACGACACAACGAAGAAATTGGCAGATAAGCATGGTAAACCAGAGCGACCGGTCAAGAACAAAGAAGGCAAGACACTCACTGAGATTCAAGAACAAAAGAATAGATGGGTAGAACACTTTGAGGAACTCCTGAATAGGCCAGCTCCACTGAACCCACCCACCGGACATCGAAGGAGCACCTACAGATCTCTCGATTGATGTCACTCCACCAACGACGGAAGAAATCATGATGGCCATCAGACAAATCAAAAGTGGGAAAGCAGCAGGACCGGACAATATACCAGCTGAAGCACTCAAGTCAGATATCGACCTAACAGCAAGGATACTCCACGTTTTATTCAAAAAGATCTGGGAGAAAGAACAAGTGCCGGCAGACTGGAAAGAAGGACACCTTATCAAGATACCAAAGAAAGGAAATTTGAGCAAATGTGACAACTACAGAGGGATCACGCTATTGTCAGTACCGGGGAAAGTCTTTAACAGAGTATTGTTGAACAGAATGAAAGATTCAGTGGAGGCTCAACTTCGAGATCAATAAGCTGGTTTCCGTGAGGATCGGTCGTGCACAGACCGAATCATAACACTACGGATCATCGTTGAACAATCAATTGAATGGAACTCGTCACTGTACATCAACTTCATTAATTATGAGAAGGCGTTTGATAGTGTAGATAGGAGAACACTATGGAAACTTCTTCGACACTACGGCGTACCAGAGAAACTCGTCAACATCATCCGGAAATCTTATGACGGAACACAGTGCAAAATTGTGCATGGAGGACAACTGACAAATACATTTTCAGTGAGGACCGGAGTCAGACAGGGTTGCCTGCTCTCACATTTTCTCTTCCTTCTAGTGGTTGACTGGATCATGAAGACCTCCACATCTGAGGGGATGCACGGAATTGAATGGACAAGTAGGATGCAACTCGATGATTTGGGGCTTTGCGGATGATCAAGCTCTCTTAGCACATACACACCAACAGATGCAAGCAAAGACAACCAGTGTAGCAGCAACTTCAGCATCAGTTGGCCTGAACATACATAAGGGAAAGAGCAAGATCCTTAAAGATAACACAAGAAGCACCAACAAACTTGAACTTGATGGAGAAACTCTGGAAGAAGTGGATACTATCACATATCTGGGGAGCATCATCGATGAACAAGGAGGGTCCGATGCAGATGTAAAGGATGGCAACGATTGGCAAAGCCAGGGCATCATTCTTACAGTTGAAAAACATATGGGGCTCAAAACAAATATCAACTAACCTCAAAGTCAGACTCTTCAATTTCGAACGTCAACACAGTTTTGCTGTATGGAGCTGAAACTTACAGAATTACTGCAAACATCATCAGACGGATACAAGTATTTCTAAACAACTGCCTACGAAAGATACTGAATGTCCGTTGGCCGGAAATCATCAGCATCAGCCTACTATGGGAGAGGACAAACCAACTTCCAGCCGAAGAGGAAATTAGGAAAAGACGTTGGAAATGGATAGGACATACATTACGCAAACAATCAGACTGCATCACGAGACAAGCATTAACATGGTGAAGTGCACCCGGTATATGACCAAGTTACGTTTGGATTATTACCAGAGCAACTTCTAACGATTGAACCCACTCTTACGAATGAGAAGAAATCAGAAGGCAATGAAGGATGGAAGCGAATTTATATTTGATCGTGAATGGAGCGGCAATGGGATAGCAACGTCTAGGCTAGCAAACTAGAGAGAGTTGCTTTTTACGGTACGGCGTGACGAGATCTGGTGGTGATGCGTGACCGTGCGCCTTCAACTTAGTAGTGTCCGCTAAAACAAACATGGTCAGCATCAATGTTGAAACCTATGTAACTATTTATTTTGGGGATTATTTACCACTACAATGGAATCCTGTTAGGAAACGGAAGAGTGGAAGGCCAAAAAACACGCTGCATCGAAAATAGGTAGCAGACATTAAAAGGATGAACAGCAACTGGAAACAATTCGAAAGGATTGCTCAGGACAAAATTGAATGGAGAATCCTAGTGCGCGGCCTATGCTCCTCAGTGAGGAGTAACGGGCGAAAGTATATATACATATGTACTGACACTAAGGATACTATTTTCTGATGCAAAATACCACTAAACAGTTACCCATCATTATTACATACCCACTTAACATCACAAACTACAATCCACCTTCTACTTTATCATACATCACATTTACAATAATTCCTTAAGTGTTTGTCCACGTGATTCAATCTATTCACAATACATGCATGTTTATCCAAACAAACTTACACACACACACACACACATCCATCCAACCATTCATCACGTTTTCCATCCATCTGTCATTCATTGTTGGAGTTGACTCAAATAACAAATTAAACTAATCCGATATCATAATTACAATTTCCAGGAGAACAATTCTCTCACACTTTAAATGAAACAAATATTGACTAATGAAGTATGATCGCACCAATTCACAATCACCACACACAACAACACACTGTCACTCTCGATTGACTGACTAACTGGCTGACTGATTCACTGATAAATGCCACATTGAACAGAATGGTTCATCTAGTGTGCTGTTTATTCTATGGTAGGCAATGTGAGTGATCAATTAACTGGAGTAAGAAAACCGATTCAAGTAATAGTTGACTAATGAAATTGACTGACGAAACAATAACCTTATTCGAATTAGTTTTGGCACAAATCCGATGTTCTGATTTGTGCATTTTGACTCGGCTAACAGATTTCGTTACTACCCATTGTTAAACAAAGTTTGGAACGGATCACCAGGTGTCTAGAATTCATTTGATTTTTACTGGAAATTTGACAAAAGTATGCAGTTGGCCTACTTGCTGTGTGGTTTGTGATGATGATGGTGATAATAATAATAATAATAATAATAATAATAATAATAATAATAATAATAATAATAATAGTGACAATAACGATAATAGTTGTAAGTGACTATTGTGGTTGGTCGATTGGAATATTGATATGGAGTTGATGATCATTGGGTATTGAATTGACTTTTACTCGATAAGAGTACTCCGGATAAACAATAATCTAGAACGTCTGTGATTTAGATATTTTTCTCTTGATCTACAAGAATTCTGAAATGTTTATTGTCAGGTCGGATAGTATATTCTTTTTCACAGTATACACTACCTATGAGTACATCTAACGAACATAATACGAGGGTGAATATTCTTCGAAGTAAACTGGAAGTTCCGAAATGCTAATTAATAGGTAAATTCAATAATGAATGTTTTGAGCCAGATGGTTTTAAGCCACATATTTCATTATTTTTAGCTAAAATGTTAGGTTCACTGTATGGCCTATCATTTCACTCCAGCATGTTTCAGTCTCACTATCTTTAATAGACACATTTAGTACGTGGTTTGTCAACGACTCTCCGATAAAATCATTTTTAGTTGGACTTTATTTGCACACCATATCTACATTATTCCCTTTCTAATTAGTGATATTTATGTTGGTAAACTGGCAATCTCATAACTAATACGGACAAATACGATACCGATGTACTGTACTTATAACTCATTTCTCAGTCTATAAAATGACTTTCCGAGCTTTAGGAACCTTCAGAAATTATTTTTATTGCTGCTAAATGTGTAGTTTTTCAGTGTAGTCAGTAAGAAATCATAATCACTATTTAAGGTTAATGATATGACACTAAACTCTAAATAAGTGATTCTGTGCACATTGGCCACTGGACGCTGAATGATTTATTCCAATTCATCAAGGTCGATAATTTTTTAGGTACACAAATGAATATGTGAAGCGGACTCGGCTAATCACATGCATTCATCAGAACATCCAGATTTTAACAAATAATCAATTTTTTGACTATATTAAAAGCTAAATCATTAAAAATAAGGTAGTTTTTGCGGAATTATTACTAATATGGATAAATTTACAACTGTGAGCGTCATTTGTCAAACTGCATAGTTAAGTCAGTCGATTTAAATTGTTTACGTAAAACACATAGTAATTCATTACATATAATCGAAGTATGTCTATTCATCAATGAACATGTTTAAGAAACGATTGAATAAGTGTTGTTGAACAGATTTATTTGGCAATGAAATACTTAAATCACCTGTTATGGAATCGTTAACTGATTCACTATCGCCTTAAGTTATATTTGAGCATTTGAAGTGAAGGAAAAAAAGAATACGTATAACGATAGGAAGAAACTAAATATCAGACATATCAAAAAATTCAAGTGATTAATGCAATGGTAACAGTATTATTTGAATAATGCTAGTAAGACAACATTTTCAGAATACTTTGAATTCAATGTATTTCGTTGCATCCTCATCAGCTACATACATGCTATTGATTTTAGTTGATTCAAATTATTATTAATACACATATTGATTTCGTTAATTGAACTGTTTATCTAATAACATCAATCTATTGCTATCAGGGCAATTGAAGATTAACTACCGATTCCTTTTGAACACAAAGGTCACATTTTAATCTTCTAATTGCAATGGCCCCAGTATTATTGATTGTTAGTTACTTACATACTCAGAATTCGAGTGAGAAACATCAGTTCTTAGCTTAGATATAAGATCCTATGAGGTTATACAAGTTCATATCAAATAAGTGACAGTAACTGAAGCTAATACCTAGTTATCTCGTTATGTAAATGGGCAAATTATGTTACTTCCCAGCTTAGTCAACAAAAATCCCCACTGAAGCATATCAGAGGCATTTTGTCGAAGTTTTTTTTTCTATACTCTAAGAAGTGTGTTTTTGAATTCATGAAAAATCGTACTCTTTTAGTGTGTGAATAATAACATACCAGTGCGAAATTAAATGAAAAGTTTTAGGTCAAATAAAGTAACATCCTGTTTTTACTTTTATTTCGTTTTTCGATGTGTATGATACAGAAAGCTTAACTGTCGCTCTTCTGAACATATTTGTTCATTGAACATCTACCTGTACAAAATATAATAACTGGAATAGGCATAATCTCCGACTTAGTCAAATTAATTTAGTTACAATGCTGTTGAAAATTGAAAGTGAATATTAGTTTTTGGTGATTTACTGAGACTTCCGAATAGATCAGGTTTTTGTTGACCCAAATGCATTTACTTCAGCCTATTAAAATTCTGGATACATTAAGCTTCAAAGATATGTGTAATTCCTAGATTCGCTTGACTCCACTGTAACAGCGGAATCTCTAGTCATTAATCGTCCTATCTTTAGCCTGCTGACACTTTGTTATTAAAAACTCATAATAAAAATGCTTAGGTTTGGTGGTGGCTACTCGTTAATTGATTACAAGTATTTAATTAAAAAAAGAACTATAAATAAATGTAACACAACTATTTGGTGAACTTGCCAAAATCCACCCACATTTAATAATAAAACTAACTTGTAAAAAATAATTTAAGCATAAATTTGAATATATGTCTGTATTTTTATATATTTATATTATGAATTATAGTTATTTGGGTAGTTGTAACGGTGCCCACTTAGTGTAGTTACATTTAGTAATGAAAGTATTTAACTAAAATGAAGAATGATATAGCCGTGAAACATTGTCGATTTTATAACTGGAAACCGAAAGTGATTTGAAATCTGTCACATAATAAGTCTAAATTAGGTTTTAAATTCAAAGAAAGATACATCATATTGTTTCTACTTATTTCGTATTAGTATGCTCTATTTTGATTTGAACTGCAAGTTTTCACTAGATCATACACACGAAGTGTGAGTCATAGGCAAGCACTTGGCTTGTACTGCATAAATTACAGTTGTCCACGTAATTCACTTACTATTGTTTCATATTTACCAAAATACTTGGATAAAATGTTCTGCACTTAATATCGATCTAGGTATATTTGAGTTCCGTTTTGACTTTTAAAGTGATTCGATGCAAATATGTATTACAGAAAGCAACAAAATATGAAGCTCGATAACAAAGAAAGATTCTTTGTTTGCAACAACCAAATAAATTCAGGAAACATGGGTGAGGTATAAAAGTAATTGCATACTAAGTAAAATATTTTCATCTTACAACACGAATTGGTCTGAGTTACGCAAACAAGGAACACTTGGAATTGGCACTGAACAGCTACTTTGTTTTAGTATGAGGACCCTCAACAGTTTGCACCCACGACCCATCAGGGAATCGAACCCAGAACCTTCAGGCTTCGCAGCAAACGCTTAACCATTAGACTACAGATCCAGTTCCCAATAGCTGATATTTTTAACTCAGCTGATTCACTGCAGGATTTAATACATTGAAAATCAGTGAAGTTTTAAACAAATAAAAAATTGAACACTTATCAGTTTCTTAATTTTTTATTTAGATAAATAAGCGTAATTTGACTGTACTTTGTATGGAAACACTTTGCATAAAGATCATAAGGATACAACAAACAAACTGTTTCTGAGCATTTAATGAATATTATCATTAGATTATATGAAATAGCTGTCATTTAATTATGACACATCCAAGTTTATATTTTAATTTGTAACAAATACTCAAAAGACAAATATGGAAACGATTCTTACTGTTATATTTATGGGTCACTAGGTAATAACAAATGTCACGTATGTTTGGTTCTTAACACTGGTCGAATTCTATAAAGTAAGTTGAAGTTAATGTAATTCAACATCGCCTATATTATGTTTTGTAGTTAATAGGTTGAAGTTAGTCAACAGGTAATATTTGACAAAGAATTCCTGTAAATTGGTACTCGTCAGCAAGACAAAATTAAAATATTCAAAGGAGCATTGCTCAAGTTAGGTTCAAAACGACGACAAAAGACGTAGTCTAAAAACCTTTTCGCCTGATTTATTATTAGTACCAGACAATTAGAGTGAATAATTAACAACGCGGATTATTGTTTACCCGGAGTACTCTTATCGAGTAATAAAAGTCAATTCAATACCCAATAATCATCAACTCCATATCAATATTCCAATCGACCAACCACAATAGTCACTTACAACTATTATCGTTATTGTCACTATTATTATTATTATTATTATTATTATTATTATTATTATTATTATTATTATTATTATTATTATTATTATTATCACCATCATCATCACAAACCACACAGCAAGTAGGCCAACTGCATACTTTTGTCAAATTTCCAGTAAAAATCAAATGAATTCTAGACACCTGGTGATCCGTTCCAAACTTTGTTTAACAATGGGTAGTAACGAAATCTGTTAGCCGAGTCAAAATGCACAAATCAGAACATCGGATTTGTGCCAAAACTAATTCGAATAAGGTTATTGTTTCGTCAGTCAATTTCATTAGTCAACTATTACTTGAATCGGTTTTCTTACTCCAGTTAATTGATCACTCACATTGCCTACCATAGAATAAACAGCACACTAGATGAACCATTCTGTTCAATGTGGCATTTATCAGTGAATCAGTCAGCCAGTTAGTCAGTCAATCGAGAGTGACAGTGTGTTGTTGTGTGTGGTGATTGTGAATTGGTGCGATCATACTTCATTAGTCAATATTTGTTTCATTTAAAGTGTGAGAGAATTGTTCTCCTGGAAATTGTAATTATGATATCGGATTAGTTTAATTTGTTATTTGAGTCAACTCCAACAATGAATGACAGATGGATGGAAAACGTGATGAATGGTTGGATGGATGTGTGTGTGTGTGTGTGTAAGTTTGTTTGGATAAACATGCATGTATTGTGAATAGATTGAATCACGTGGACAAACACTTAAGGAACTATTGTAAATGTGATGTATGATAAAGTAGAAGGTGGATTGTAGTTTGTGATGTTAAGTGGGTATGTAATAATGATGGGTAACTGTTTAGTGGTATTTTGCATCAGAAAATAGTATCCTTAGTGTCAATATATGGACATAGATAATTCTGATTACTGACTGATGAAAATTTGTCTGTAGTAATCTGTATACAATTTCAATCAGAATTAGGTATCTACTGAATTTTTTTTTCACTTTGTGGCTTTAGATTATTGACATTTTTAGGAAAGATGAATCTAATTTCGAATATATTATGTTATGTATGAATGATCAGTTTATGTCAGTAAGGGACAATAATTTTAATTTTGTTTTTATTGCAACTCACTGGTATTCTCGGTGAAATCAGTTTGCAATGTTATCTAGTGTGCTCAGTAATGAGAAGTCCCGGATTTAGACGAAGCAATCAACTAACGTTTCTTGGTTTTCAGTGGTACCCTGTTAACGGCATTATATAACGGATTCAGTCAACTAGAACATTTTCTAGAATTCAGACTTACTAGTATCTATGGCTACTTACTTATTTCAAATGAACTCACTAGTTTTCCAAGTCTATCATTTGTTCTCAACCGAAATGAATCTGTGAAGAATCTCACTAACATAAAATGCTAGTTTCTCAAAGCCACCTCAGTTCAACAATTATAATAACTTCACTAGTAAGTAGATTCAATATACTCCATAAATTCCATTGAGTTGTCATGACTGATAGAGTTCATTGATATCGGTAGTGTGACAACTATCAGCAATCGCGTTATTTGATTATCGAGGTTTGTCACAAACTGGTTAAAATGTTTATTTTACGATTAAAAATTTTCTCAGTAGTGACGATGTTTAAACGATTGCCAAGTGACCTGAATATTCTGGGTTTCATTCTCTGGTTTAGTCGAGGGCACTCACCACTGGTGTGATGTATACTAAGTAGCTTACTATTGTTCCATGCTTTTCAGTGGTACCCGACTAGATTAATCTATGATGAATAGTAACAAGAAACGGAGAAACATTTATAGTTAGTAATTAAAACCTATAGATTATAGTGCATTCTACAATAGGCTATTTTACGGTTGTGAAGCCTAAATCTTCAGTGTTTGATTAGTAATGGAGTATTGGATGTGAACTTTTGGGAATTTTCATACTTCGTCGAGATCATGGATTACAATGTTTGTCAATCGATTATGTAAAAGTCAGTTATCATAAACATTTTATAGATGAAACTAAGTTTTTTTAAATAACTCGGTATTTCTAAATCCTCTTTAGTATTGTGTATTAATCCATTGAGATTTAAACTGTATGATGACATCATTGAATACGTTCTAAAATAATTGATGAGGTTAACATTTGAATATAGAAACTTTCACATTGTTATTATTTTATACATTAGATCAAGACAAAAGCATTTATAGTGAGAGGCAGCTATTCTCACTAAGCTTTATTTTTTGTACATTTCTGTAGCCAGGAAGATGTAACATAATCTAAGAGGTTGTCTTGACTTCCTTTCAGGTCTATAATTGACTGGAGGATTTAATAAAAAATTCTTATTATTTTCGTAAGCATACTCGTATATACTATAATCCAGCCTATCGGCTACTAAATGATCTTTAATAATAATAATATGCACTTCATTTAGTGTTAGATGTCTTGATAATACACAGCTCCTCATTATTCCACTACTTCTAATCTAAAGTATTGACTTGCATTTATAAATTAAATCTGCTGTTACTACTTTTACTGATAAATTATTGTATTTATCATGATTGAACAAAGAACTTTATTAAGTACTGGTTCCAATTTTTCGTTCAACGTCAATAATACGGCACAATGAGCTATACTGAAATATTGTTATCTAATAAAACACCATCATATATAATAAACACACATTTTCTAACAAGAAGAAAAGTAATTCTCTGTATACATATAATTAATAATTCTTTGTTGTTTATACAAAGAATAGTAATTATGTATTTTACTGGTTTTAATCTATTGTGCATGCCAAGTGAATTCCATACCTCAAAGTACGTGTGTACTTTTTTTAGATGCAACTAACCTATTATTTGCTACTATGATTGAAAAAAGATGGGATCTATCTATTTAGATACAAGCCAAATAGAAAAGATTATGCTTCAATAAGAAAATGCGAAGAAATTGACATGGTAAAGTATCTAATTATGGCTATAAATTAACACAAACGGAGCCTATTAATCCTTTTTTATTGATAAAAATTTAAGATGCATCTTACTGTCAATCTAAACTAAATCTCTACATAAAAAACGTCAAGGAAAAGAAACATTAATTCATATTAATTCAACCTAAAAATGGGTTGATATTAAGTGCTAAACCAATGAAAGTTGGAACTGTTACTTTTTCTGGAGCATATTTTTGGACTCTAGCCATGCATTAGTGATAACGCGTTTTCATCCATTTTATTGAACCCAGAAAGGTTATAGTAACAAGATACCTTACATTCCAATTCAATAACTAATGGACCGATATTGCATTTAGAGAAAGATTAGAGAAGTGCTGAGTCGATCACGTTCAGTGTACTAGGAAAATATGTAAAATTAGTCATAAAGGTTGTAAACCTTCATCGACTGAGATGGTTGGGATATGTTGCATATCCCTGACCCCCGGCTGCCTCCTTGAGTTAACCTGGCTGGGGTAGGAGTAGGATAGAACAAAGTTAGAAGCGGCCAAACCAAAAATATGACATGGATCTATGAAGTCTTTGACCGCTGATCTAGGTCATGTAGGTAGATGTAGTCTATCTGGATGCGATCCGCGTTACAATCATGATGAGTGAGTGGAGATAATCGGTGACATGGCTCAGTTTCTACCACAGTGGTTTAAGTGTACTCACTCTTTATCTTCCTCTAGATCTTAAGTTCCATTATTCTTTCGCACTTTCGTTTAATTCATTCCTTTCTATTGAATAATACAGTTTTGTTAATCTCCTAAATTTGAACTCGTCGTGCTTATGTGGTATGGCAACTTATACCCATACGCATACGCGTCGGGTTCTATGTTGTTCATGACTCATTGATTGTACATTAGATATTTTTGTAAACATTTTCTGATGACACAGAATTTCCTTTATGTGTCACTGTTTTTATTTAAAAAAAGAAATAATTTATGATTATAATGTGATACTGGTAAATTCTGGGATATTCCTTTGTTGATGTCTTGACATCTGACATGTTATTAAATAAATATGAATTTTTTAAATCAAGCAATTTTATTGGCTTGATGTTGTTTTTTTACACACTTTCTTTGACGAGTGTATTTAATGACAAAGCTACCTTGGGAAATGAATGAGGTATACCTCGGTTGAATTAAATCATAATAGTCACCATGTGTTGACCAATTTTGTTTAGTGTTGTATTGGAATCTTATTGGTTACATTTAAGAGATTTTACAATTGAGAACAGAATTTAACAGATGATACATAATTGTCTTATAGTGCATTGTCATAAAGTGATTATGTACTTTGTATTTACTAATCCACTGTCACTATAAAATAGCTCATATGACCTTATAAAACAGCATTTATACATGTTTATCATAGTTACTCCATACTATCACTCCTTAAAAGAATGATATAATATTTGTGTTTCAACTATATTTTCACATTATCAGATGAGGGGGGGAGCAGTTAAATGTCAAGTTAAACATGTTCTACCCTGCTGTTCAGGTTTGTCAAGGTTTCATTATCAGTAGATTACAATGTTCTGTACCATCTCATCTGAATTAAGTTAAAGGTCAATTGACATAAGCTATCACTATCTAAAAAAGTTTATCATTATTATTAATTTGATATGCTGCAACTATCGTAATAGATAATGAAGTGATAAGGTAATAGGAACGATTATAATGATGAAAACTCTTAATTTGACAATTCAGACCGGAAGTGACAAATAGTATCCTAAAATACGAGCTCGGTTGTTATGTCCATTCGTTATCATAACGCCTCTACTTGGATGATCATCTATGACAGAGGTCAGTCGGTAAACACTTAGAAAAGTTTTGCAAAAATGAAGGTACTATAACAATTTAAATTACGAAACTATATGGATATTGAAGATACTATATCTGCAACTAAATACAGCGTAGTATCTATCCAGTGATCTACTGATTAAACGCCAGATGATAAGCAGGTAGGTGACAATAACAGGTAAGAAAAATGACGTATTTCATCATATGCAGAATGTAGATGGATTCGTGGCGTTTGCACCAACTATCCACACACTGTCGACTTATTTGGTGATGCCCATAAAAGCTAATATGGTCGACATTAATGTCAGTACTTACGTGACTAATTATTTTGAAGATTTCTTTCTCATTAATATATGCATTATTTATTAGCGAAACTAACATTTATTTGCATGATTATCTGTTAATGATCCCATCTTATCATTGAGACGGATGTGTGCCTTCTGTGAATTAGATACCATTTTATTTATTGTAAAGTCAACAGAAAATGAATGTTGGCTACCTTTTCCGCCTACTCTTAAACGATCTTATTGATACAATGTAATCCGATGAGAGGTGGGTGTGGTTTATTTATCTGTGAAACAGGCTCTTATTTGAAATTTTTATGTCGGTTTGTTCAGTAACGTGATAGAGTCAAATAATTATCAATTTCGGGTGTTTGTATAATGCGACTTGAAATATGATAATCCTATTATGTTGTTTTCTACCGTGTGTCACTTGTTGATGATGGTAATTGGTCCCAGGAGAGTTGTAAAGAATTGTTCCTGTGTGATAAACAAATATGCAACTATTACGATACAGTCTTGTCCTACGGGTATTTTAGTTAGTATCTAAGACTGATCTTCAATATATCATCACCTTATATTTATCCGAAACGGAATAGTCGGTGATGCTTATTGCACTAAAGGACATTTGGATACATTAAAATTCTTTCACTTAGGGGGGAGGTTATGTTTGTTTCATTTGTAGTGCCATCACCACAATCATGTTTCTAAGTCTCGCTTCACCGTTTAACTGTAAAAGCTCGTACATCTTTATGTGTAGCCACAATAACTGATATAGTGAACAAGTGATTGGTGAATTTTGCCCAGGTGAATAAATCTATTAGTCATAAAGGTTCATCATAGTATCTTCAATCTAATATATAGTCCTTACATACATTGACCAGGAATACCCTATATGGGCTGCCCGATATATCAAACAAAGCTAACTGGTGATATGAATAAAACTTTGTATCAGGAAAAGGATCTTATAAATATATTTGTACTGCGGAGGATATAAGTCTGTTTGACAATTATTGGGAATATAACCTATCAAAAATTTATATTGCTTGGTGAAATACTGCAAATTAGATATCTTTAAACGATTTCGTTCCGGTTGAGGATTAGTCTACTATATGTTATCTACCTTTCTATTAAAGCTAAACCTACCACTCAGATGTTTTATTTCACTTATACGAATAAGGGGAAGCTTACCGCAGACCATAATATGATTATGATTAGTTAATTTGATCCTTTGTGGATACAAGTGTAACGTTTAGCTATATTTTCTGCCACAAATGTCAACTTTATTAAGGGTAGGTTGTTATATCTTTAGATAATTTAATGCTCTATTATTCTTTGAAGCTAATCAACTCCAGAAGCTGACATTAACTAACGGAAACTTAAAAAAGCAAGATAAACACTTGTTTCGTTTTAGTTTGAATCATTTACGATAAAATACAGATTTCGATCAACATGATATATGACTCTCGTCAAATCCTATACCACAAAGCAAATTAGTCAGATAATAATCATTTACTTCTGTAAGTTCGTCAATAACCAAATCACTAGTATGGTATTATGTTGTCGCTTGTATAGAGTTAATGTGACAAAACCAAATCCCAACCAAGTTGTTTCTTCATGCTTTACATGTTTCTACTTTGAAAGACTGGTCGTTTGATTCTAAATTAATTATCCCAACTCGTCATGGACTAAAATCGTTTACGTTCAAGATTCAAGCAACAACGTGAATTTACTGCGATATGTACTCATCCTATTATCTGTTACTTGAACTGCCCTCTACTCAGCAGACACAAAAGAAACAAGAAGGCCTAGCCACCGTGATTAAAACTAATTAATCTGGGGAGTTGTCAGATGATGTAGTTTCAGCGTAAAATGAGGCTGTACTGTCCCAACAGAATCGAGTTACCAGATGAATATTTGAATTTATATCATATCATTTAACAGTCTGGTGTACGCTTATTATTGACTATTTCAGCTCCACAAAAAATTGCCACTTTGTAATAAGACAGTAATAGATTTCTAAAACTCTATAATAAAATGTTTGTGTACTTGTCATCATTTCGTACTTTTTTATGTATGAGAATCAGGCATACCTTCTAGTTTTTGAAATTAAAACAGGATGTCTCAGGATTCAGAAATCCTATTGCTTACTTTGAAAAACAATTTAACCTCCAATATGAATATAGTTCTAAGTGGTTTGATAATCAAATAAGATTATTTTGTTTTACATTAATGAATTCATTGATCTGTTCTAATTATTTCACTGTCAACAGTCTTAGTTTATAGTCATTTACATAAATGTCGTCGGAAATGTTGGCATGTATATATTTTTTCACGACCTAATATAGTCTTTTTTGTTTCCATAGGTTTTCTCTGTATCTGTACTTTTACACTCTTCATTAATTCTGAATTGTTAAAAACGAAAGTTACTCGAGAAATCGACAGTTAATCAGAATGATCTTGATTATAAGGAATAACAATTATGCATGCATACAATTTGAAATTCAGTCTGATCTTTGTATTATATGTTGTCATGCTAATGTATAAACGATGTAATAAGGCTGATGTTATTCACAATGTTTTCAAAGTTCAATAGTTGTGAGTGTGAGATGCATATTAGTGTAATCTTATTTATAGATTTAATTTCATGCCTTCATTTTCAATATATGTGATTTTCATCTAGCGTGTTCATACTAGATAGGTGAGGATGAAATGCTTGGTGATAAATGTATTCTAATTGTATAACAATCACCCGCCAAGTGAGCAAAAAAAGACAGTGTTCGGCAGTATAAAATTAGAAAATATTTTAAAAGTTGCAATTAACAGCAGTATTAACGGTAAACTTTCAACAGGTTTTAGTTATGTTAGAAAGATCCGATATGGTCGAATCGTTTGAGTTAGTGCGGTCGAGTTGGAACTTATAAAGCTTAACAAACGTTAAATTTTCGACAAACTGCAATGAAGACTCTTAGTAACAAGAATTGCATGTTACGGAGTTTTCAGTCTTAACATCAAGTATAATAACAATGAACTTATTATAACTGTTCTAAGTAAAGTAACTGTTCTCTGTCTTTCAATGAAAAGTCGAGTATACTGTGCAGTGGTCCATTCTGATTCAACATATGGGTGCGAAACCTGGGCCACGAAAATGGAAGACGTAGGCTACCTAGTTGTAATCTGCGTGACAGTCGTGATGAGTGAGTGGAGACACTGTGTGACATGACTCAGAATGCGCCACAGTGGTGTAAGTGCATTCACTATCTATGTTATAATAGATCCTAAGTTCCATTATTCTTCCATACTTCTATTTGTTTCATTCGTTCCTGATGAATAATACAGTTTTGTTAATCTTACGAATTTGATCTCTTTGTGCTAATGTGGTATGACAACTTGTACCCATGCTCATGTATCGGGTTATACTTTGAACATGAATAAATGAAAATAGATATTCGCCCATATCTATTTGTGTTAAAGTGCCGATTCCCGAAACCGGCTTGAGCAAAACCCATATAACCTTTATTGCCATAACAAAATATTTTATGAGACTTTAATGAATCTTTGCGTCACGGTGAGTGCTGTGGATATCGCCCCTTTTCTAAAAAAGACGATCACTTTAACTTTGATTAATTTCTAAGGCTTCGTATCTTTCTATTTCTAGTGCTAAGGACTTCTATCAGTCAATTTCTATTGCCCTCAGATAATTATTTCGCTACAGCACTACATCACAACTGTTTCATATTCCTATTCAAGTTGGATCGCAACTATCAGCTGAATTCGCAAATAACACTTATTCTCATTTTGGAGATTAGCAGCTAGATGTACCTGCGCTTCAGTGCTGATACTTACAACGGAACCGGAACGCCATTGTTCACTGTCTTTACTATTAATCCAGATCATCAACACCAATAAAGACACCAGAAAGGGCTGGTTTTAAAAGAATACTGTTACAGGTCATGAATCATTATCGGTAAAAAACAACATTAGAGCTGGTAGGACTTAGGATACTCGGAACTTGTGAATAGCACGTTGGCATTTAATTATCCACAATGTCTTTAGCCATTTGTACTTTTTAATGATTGTCTGGTTAAAATCAGATTCTCATTGAACTAAAGCTAATATACAGGTTATTTGTTATTGCTGTCATTAAATTAATAATAAGATATAAATTGGTGTAATTTCTATTATGCATTCATTTTTGTTTGGCGGAAATAGACAAAACAATCGAGCACTGCACTGTTTCTACCCAGACTGTAGATCCAGGTAGGTGAACATTCAAATTGTCATATGGTCTCAACATCAACATCACCAAATCTCATGACGACTACAGTAAATAGAGGGATGAAGTCATAAAATGTTATGATTTGTAAGCTACTTACTTATTTCGGATGATAATGTGCGTAGTTTACACTCATTCACTCCACATTCTCATAATAGTTTTCTCACCAGTATATCTATTAACTATATTTTCATCATTCTCACATATTGTTGAACATTACGAAATAATAATTGAGAATACTTTTACAAATATGACTTTGAATATTCATTGTCAGGGACTTACTAACTCTATTCTAACTTAGCGATACATTTATCGTTTATAGAATAGTCAACACAAAATAATATAAACACTTATTACTTTTCACTTAGGAAAAACTTAATTTAAGTTCTGTTCCTTTCGTGTAAACAAAGAAAAACCCCAGTTATGATGAAATTTAAAGCACATATGAACATACTGGTGTTTGATAATTTGAGATTGCACTTTTTAGGATACGCCAATAAAAAGTGTTAAGTTTACTTTAAGTTACTTGAACAACGATTAAAAGTAAATTGTGGCTAATAAGTAGAATCCAAGATTCGCTTTTCACTTTATTTGGGATTAGTCAGATGGATCTCCCTGAATTTACAACCCGATGTGGATATCAACATTAGAATAAAATGCATCCAGCTGTTATTATCATTATCCAACTGATGAGACACAAATAAGATGGAACGCGAGTCCGTGATTACACTAGTCAGCCACAACTCAACTTTAATCACATTTGCGAACGATAGCTATATCGGGTTAATGTGCTCAGGATGTACAAATAGCAGCAGAGATTTAACAGTTTCAATCCTAAACAAAATCAGATGGAAGATGGAAACTATTTCAAGTTAATTAATTAATTCATTAACTAATAAATTTGCTTTTAGATTGTTTGTAGCATACGGGTATGACAAATTACACACACTTCCATTGGATGCTGCATTACTTTCATTCATTATATTCTTCTCTGGTATCGTTTCGTGGGTTTTAAAAAATCCGCTCTCTTGTTCAGTTGTCTTTTCACTTTGTTATTAATAAATATACCCCTCCGCTAAGTGTTGTGGATTTAATGTTTAACTTGTAACATTATCTAACAGCCCGACAAGACAAATCGTCAGTTCATCAATTAAAAATCTTGCATCGATTTAACAATAATGACAATTTGTCTTAACTAGTACATTGAAATTGATTAATATGATTCGGTTTGTTCACAGTCAGACTAATTTGCACTACATGGCAGTCATCCTATTCATTAAGGCTGCCTGCTTGAAATCTTAGGCTACCAATCTTACCAGTATCTCAACAGGTTACCCTTTCGCTTTCCATTTTGTTTTAATTGCCCAATCATGTCCCATACTCGCATTATGTACTCACGCGCTTTTATAAAAGTTTACGAGGTATCATGAGTAACATGCTAACATGCGTTAAAAAGGATCAACATTCATAAAATGTCTGTTCCTGAAATTCTTAGTCTTAACTGCAGATCGCTTATTGGAAAAATGGACTACCTACAATTTCTCCGTAGTCTCAACATATACCGTAACTGTGGTTTAATCACAGTTCAATAATCTTGGCTACGCGACCTACTTTTGTCAGGATCGTTCCGTCATCAAGTAAAAGTGTGGTGATGGTGTTGCTACTTTCGTGAACACGAACTAATGTAAATTCAGTCCTATGTGCACATGGCAAAAGAGTAACTTGTTGAGACACTGTATGCTGAAGATTCATATTGTATTAAACATACTATTGAATAAAACTATTATTATTATTATTACTATTATCATCTAAGTGCACACTGTGTACAGCTTTAATAAACTTCAGGCTCACAAACTCACTGGGATAGAAATTACTTTTTACCAAAAATAACTATAAAATGTGCCCAATACCCTACTACTTGTCTCATGATTATATGTACGTGATAGTGCTGAATAAGCGTTTATTCGTTCGCTACTGTTGTCAGTTTCATTCTTTAGGCTTTCTGATCGTCACCAGTTCATATCTTCCCATGCCCTACAACCTTCCACAGTGTTACTCGAGCAACTTATTAACTTACTCATGTCTGTAAATTTAGTGCATATTCACATCGTTATTGACAAAGAAAAAAAATTGATTACATTGTAATTTAACTTTGCAAAACTTCAAACAAGTAAATCTACGAGAACTTTACTCACTACAAATGCTACTTGGAATAATAGTATTATTATAATGAAGTGGTGAATAAACATGTCTGTAAGCATTCAGTATTAATGCTGGCCATATTTGTTTTAAGGGATGCTCAGGCACTCGATCAAGTTCCACTCCCAGATCATGGCATAAAAAGAGGTGGAATATTTCTTCTTCTCTAGGTAGCCGCTTTATAAGCCGCATACTTATCTACTTCCACATGCTGCCAAGTATAGCATTCCTCCCGTTCACTATTGCTATTTGTCTTCTGTTTACTTAAGTTAAAAATATTAGAACTTCGGATGGTTACCGCGCATAGCTCAACTTCGGTGATAAATTAATCAAAGATATAGAATAGAAATGGACCTATTGTGTGATTTATTTTAATGGTGTCAGTTAATAAAAACACCAAACCGTCATAATAATTTACCAAAGATACAAAATTAGTTTAACATGCCAACTGAATGCGTTTTATGACGTCGTAACTAACATCAAATAGATATTAGTAACAATTAAAGCTGAATTCTTCAGTGTATTAATAATTATGTTTCATCAGTTACATAACTGGTTAATAAAATTAGTTACAAATTACACCTGAAAATACATAACAGCTTTAAATAGTAAATAGATGGATAGAAACAGTTTTAAGGTTTTAATTATTGCAGGTGTGCTAACTAACATGTTTGTTTTGCATTCATTATATCATTGTTTTAATTATTTGATAACTTCGGTGAAATATTCTATCAGGTGAAGTATATTTATTATTATTAATTTGATATCAAGAATTTATCTGAGTTAGACAACCATTGACAACCAGGAAGCACTGGTCAACTGTTTCGTTTTAATATTGGATTCTTCAACAGTAGACATCCATGATCCTATCAGGTAAACTGTTGAATCTTAAGCTTCACATTAAGCGTTAACTTTAGTTATGCAACCATTAAAAACCAGAAAGCACTGAATTGCTATTCCGTTTCATTATGTATAACTTCACTGTGGATCAAACCTAACACCTTTAGATCACATGATGCGCATGACAGCCTTAATCAACAAGTCGTATTTTAGTAGTCCTCATTTAAGACTGCATCCTATTAGAGACTGCACTGTGACTATCATCATCAGTAATAATCCACTAACGTTAGATTTCGAATATTTAGTATGTAGCCAATATCTAGACGTAGAACTTAATTTTATAATTGCATATTGGATATAAGTAAAATTAAGAAATGTAACATGTTTGTAGTTATGCCTGACTTCAAAAATTCTAAAATTTAATGCCTCCTAATTCACTGTATGTTACTAATTAATCATTATAGTTTATAGGTCTAAAGGCACTCGCTGTCAATCTCTTTATTAATTTTTATTCAAATTCAATAATCAACATGAACTTATCAGTAATTGAACTCAAAAGTCAATTCACTAATCCTAACGAGAGCACTCAACCAGTGAACTTCAACCATATGGGATATATATCAATTGTCAACCAGTGCCATTTACACAGCGGACAGCATAATGTTTACAAATGGAAATATGACTAATTTTTGTCTCAGTAAATTTTGAATATTTACCATATATATAGAACTTTATGATTTGTGGACTTTCATTCATACTTACAAACTGGTGACTTTTATATGTGTCATCAATACACAATCACACTACAGACTAAAGTCATGGTATTTACTTATCATCTACTGAATCCAATATAAATAGTAGTGATAGTAGAGGACATGTAGCCCCGAATCCTTTGGTACTTCTGTTATGAATTCTGATACTTGACACAAGGTCTACGGCTGCAAAAAGAACACAACGTAAAAGGGCCGTACATCGAAAGTTGTGAAGGTGAAATGGCAATTGTTATCACAGAATATTCGTTCAAGTAGACATCATCGGAGGCATCTTTACCTGCAAACGTTTTGAGACATGCTGTTATGCTATGGATACACGGTGAAAGGTCCTCCTTAGTTTACGGGCGTATTATTCGAAAACAGTTTACAGAGCCAGTCAAAAGCTTTTGCAGAAATGTTAGCAGTTGGCTTGTGAGGCCCATGGACATCAGTTAAACTTAATTTTCAAGAAAAGTCAGACAAACCAATTGACTCAAGTTGTATTTCGAAAAGACAATGGCATCCTAGAAACCTTGTATGCAGATATTTTATTCTTACATAATATACATCTTGTTTCACAAAAATGTGTTTCATTCGCTGAATTGTTATTGGTATTCAGTGATACGGTTCTTAATATAGCGTTAATTGAATGGTAGGTAAATGTTGCCGTATGTTTAGTCATCAAAGAGTGTACTTGGCCGCCATTAGTAAGTATCTAAAAGGATTAGGCAATCTTGTGAAAACGTTAAAGAAACTGTGATGTGAAACAGTTAGGGGAAAAGTCTAGTTGTATTTATACTTTAGATTCCCCTTATTACGTTTGAAGCTTTTAAGTAGGATGTTAATTCAAATACATCCAGTCTAGTCGCCTCGTATATTGTTAGTTACAATGTGAATACATGTGTGCATTTCACTGAAGTTCGTATTTACGACAGTTTGTATGGCCCTCAAACAAATAACATGTTATCAAGGTTAACTGTGATTTACAAATATATTTACCGTCGACTTTACCTTAGTCTTATGTATATACGTTGTTACATAACCTGGTATGCGTTTTAGTTGACACAGTTTCATAGCTGAATGTGCTATGTGCTTCATTTTTAATCACGTGCCTGAACTTTCTTAAAATATACACATGGTAATTTTCTCATTTACCTTTATGAATTTAAAGGGTACTGTGTATTAAAAAAGTGCAGTTGACTAAACTGCCCTAACCATATCTCTGGATAATGTTGCGTGCAAACACTTGTTTGCGTGAAGATACATGTGTTCATTACAAATCACTGAACGCCTAAGAGGCAGTATATTCCCTCGAATGATACTGGGTGAATTTCCTTTAATGTTAGGACCATATGAAGAGCGACCAAATTAGTGACAACACCATCATAGTCATCCGTGACGTACATTTATGAATAAAACAGATAGACACTACGTAGGGTTAGCATCTGAGAATATAAATTTATAGCCTTACAGATAACGCAATTCGAAGTATTAATTACACAAAACAATGCCGTACATCTTATTGTTAGCAATTATTTCCAGTATAAGTCAGGCTGTGGTCAAAAAAATGTTCACAATTAGTTACTTGCACATATCAGGCACCTTCATATGCAAGACAGACAAGGCGAATAGCATTTTACTGGTATATGATTATTAAAAAATTTAAGCTAAGGTTACTTTTTGACACCTGCACACAACTTTAAGAGTTAGAGTATTACCAGTCTTTAGTACTGATAATCAAATCCACGTGGTCATTTTTGCACTATTTTCTTTACATAAAGCTATGTTATTCTACCATTTATTGAAGTAGTTTTCAAAATAGTTTATATGGAGCAATATTTATTAAGATGGCCGTATACTGTTGTAATGAAATACTGATATAGTGTTGACAAGCTAATTCAAGCATAGATAAGCAATACATCGAGAATGTCTCAATACGAGTAGCAATTGCAGATTACGTACTTTCGTTGTAGGCTGTAGAATGCCATATATTGGATCACTAGTAATCTTCGGACATGGTAAAAATGTAAGTCGTAATTGTATATAAGCAAAGTGAAAGAGAGGGATTGATATAAACATTGCAGTAAGGTTAAATGTTGAGAATAGGACAATAGAAACGGATGCATAAAAGAATATATAGAAGCTGTTTATTGTATAAACACATACTTTATAGTACCAGTCGTAAAATCTTTATAGTCTTGTTAAATAGACATAAAAAGCATTGCACTTTTTGAAAATACGTAGATAACACCCACTAATGATGCAAGTATATTGATTATATGCGCAGTTAAGAACGTTCGATATAAATGTATGACATCAACTTTTGTCCTTTAAAATTTTTCCAGGTTATATGGTTTTCATAAGATTTCATCTTCTGTGAATTAGAAGCACAAAAACATAAAACCTAATGGGAAAGCTGATTAAATTCTAAGATGCATAACAAACGAAGCATCAATAAGTTTCTATCGATACTCTAGAAGCTTATTGCATAAATTCTATCACTTTGGTGGGTTATTTGTAGAATATCTTTTTTAAGAACATCCCCATTCCTTAACTATCAGACTAATGTTATGATGTTATGATGCTGTAAGGCAAAAATAACTTTTGAGTCATTATTAACTTTAAAGCGTTTCCTTTTTCATACTATACTCGCAGATATAGCCTTGGAGCTTGTTCGTAATTGAGTCGTTGTGCAGATGTATATATTATTAAGGACTAACTAACCAAGGAATGATCCTAATACAACGGAAACCGTTAAATAAATACATTAGACTTACCTAGAAACAGCATTATGCAATATCCACAGCCTACAATTCAGTCAACTAAATTACCAATATCCACAAAAATAACCATCTCAGTTGAATTATAATAATGAGCTCACTAGTGACTAACTTCAGAATGTTCCTGAAGCTCTAGTGAGAAGTCGTGACTGGTGGAGTTCAGACTTGCCGGGAGTGAGACAGTTGTCACCAATATCAATGGATGATCGTTGCACTATATATCACAAATTGAGGGAAGTGAGGAGTTCTACCAATGGATGCCGATCCAGTGGTGCAGATGGTTAGGCGTTTGCGTCAACCTGAAGCCCCTGGTGCAGAATCTGGGGTTCGCACTGCTGAGGAGTTCCACACCAGAAAGAAACAGCTGTTCAGTGCTCCTTGGTTTTCGATGATACCCTGCCAACATTAATCTGTGATATATTCAGTCAACTAAATTATCACTATCCACAAAAATAACCATCACAAATGAATTCTACAAAACATGAACTTCATAAGGTTACGTAAATTAACACAGCTGTACTGTGAAATATACAACATGTTTACCATAGAAATAACAACTCAGAATAAAAACATAATTAAAATGAGTTACAATTAAATTGATTTTACTTGTTAAATGAAAAGTGAATTAGTGTGTAGGCTATACATTATTTACACATAGATACAATTACTTACAGGTAATCATAATACGTAATCCATAGTATTTAGATTTAAAACTTTTATTCTAATCTTTATGATAATTTTTAAATAATCTATTTCTCTTGTTTAACTGTATTCATTCGTTAAAAAAAACTAATAACAAAGATTCATTTCACACTAGATGTATAGATACATACACAAAATCTATGCATGTATCACTCTATACATCAAAGTATATATATATATATATATATATATATATGATAATAATTGTTCAATGTTCAGTCATATTGGTGTTATTTCATATACAGAACATAATTATCGAATTAATTTATCACATTGACCTTTCTATGAACTTCATATTTTTGTACAATAACCACAAACCAAGAACAACAAATTTTAAATATCGAATTTCCTAAATATGTATTTCTAACCTATTAGAGTTTATTATATAATAAGAACAGACTTTAATTATGTATAATTAAATGTCTTTGAAAGCAACAAAATAAGTGAATAAATATTTCCTCTTAATTAATTCCTCATCAATAATTAACACTGATATACAGTTTCCAATTTGTATATAAAATGAATTGAATTATGGTGGCTTATGGAGTTTGGTATTGAGTTTCACTTGATTGAATTTATCACAGATTAATGTTGGAAGGGTATTATTTAAAACCAGAGAGGATTGGACAGTTGCTGCGTCGTAGCATGGGGCTCCTGAGTAGTGTGCACTTTAGATTTCACCCCAGTGATTTGAAGTTGGCGAGCGCCTAACATTCTGCAACACTAGGCTGGTGTCTAATGAGAGAATACCTACACCCATCAACCTGTGATATGTCGTGACGATTACTGCCCGTCGGTGATAACTGTTGTGACTGGTGAAGTTCAGACTTATCTGGAGTGAGATCGTTATCACTGAAGACAATGCATGATCGTCACGCTGTAAAATGTATACCAATGGGTGGTGGCTAGTCAACAATGATAATAAAATGTAATACAAAAGGTTGTCGACGATTTACCATAAAGTTAGAAAATGTAAGATTATATTCGTTTTTTAAGGACCAGTTGATTGTTCCCAATATGTCATAGTAAAGACATTCTAAATCCAAATTAAGAACCAGTTAGTTATCTTGGTTGATTAAGCTGAAATAAAGGATGAAGATTAGATTTAGAATTGATCAACTGATTATTAAAAATGACAACATCATAAAATCGGCATGAAAACTAAGATTAAGAATTAAATGAATGAGGATGCACGTTTGGACTTAATTAGTTAGCCAAAACAGTAAGGAAGTCAATCCTACTTTTCTGAATACTAAGGTCTCGTTTATTAACATGGATGCTTATGTTTAAGTTGGATTGAGACTGGCAAATGAAGTCCAGGAGGTGCATTTCGTCCTATTTGGGACCCGTCTGCTGAACTTATCTGCATCCCAATGTCGATGCTAATACAAATCCATCTTAATGTATATTTACGGATTTAGCTGTTTGCAGAAGGCGGAATCTAGATGCATAAAGTCCAATTCATTTCAGGATCACATTAACATAATTTGCATGTTCTTGATGTCAACCGTAAAATAAATTATGTATTAACAAAGTAAATGAAAAAAACTTAAGATTTTAATAACAGTAAAAATGTAATGAAAAAAAGAACAGCTTTTTCTGGTTGCTAGAATGTCACAGATGCATCGCTTTATTAGTTAATTCACAATCAAGTTTTATTAAATTCAGTACATATTTGTCCGCAGTTTCCATAACAGCTTTATTAGAATAAAGAGGACAAATGTATTATTGATAATAAACATAACTACAGACCAGTTTACTCAAATGAATACAAAAGCTAAAGTTAGAGGAAAACACGAGAAAAATGGTGACGCGTCGCATAACAATAAATTAACAAATTAAAAAAAAGTGTTTTATAATGTGTTTAGCTCAGAACCTCCTTGAATGACAAATGAATATATACGTCTGTCTTTGTTGGAAATAGATATATCCAATGTACAGTGATATCTGTAAGAGTTTGAAGTATGCATAGCATATGACTTTCTGTTTTTCACTTGATTCATACATTGTTCTGGTAAAGTGTACTAATAAATTCTCGACAGTATGATTATCTGAAATTTGTCTAGATTACTAGTTAGAATATTTCAAAAAAGTAGCTTGTTATATTGATGAGTTTAGAAAGGTTACACTAAAGTTGTTAAACTATAAACTTTTTATTTCATTACAGAAACTTGATGTTTTACTATCAGTTATTGATTGGATAAAAGTAAAATGATCGTATTACCAGAAGAGAAGTTGAAACGGCTGTCGGATTTCCAAGACAACCAATTTAATTCTAAAATAACTGACTCATATATCGTCAAAAATATTTACATCTAATCCAATCCGTGATAACCAAGTAATAGTTTGCACTATTTTCGTAACGAGGAGTCAAAAAACATTAATGTACTTTAGTTGTTATAAAGACAAATCGGGAGAAGAACACGATATAGGACGATGTGGAATTTTTATGCTCGTAAAAGTAATCAATGAATTTCTTTGAATTACTATGCGAATCAATAAATGTTGGGATGATTGTTCGTTGAAATATTTCGACGCATTGAATGATATTACTCGCATACTTTTATTAGCCAAGAATTAAATGACGATATATTTATTAAACTTTCTTTTATGATCATCAATAAGCATTTAAGTATAGTTGTGTTCTGAATAATTTGACACATTTTACATTACCAAATTTGACTAAGTTTAAAAGAGTATAAAGTAAATTCATCAAAAATGCTTCTTTTTATTAATTTAATGTTTTCTGTATGAACCTAGAACTGATTCTGAGTCTTATGAACTATAAGTCATTGATGCAGACAGCTTTTTCTAACAAAGTATAATAAAAGAAATAAGCTATTGGATAGTTAAATGAAAATTATCAGAGATGCATATTTTTATTTATCCAGTCGCAGCAAACATTATTTTGAACCTACGTGAGTGATAGTTTATTTACACTTAATGTCAAGAGTGGCATAAAATACTAATTATTGTGAATTTTTGTATTATGATTATATCTGGGTTATACAGTCATTGGAAGCCGGAAAGCACTAGAGAGCAGTTTAGTTTTAGCTTTGGACTACTTAGTAGTGTTGATCCAAAACCCCATGAAAGTATCTAACTGATGACCACTGATATCAAATTCACTAGACTTCACAACATCCAATTACGATTACTTAATTTATTATACCTACTGACCTCATATTCTAAATTATTATGTTTCGTCTAACTCGATTTGTTAGATGTTTTCTACTCTTCGATATTTAAATTTACTTTAGTATAGAGGGTCCTGGAAATATTATCATATGCATGCTAGTGACTAACTTCAAGACGTATATAGCCAAGTAATTGGGGAAAACTATGATCAGTAGATTGCTAATATTATGAATGTGTAATAAATAACACCAATGGAAATGGATGGTGGTCGATCAATATGATGAATTAATTAAAGTTAAAAGTGGAAGTTACTGAAATTCCGAACGAATAGTCGAATCGCTAATCTGAACATTTTAAGTCCTAACCCTAAAGAAGAGTATCTTTACAAGATGAAAAGACCTCTTGATTTTCAACGGTTGTATAAATTATGTCAATCGGGATGTAAAATGACAAAATTAAATATGTGATACTGTCTTTCTCAAAATAAGTGGTATGAATATATCACAATCTTTAAATCAGCTCTGTGTTGTTTTTTCACTGTAAAAATTGATTTTAAAAAATCCAATGATTCTAAATTTGGTCTGTTAAGGGCTGTTGACTGATTATTCTTACTACTACCTATGAACTACATCATAGCTCCCATTTAGATAATTGAAATCACCCGACATATTCATATCTATGAGTTCATGCAACTGAAAGAAGAATACATGTTAGGGAATGAATTATTAAATCTATTATCATTTGTTCATAGTCCACAAGATTTCATTATTCAAAGAACGACAATTTAAGTTGATGTTATATAAAGCTAGTTTGCTCTATTCTTTCAAATTCATTACTAGGAAATAAATGAAATTCCAATGGCCACTACGTGAATACTAAGTAATAAATGTCTATTTATTAAGTGTTTTATCGAAATTCTTACTTAATCAGATCATATCCCAATTAAAATGAAAGGAACTAGTTACAGAAATTAAGATTGATCTACACGTATATGGTGGTAACTATGTGTCAACCAGAGTTTTAAGACTAAAATAAATTGGATAGATCTACTGTAGTATAGTAATCTTTCTCACATTGTCTAAACTTTGTTATTGATTTCGCCGAGTAAATAAAAAGAACTTATCAGTAGCGAATCGACCTCCACTAGTAGACCTCCGAACACCAAGCTGAACTGAATGGTTGTTATATTTTGCTCTACGACTTCTCAATACTCAATATAAATGAACTCCAATATAAAACCACTATCACAAAGTGTATTATTCTTCATGATTCACCACTACATATTTATATGAAAGATTGCAAGCGAAATAAATACAGTCGTCTAGTGTAAACAAACATAAAATATCTTGTAAATGAGGGATCATACGCCTAATGCATCCATAGAAAATAACTGGATTAGTATTCCTACATAATTGCCAGTTTTCATGCACAGCTTAGAGGTCCGCTTATAGAATATTACCTAACTAAAATTCACATTTAATTTCAATTTTACTAAAAATAATTCTAATCATGTTTTAATCGTAACACAATGAAACTAACATTGTTTCTTGATTTGGCTAATCGATTTCACGAACACTGTTAGCATTTTCTGTTCAGTTAATGATTAAACGAGACCCAGTTGCCAGATCAGCTACTAACAATGTTAGTTAAAAAAAGCTAATCGGCAATTGAATTATTAGTATGAAATAGATAACAGTGGTAACTGATACAACATAAACAATTGAAAAGAATCCCACACGTCATTGTTTAAAACAATATCCTAATATTCACAACTTATAAAATTATCAAACAAAAACTCATATCTTTGTAATCTCATCCAGTTCCACTTGGATATGTATAGTTCAATCTAGTTATGAATAGATCCTCTATGATCACTACCTTGACCTATTGTAACAAATTTTTCTAAGCATCATAATCACTATTCTTGTCTCGATTATAAAAAATTAAGGTCAAGGGTCAATTAACATGATTAACTTTAATGTCATTTTTTAAAAAAATAAACGTCTTTCCTTACGTAATAGTTAAATCGAATCGTTGTCGTGATAACTGTACGTTGGATGATGTAATCAAAGTCTTGTAAAAAACTAACTTTGATTGAAACCTATGTAAATGTTTAGGTCAAAAATAATGGATGGTTACAAATTGTGAATCGATGACAAAAAATAGGCTTACTGAATTGCATCAGTTTGAAGCAGTCTTTATTTAATTCTAAAAGTAATTGATGATTACCAGGAAAATTAAGGACACAAAATCCAATTTATAGTTATAAACTAATACTACTGATATATTGTCATAATAATTACTATTGGCTCGTATGTATCTCATGTACCGAAAGTAAAATTAGGTAATTCGTTAAAGACTTTGTTTATCTATCTTTATTGTTCTATGAACCTTGAGTTTAAAAGGTAACAACTGTTTAGTGCTCTCTGGTTTTCAATAGCACCCTACCAACATCATTCTATGATGAGTTCGATCAACTAAGAATAATTTAGTTTAAATGTAAGTTTGATGTGAGTGGAGCAGGTGTTATAGGATCTCATAATGCTAATGATTAACTTAACTGTTAGATCAATGACTTACAGTTCAGTGAAAAATCAATTTGTGTTGCTTAGAAAGAAATGATGGAATTCCCTCTTATTTAAGCTTACGTCCTGAAACTTTCATATAGGTATACATTCCTTACCATACGGCCGAATGTTTTGGTAAAGCACAATCACTAGTGTGATTGCTTCAAAGACCGCTAATATGCTAAACTTAATTACACAGGATATTTAAATAATAATAGTATCCCGCTAAATAATATCCAAGGGGATTCTGTGGTCTGTTAAGTCCAGCCAAGTCAGAAAATCAACTCCAGAGATATCCAATTATAGTCCAATTATATCATGAATCAACTGATTATGATATCAATATAGTTCAAACGTAATGTGCTTCCTATTACACCCTATGGTGCTGATTTCATTCTTAGAAGAATTTTTATTGGACTAGTTAAAAATTTCCCTGATAAGATGAATCGCTAATCAGATAGTCCGCGGTTTACAACTATTCTGCAACTAACGACAATCTATGATGAAAAATTTTCATATTTTACTTATTGCTATAATCTGTTGAACAAACTCCTGATTAAAGGTAGACATAATACCCCATTCAGTAATTCTTCGTATGTACTTAAATAGTAAGAAGTGTTTGTTAAATCCGTTTCTAGACAAAATGTCAATCAAGATTCGTTACATGTACTAATAAAAGTTTTATTAATCTTAGAGGAAGTGACGCCACCAACTACTATATGGTAACACTAATCACAGTCCAGAAAATGCTTAACGAAACAGAGGCATCTTCTGTAATCCGAATAGGTAGGAATACTAATAATAGACTGTAACTGAAATTCACCAATTAGCGTTATTATTTAGTACAAGCATTTAGTATATTGGGCTGTTTACTATTAACCATTCGGAGAAATTGAGAAACAAGCATAATGTCGATCATGTTATATTTATCTTTATACACTTCCTTCATGGATCACATGTCAATTATCAACAAATCTTCCATAATTTGTATACCTTCTGAACTTATTATCAAGAATTCTACAGGTTACAAAAAGGAGATTAGAGTGAATAAATCTAATCGGATGATTCGTTCATATTAATAAATACATATATTATTGACTGACACTTATTTAATTTAATGAATAAGAAGTTAATAGGAAAGATAGAACTTGAATGCCAATCACTAAGATGTTTTAAGCGTCACTGAAACATTAGTATATCTTTTAGAAACAGTCAGCTTTTCTGTATCTAGGCTGGTTGCAAAAAAATAGATCAGTCTAATTAGTGTCATCGAAATCTGGGTAAAATATGCAGGATATTATTGAAATAATAATCGTGACAAAGTGATCCCGCCTGAAGGTGGTATGCATAATTTAGATTTAATAGGTCTGAATATACCCGTTTTACGATAGAAAACAAGCCAATGCTGAGAAACATTAGCGTCGTAAGTTACTAAATATGTCTAACTGATAGGGTAAGGATACTCTTATAGTACCCTCATATTTTAGAATAATTACTTTTCACTAGTAAGGATAGTATGTCAACTGATCAGTTTCTCGTTGTAAATGTTTACAGATGGCGCTGATACCAATTTTTTTGGTACAGTTCTCTAGTCGTTTAACTATTATAGTAATGCATGTACTTTTATCACCGTTAGATTAATGGTATGTAAAAGATTTGCTAGTAACTTTTAAACTGCTTCCAGTTTTTACTGAATCACTTATTTTCTTACAAATATTTGTCATTTTGTTGGTAATTTCGTAGTTTCAATTAATGTCTAATAAGTGAAGCTGTGAGGTTTACAACTTTACTCTCTTGCCAAAATGTTTATCTCTACAAACACTATCAAGTAGTTCATGATGTTATTATTTAAAATCTCACTTTAGTTATTTCATCTACATCTCCATTTATAAGTCAATTAGATATACATTAGAAACCTGTAAGAAATATCGAAATTTACTTGAATAATTTATGCGGGTTAATGAAACAGATTTCTAGACTATCTGTTCCTTTACACAATGAATTTATCCTAATAATCACTTGTAGTTTTTCATCATTCTATAGTCTCCTAATCAGAATTAAATTGCCCTGTTCATCTCTCCACTAAAAGCGACGGATACAGTGTATAACGACAAGAATCAAGTCATGATAGGATTTAGGTCGTTTATCCTTCAATTCAATCATAAATTTTTCATTCATAGTTTGTGTGTATGAGTGTAAGATAAGTACAACTCAGAACTAGACAAATAATTAGATGCAAATCCTTAGAAAACATAAGTTATCAAGTATGACAATTACTGAGCCGAGAAAAACAAGTAAATACTTGATTGAATGAACAAAATCTTTGATCCAAGGTCATTTGTCTTAGAAGATTAATTAAATAATCTCCATATGGTTGATTTATGCAGCTGGAACGATCATAAAGAGAAAAAGTCAACAACTAATACCTGTTTTATCAGTATTTATCCAAATTTTGTATGCAGCTAATGAACGGCGTTGATCAAAGCAATTTCATATTGTCTACGAATAGAATGAAAATTAGCTGAATTTCAGTATATTTTTCCTAAATAAGAGTACGTACATAACCATTTTATCATGACTAAGCACTATTCGCTAATTTGCATACATATTATGTTTTTTTTAGAATTAGAATGACACTCTTAGTTTCAACGGGAGCTATGCATATACACATACATGGTAGTATATTGTGAAAGATTTGGCAATCTTATCGACCTCCGAATATTACATTTCATGGGTAAAATTTCAAATAGTAATCTTCATATCCTTTATGTAAGCTCCAGATTTTTGAAGCTTTGTCAGTTAAAAGTCACAGCTCGAGATAAATCGACAGATGTCATATATATAGCCCCATTTTATTCTGCTATCCTCTGACTACATAAAATGATCTGTCAGGATTAAGAATTGGGCAATGTAAGAAAAGATTTTTCGATAAGCATCTTTCACGTGAAAATCACAAGTCTGTATAATTCGAAGTTATCCATCGCCAAAATTAGAGAAATAACGAAACATTTATCAACTGATGTTGTATTCAAACTACATCTACTAGTATCCAACATTCGTAAATAAGTCGAGTACTATTTCGTCAGACTACATGAAATTCACCTATCCAAATAGTTTATAATGAAGGAGTGAAAAAGAAACATTTCATTTCAAAAGTTTCCTGGATAAAAACACACTCGATATAACTAGATAACTCAGTAATCTACTGTAGCTGGTTTTATATTTCTCAACAGTGCTATCATATTCCAAGACTCCTACTAGATGACATTCACAATATCCAACACTTATTACAACTTCGTTTTTATACCAACCAATTGATTAAGATTAACGTATTGAGAGACTCATCGTATAAGCAGACTGTGTTCAACACTCAGATGATGAAAAAAGTGTTCCATATTTCTACAAACATGGCTATTATAGAGTCACAGGATAATGTACAACTCTTTTTCATATTTATTTAAGGGTATTTCACTACGCTCGCTTGGTGAAGAATAATAGTTTCATCGTAATTAATATATTTTAATTTTGAAAAGGTGATTTATTCGCCTGATTTTTGAGTCGAATATTTAATTAAACATAAAAATAGTTTCCTTTGTGATTGCGCTGTCAATCATTTGAATTTAGAAAATTTTAGCTTATTAGTTTATAAGTAGTTAATTTCAGTGCACTGTTTATTCAATTTACTGCTTTTCCATCGGCCGATTAATGGAGACAGTGAAGTGAAATAACTTGATATGAATATTGACTATATAATCATAACATACCGATAATATTAAACTAAATTTTCACCCTGACTACTTTTGGTTCGTTTGTACTCAGGCATATTTTGTGACAGTATTTTCCGTTAAACTTTTTTTGAGAAAAGACAATAACTTTGAAGTTCTCACAATGATGTTTACTTTGAATAAAACAATAAGCGAACTATGTTAGTGAACTATTCTACCTCAATAAGAGATTCTCTAGCCATTTACAGCTTCAGGACTGAACTTGGTCTTTGAAGAATAAGGTAATTGTATATTCTAGGATATATTTTACCTTTAAAAATGTACGTCTTCAGTCTTTGTTATCATCTCTGTTGATTCCAGTGAAATATATGATTTTGAGCAAATTAAATCATACAAGAAGACCAGGAATAATCATTTTATCTTAATAGGGCTTCATGATTTGTATCACTCTTTTTCACTAATAAATAATTTGGTATAACGAAATACAAAATAAATGATTAATTTAATCCAGTAAATTATAACAACGAGATTAAAGGCAAACCTTGAGACATTATAATTAGATATCTTGTCACTTGACTAGAACACGCGACTAAAATAATCAGAACATGAGAGTAGTCGACTTGTCATTATTTTGGTTGACATTTGAAACTATATTTTAATAAATCACTATTGGCGTACGTGTATCTTAAGTGAATTATCATGATACTGTCTTTGCTACATGTTTTTAAAAAACTGGCAGCACTATATCTGAGTCTCAGTATGAGATCAACATTGGAAAGCAATTGTATGCAGCTAATGGTTCTTGAGTAGGATGAAGAGTGTGTTCTAGATTCTACTAAATTAATCTAATATTATAACAAATAAGAATTCTTGTTACTTTTGTGTTTTATGGCTAAATTAGGATATTATTCGAAAAACTTGAAGTGCACCCGGTATATGACCAAGTTACGTTTGTCATATAACCAGAGCAACTTCTAACGAATGAACCCACTCTTACAAATCAGATCAAATCAGACGGCAATGAAGAATGGAAGAGAAGTTATATTTGGTCGTAAATAGAGTGTCGATGGGATAGCAACGTGTAGGCTGGCAAATTAGAGAGAGAGATGCTTCTCATGATGCGTCGTGTCGTGATCCCGTGATGATACGTGACTGAGCGTCTTCAACTAGTCGTGTCCACTAAAACAAATATGGTCAGCATCAATGCTGAGAGCCTATGTAACTATTTATTAGGGGGATTATTTACCGCTATAAACTGTATCTAAAATTCTACCAACACTAGGGTTCAACAACTGATATTACTAATACTTTTGAACTTCCTTTTAATTAATCTACATAATACTGATGATTATTCACAATATTATCGTTGCAACGTGTTATATCCAGAACATTCGAATATTTTTCAGTTCATTTACAAACCTGTAGCTGCGTATTTGTACACAATTTTCCTTAAAGAATGTATTTCATGTGACATAGGTTATCAGCAACTATCCACTATAAACATATGAATGTGGTGTAATAAGATTTTTGGAGTGAAGAAGTAAATACAATAAAAGTTATGGTTTCAAAGTAAATATTTAGAGAGAACTATTCACAAATATGCTACACTCACACACTAAATAAGCTGGAAAATGATTGGAAATACTGAATCTAACTCACAACGTGAACGTTGAAAACTTTGAGGATGAGCCCAGTTTGAAAATCATTTCTTCATTTCCCTTTGATTATTTGTACTTTTTCAATAACTAAAATCAGAGCCTAAAGTAAGTCAACTTCACATAAAATAATAATGTTGAGTTTGTCCTGTGTTTATGGGTTTTCCGCTTAAATTTAGAATAATTAATAAACAATTTTCAGTCATGTCGACACTTGGTTAACACTAAAATGCAATAATACACACATGAGTATGTCTCGTGGCTAAAACTTATCACGATTTATACATTCTTCAACTATCAATAAAGTCATCATTTGATCGCGTTAATGAATATATCAACAGAATATTTATGCATCATTTCATTAAAAAGATAGAATGACTGGTTCAAAATGGTGTCACCTCAAAAAACATTCTTTCCCCAGAAATCAAGCATCAGAACTCCATATATCTTTTAGGAATATCTACTGACCACACAATCATTCCTCGCGTATGTGGCTAAACACTTTTTAGACGCTTTCTTTTCGCAAGTAAAAGTGAACGAGTTTAATCATACTACCACTAGTTCTCTAATGAGGTAATAGCATGGATGTATATCCTTATCTGTGTCCACAAATATGATATTTTGTAAAAATTGATTACAAAACTAAAACTTTTGAACTAATCAATGCCAAATTCTCAAAAGTTTTCGATTCGTCCTGACTACTTCCAAAATATATTAATAATCTTTATTAATGTTTGTTTAATTTAACTACAATTTCCCATGCGCTTGATAAATTGATTTGGAATAAACAATTATTGACAAGCAGAAAGAATTGCGCAGCTGTTTTATCTTATTTTGGAGCTTTTCAGTAGTGCTAACTCATAGCCTCAGTGAGGGACTGAGCCTAAGACCTTACCTTCAGGTCTCGTGGTAAACGCTTAGTCGTTAGATCACTGAATCGGCTTTTGATTGTCGATATTTCTACATTTAATCAATATTGCACCAACCCAACGATTTTGATTTGTTAGTAATTATCTCAAATTCCACATAGCTGAACTCTAATAGTTACTAAATCACCAAAGCTTACATTCTGAATTACAATTGGACATTGTAGAGGCTGTTGAATGTTAATTTGGTATCATGAATTGGTTTCAATTATATAACCATTAATAATCAAGAAGCAATAGACAGCTGTTTCATCCTGTTGAAGAGTCCCATATTGAGACCAAACACTTGTCCATTATTTTCTAATTATTAATGGTTGTTTAATCCATATCAATTCATGATATCAAATTACTGTCTGAAATTAGTAACTACTGGACGAACATTGATTATAATTGGGTACTATGGTGAGGAAACCACTGTTCATTAATTCTTAATTTTCCGTTTAAATTCATATTCAACATTTTGATTTCATTAATAATTTTAACAAAAAATGAACATTATTCATTCTTTAAATATATTCAATAAAAGTTCATAATATCATTAATAAAATATTAAATAAATAAAAAATGAACACATAGTAAAGGTCATTAGTACTAACGTTAATCTTATTACTATTGAATATAAAAGTCAATATTAATAATAAATTAAAGTAGACAAATTATTTTATTAATATAAATTAATGAAATAAATTGTTTAGGTGTATTGATATAGAAATATACATTTTAGTCTGTTGACAAAGTTTAACATGAGTAGTAGTTATTGTTCTACATTGTTTCAATATGTATATTTTGATATATAGTTAGTATACAATGAATAATAGATTTATGTATTGACAAGTACAAACATGAAGGTATACATGTATATGTACTGTGAAAAGATTTTATCTTGAATGAGTCAGAAAATATTACAAATGCTTACAATATTTCGACAATTAGTTAAATTAACATTTTTTTGTCAAATACTTCATATTATTCTTGTTAGGTTTATTAGCTAAATACTGTAAGTAGTCATATCTGATTAACATAGACAGTAGGAAATTGTAATTCTATTGAGATAAAAAGTAAAGAATGGTATTGAGCTATACGCTAACCAGATGGTAACTAACACCTTCTTTAATACGTCATTATAACACCATTATTTTAAGTGAGGGTGGCGTTGTGAATATTGGTTTTATTTTCATTCCTTACAGCAGTCCAATGTTCGCCAATTGCCATGGTGATTGGTAAGTGACGAATACCAGTATTGTGATCCAAAAATCACTGTGGATTAAAATTGGAGTGAAGTTCTCGCTAGTTTGGATTAGGACTCATTAGTATGGTTTATTAAACCTACCGCTAAGTTTTAACTTGAATAATTTTCGTAATCTTGACAGTAAACCTAAACTATGAACACAAAATAAGTGATATATATTTGTAAAATTCCAATGAGTAGAAATTAAAATTTCTGACGTTTCGCGGCTTAGTGCAAATCGCTTCTTCAGAGAAATGAATAACCGAATTTAAACTATGAATAGTTTTAACTACCGCATTTTCTTATGTTATTTATTAAGCATCACTCATAATAGTGGAGTCGCATAACACTTGTGAATAAAAAATTAAGTCATTCAGAGTGATACATCATACACTATCACAATTTACAAACTGGACCTAATTCATATACTACGTATACTGTAAACATCACTCTATGTGCTCAAGAAAAATTTGTGGCACCCCTACCCCTTTCTTGGAAGTATAAGGCTTCTAAAATGGGTTTACCGGCTCTTTACATCATTTATTTTATCTGTCTTGTCAGTCGCTCCTTTCATATCTCTTCTTCAATATCGATGTTTTTAAATTACTTATTCACATACCTTCTATTAGGTAATTTTGTCAGTCAATTTTCATAAGTATATTTTCCCAGGTTTTTATTATTCATACCACTACTGGTATACCTGTCACTATACCACTAATTTTCATTTGTTGCTTGTTGTAGTTATTAATGTAGTCCATCTACTTAATTCTATAATTGACTTACAAATTGCCATGATTTACTTAAAATTTTCATAAATATCATCATATATTAAGAGTAATAAATGCTGATGATCTAGTTAAAAGCAGTATAGTTGTCTTGATTGTCAATAGACTGACTTGTGTTCATCCATGAGTTACTGTTCATTATTTATAACTTTATTATGCCTACTGAGAACTACGCATAAAAGGATAAATTAGTAAATATAATTGTAATCGATTAAGTTTGCATTGGTAACTAGTTATTCATTTCTTCCATATCTAATCTTGGAAATCAATCATCAATGTCCGTTAACGCTCGTAGAGAATAGGCCGCCGACTAGCATTCTCTGACCAACTTGGTTCTTTTCAGTTCTCTCCAAGTGCTATTCATTCTTCACATGTCTGCCTCAAATTCTCAGCGAAAAATGTGTTCCTCGAAGTAGTTTCTTTTGATTGGTTTTACTTGATGTGAAATATAAAATGTTTGAACATCATTAGTCCTATCTTATGGGTACGTTTTGTGCTACTACCAGTCATTTTGTTGTAAGTTAAACAGTTATGTGGCAGTTGATACGATTTTGTCGAAATCCACTTTGATTTGTTCATATTGTTAGTTGCATACTGATTTAAATTGGCTACTATTGTGAACAAGAATTACTGGACTGTTGTTTCATCCTATCCTGGAACTCTTCAAGAGTTAACATTCGCAATCTTTCCCAGGAACAGAGCCCAGAACTTTTTATGTCCCATTGCAAACGCTTAACCATTAGTACTACCTGGCAGGCGTTCAGTGGTAGGAATTCTACCGTAATTAATTGATTCTATGACGTGACGACTGCCTCACTCCAGACATGTCTAAACTCCGATAATCAATAATTCAAACTCAAACTTCCGAAAACTCTTAGAGTTAGCCACCAGCGAACTGATTGTTGTAATCAACTTGTTGTTGGAAAGTGAAATTTTGCTATGGAAGCCGACCTAGATATGTTAATTCATAAGAGAGGCCAGGAAGGCTCTGGGTGATATCAAAATTGAGAACTACTGATGTGTTTTAAACTAAAACGAAACTACCATCCAGTGATCTGTTGATTTCAGTGGTACGCAGCTGGGATCAATCTATGATGAATAAAAACAGCAAGTTATTTACTACCATAAATATTGTTGGGTTGATGTGTCGAATTATAATTCACGAAATATATATCATGAATCTGACAGTCGAACACCACTTTTATTGCAAAAGATAGGATTGAAATTAATATTTCATAATATATTTGCATTTGAGAAGCCTAATTAATATTACACAAGACGATTTTTCGTTTTCGTAGCTTTCACAAAAGTTCACTCGCATTAAACTTATAAAAAAAATAACCCTTTTACAGGTACATTATAAAGACTGAATCATGGTAGAATAATGAGGTAGTTAAATTATAATACAAATTCTTACTGTTAACTATCAATAGTAGCTCAATTTTTTGTTTTAGTCACAATAGTAAATATAATAACTTATAAATCTAAATTTTCAAAATTATTGCTGAATCATACATTCTACTGCTAAGTACTGCTCAAAGGATAATTCTTCTCCTATGAACTTCATAATAAGGTGCTCATTTATCCGAATCTAAAGGTAATTCAAGTTTATCTCTTTCTAGTAACCACTTTCTTAATAATTTAATTTTATTTCAGACTATCTATGTGCTAATTTTAGATGCATAACTAGTTTAACGTATACGTATTTTATTTGATTGAATATATCACAGATTGATGTTGGCAGGGTATCATCGAAAACCAAGGAGCACTGGACAGCTGTTTCTTTCTAGTGTGGAACTCCTCAGCAGTGCGAACCCCAGATTCTGCACCAGGGGCTTCAGGTTGACGGTGAGCGCCTAACCATCTGCACCACTGGATCGGCATACAATGGTAGAATTCCCACTTCCATCAATTTGTGATATACGTATTTCACTATTTTTGGCTTTATTTTTAAAATATGTTTGCTAAGATAACAAACAATAAACTATACATAAACGAGTTGGCTTCAAACAGATAAAAAAATATTCTGCATTTTAAAATCTGACATTAATCAAGTAATTTTTATTTGCCTTTGTTGTATTTACTGATGACATTATATTTGAAAAGTTTTTGTCTATCAGGTGATGACTAGTTTGTCTAAAATCATTATTTTTCGAATCAGCTGATTTTACACAATAAATTATTTTCAAAATGGTTACAAATCAGTATTTGTTTTGAAAGATTTAGAAATATGCCTAATGAACTATTGGTAAACTTTATTACTAATACTACTATTAGTAATATTTTTAGCCAGTTTTGTTTTAAATTATGTTCGTTTAAAAGAAGGTCAACATAATTTAAATATACACGTAAAGTTATTCAGTTTCTAGTAAACAGATAAAATTATCATGATATATTTAATGCATACTAACAAATGAATTTGTAAAATGGGAGTATCCACTGATGTTTAAAGTCTAAGTTACATTAATTTTAATGATGAAATTGGTGCTGAAAACTAAACACTATATCTATCCAGCATTTACATACGTTTCAATCGAGGGTATGCTTTGCAATTAACTGTGGAAAAGTGTACCGACGGGCTACTCATACATAACTACGACTGGAATTCCATTAGGGTTGTTGCCACTCCTAAACCAGAATAAAGGTGTTGGGCATGGAGTTGCTAACCCCATGCCTGTAAAAAAAACTTTACTAGAAATACGCTAACAGGAAAAAAACGATTACAATAATTTAAAATCTCCCCTAGGAAATGAATGATCTTCATTTCGAAAAGACATAACGCCTTATCGTTGAAGCCGAGTTTCTCTAAAAGCCACTAGGCACCTTCCGACAACTAGAGCAACAAATAATGAAAGTACACAGAATGTTCGCATGATGTGGGAGACAGGGATTAGCATGCAAATAGCTAAAGAAATGAAAAGATACATCTTGAAGATACATCGAATAAGCAAAATCGATTGGTTACAGGCTGGACAGTGCAGATTATCCTCAAGAAAGTTGCTTTTAAATTCCGGTCACGAATAAGAAATTGCCTCACACACGCAAGGAGTAGCATTAATGTTATCCAAAGAAGCATGGAAGGCTCTTGTAGAATGGAAACCTCATGGATCTGGGATCATCAAAGCATCCTTCATGACAAAGAAGGAAGAGATTACAATGAATGTCATCCAGTGCTACGCACCAAACAACGACAGTCACGAAGACAACAATGACCAGCTCTCTTCGATGTTGTAGTCAGTCATCGAGAAATGCCCAGCCAAAGACCTGACCATTCCGATGGGAGACCAAAACGCCAAGTTTGGAATGGACAGCACCGGATATGAAGACATCATGGGAGGATATGTACTGGAGAAAGTAACGAAAACGGTGAGAGGTTTGCAAACCTATGTGCCTTCAACAAAATGACTATAGGTGGCACCATATTCCCCCCCACAAACGTATACACAAAACTACATGGGTTTCACCGGACCATATTACGGAGAACCATATCGACCACATCTGCATTAATAAGCAGTTCAGAAGGACCATAGAAGACGTAAGAACATGGAGACAAACTGCCGTAGCTCCAGATCACCATTTAGTGGTGGCTAAAATGAAACTGAAGCTGAGAAAGCAGTGGACAACTGGAGCAGCAGTATCACACAAGTCTAATACAGCCCTTCTCCGGGATACTAACAAACTCAACGAATTCAATATAACTCTCAATAATAAGTTCCGGGAATTTCATGATCTACTAGATTAAGGTGGAACTAATATGGAGGACAACTGGAAAGTGATTAAGGAAACAATAATTTCAACATGTCAGGAGATCTTGAGTCGCAATGAGCAGCACCATAAGGAATGAATCTCTGTTGGCACTCTGGATAAGATCGAAGAAAGAAGGAGCAAGAAGATATCAATTAATAACAGCCGGACAAGAACAGAAAAAGCCAAGGCACATGCCGAATACACCCTATTCAACAAGCAAGTGAAGAGAAGTCGCATAAATGGAAATATATTGAGGACCTAGCAATGACGGCGGAGAAAGCTGCAAGAGAAGGAAACATGAAGCACCTATACGATACAACAAGGAAACTAGCTGGAGAATTTGGTAGGTCAGGACGGCCAATCAAGAACAAGAATGGCAAACCAATCACTGAGATGAGAGAACAACAAAACAGATAGGTAGAACACTTCGAAGAACTCTTGAATAGGCCAGCCCGACTGAATTCACCAGTCATTGAAGTAGCAGCCACGGATCTCCCTACAAAAACTGAACTACCGACAGTCGGAGAAATCAAAATGTCCATCCGACAAATCGAGAGTGGCAAGTCAACAAGGCCACATATCATACCAACTGAGGCACTGAAGACACATATAAGCAACTTCAAAGATACTCCACATTCTCTTCAGGAAGATCTGGGAAGATGAACAAGTGCCAGCATACTGGAAAGGAGGATACCGCATCTAGATACCAAAGAAAGATCTTAGCGATTGCGAGAACTACAGGGGCATCGTTCTTTTTTCAATGCCATGGGGAGTCTTCAACAGAGTGTTATTAAACCTAATGAAAGACTCAGTCGACGCCCAACTTCGAGATCAACAGGCCGGATTCCTTAAAGACTGATCGCGTAACGACCAAATCTCTACTCTACGGTTGATAGTTGAACAATCAGTTGGGTGAAACTCACCACTTTACATCAACTTCCTCGACTACGAAAAAGCATTCGGCAGCGTGGATAGACGAATATTATGGAGCCCTCTACGACATTATGGCGTACCCGAAAAGAGAGTTGACATCATACAGAATTCCTTCGGCGTACTATATTGTAAAATCGTGCGTGGAGATCATCCCACGGATATCTTCCGAAGTGACAGACCGATGTCGGACAGCTCTGCTTAACTATCGATCTTCCTCTTTCTGCTGGTGGTACTGGATCATTACACCGAAACATTCAAGCCACTCTCGGAATACAATGGACAACATCGAGCAATAGCTGACTTGGACTTTGCAGAGACTAGTTCTTATCTCCACCCCCGGAAAAATGGGTGAAGATGGAAACAACGTGCGCATACTGGAAAGGAGGATACCGCATCTAGATACCAAAGAAAGATCTTAGCGATTGCGAGAACTACAGGGGCATCGTTCTTTTTTCAATGCCATGGGGAGTCTTCAACAGAGTGTTATTAAACCTAATGAAAGACTCAGTCGACGCCCAACTTCGAGATCAACAGGCCGGATTCCTTAAAGACTGATCGCGTAACGACCAAATCTCTACTCTACGGTTGATAGTTGAACAATCAGTTGGGTGAAACTCACCACTTTACATCAACTTCCTCGACTACGAAAAAGCATTCGGCAGCGTGGATAGACGAATATTATGGAGGACAACTGGAAAGTGATTAAGGAAACAATAATTTCAACATGTCAGGAGATCTTGAGTCGCAATGAGCAGCACCATAAGGAATGAATCTCTGTTGGCACTCTGGATAAGATCGAAGAAAGAAGGAGCAAGAAGATATCAATTAATAACAGCCGGACAAGAACAGAAAAAGCCAAGGCACATGCCGAATACACCCTATTCAACAAGCAAGTGAAGAGAAGTCGCATAAATGGAAATATATTGAGGACCTAGCAATGACGGCGGAGAAAGCTGCAAGAGAAGGAAACATGAAGCACCTATACGATACAACAAGGAAACTAGCTGGAGAATTTGGTAGGTCAGGACGGCCAATCAAGAACAAGAATGGCAAACCAATCACTGAGATGAGAGAACAACAAAACAGATAGGTAGAACACTTCGAAGAACTCTTGAATAGGCCAGCCCGACTGAATTCACCAGTCATTGAAGTAGCAGCCACGGATCTCCCTACAAAAACTGAACTACCGACAGTCGGAGAAATCAAAATGTCCATCCGACAAATCGAGAGTGGCAAGTCAACAAGGCCACATATCATACCAACTGAGGCACTGAAGACACATATAAGCAACTTCAAAGATACTCCACATTCTCTTCAGGAAGATCTGGGAAGATGAACAAGTGCCAGCATACTGGAAAGGAGGATACCGCATCTAGATACCAAAGAAAGATCTTAGCGATTGCGAGAACTACAGGGGCATCGTTCTTTTTTCAATGCCATGGGGAGTCTTCAACAGAGTGTTATTAAACCTAATGAAAGACTCAGTCGACGCCCAACTTCGAGATCAACAGGCCGGATTCCTTAAAGACTGATCGCGTAACGACCAAATCTCTACTCTACGGTTGATAGTTGAACAATCAGTTGGGTGAAACTCACCACTTTACATCAACTTCCTCGACTACGAAAAAGCATTCGGCAGCGTGGATAGACGAATATTATGGAGCCCTCTACGACATTATGGCGTACCCGAAAAGAGAGTTGACATCATACAGAATTCCTTCGGCGTACTATATTGTAAAATCGTGCGTGGAGATCATCCCACGGATATATTCGAAGTGAAGACCGATGTCGGACAAGGCTGCTTACTATCGCTCTTCCTCTTTCTGCTGGTGGTTGACTGGATCATTACACCGAAACATCTCAAGCCACTCTCGGAATACAATGGACAACATCGATGCAACTAGATGACTTGGACTTTGCAGATGACCTAGTTCTTATCTCCCACACACGGAAACAAATGCAGGTGAAGATGGACAACATAGAAGCAGCCTCGACAGTAGTAGGCCTCAACACATACAAAGGAATAAGCAAGACCCTTCGATACAAAACAATGAACACTAATTATAATTGACGGAGAAATTCTGAAGATGTAGAAACCTTAACATACTTGGGTAGCATCATAGACAAACAAGGAGTGTCTGATGTAGATGTGAAGTAGTGAATTGGCAAGGCAAAGGCAGCATTTCTGCAACCGAAAAATATCTGGAACTCAAACCAATTGTCAGTCAACATTAAAGTCAAAATTTTCAATACAAATGTGAAGACAGTTCTGTTGTATGGTGCTGAAACTTGGAGAACTACGGAAAGCATCTTTCAGAAGAAACAAGTATTTATAAACAACTGTGTGCGTAAGATACTTCAAATCCGTTGGCTACATACCATCAACAGTAACCTTCTATGTCAGAGAACAAATCAACTTCCTCGACTACGAAAAAGCATTCGGCAGCGTGGATAGACGAATATTATGGAGCCCTCTACGACATTATGGCGTACCCGAAAAGAGAGTTGACATCATACAGAATTCCTTCGGCGTACTATATTGTAAAATCGTGCGTGGAGATCATCCCACGGATATATTCGAAGTGAAGACCGATGTCGGACAAGGCTGCTTACTATCGCTCTTCCTCTTTCTGCTGGTGGTTGACTGGATCATTACACCGAAACATCTCAAGCCACTCTCGGAATACAATGGACAACATCGATGCAACTAGATGACTTGGACTTTGCAGATGACCTAGTTCTTATCTCCCACACACGGAAACAAATGCAGGTGAAGATGGACAACATAGAAGCAGCCTCGACAGTAGTAGGCCTCAACACATACAAAGGAATAAGCAAGACCCTTCGATACAAAACAATGAACACTAATTATAATTGACGGAGAAATTCTGAAGATGTAGAAACCTTAACATACTTGGGTAGCATCATAGACAAACAAGGAGTGTCTGATGTAGATGTGAAGTAGTGAATTGGCAAGGCAAAGGCAGCATTTCTGCAACCGAAAAATATCTGGAACTCAAACCAATTGTCAGTCAACATTAAAGTCAAAATTTTCAATACAAATGTGAAGACAGTTCTGTTGTATGGTGCTGAAACTTGGAGAACTACGGAAAGCATCTTTCAGAAGAAACAAGTATTTATAAACAACTGTGTGCGTAAGATACTTCAAATCCGTTGGCTACATACCATCAACAGTAACCTTCTATGTCAGAGAACAAATCAACTTCCCGATGAGGAAGAAACTATGGAAAGACGCTGGAGGTAGATAAGACACAAATTTAGGAAATCATTAAACTGTATCAGATGGCAAGCACTAACTTGGAATCCTGAAAGCTAAAGGAAAGGAAACGAGAAAGACGCAAGAACACATTGCGTCGAGAATTGGAGATAGACATAAAGAGAATGAAGAGTATTTGGCAAGAGCTGGAAAGGAAAGCCCAGGACAGTGTTGGTTTGAGAATGCTGGTTGGCCTCCTATGCTCCACATAAGGTAATAGGCATTGATTGATTGACTGAATATCTATTTGTGCAAAGATTTACAATCATTAACAAAATCGAAAAGTGATGGATATATTTAGATTCACTTATTGAATTGCTTAATAGAAGTTTTCTGGAGTACAAAAAAACTCAAATGGTTTTTGATGTATTACTGTTTTAATTGTTTAGTGAACAAAATTAATTCTTAAATGGTAATGAAACTTTTCAAGGTGAAACTAAGTTTCACATAACATATGTTCAAAGTACTTCTTAAGACTAGATTTCGGACGACAAAATAGTAGAAGACAACTGTAGATAGAGAGTATTGTACATCTAGTCATCAGCAGTATGCAGGTGGATTCTCAATGTCTACTCTGATCATCTAGATGTTAAGGTACTTCCCAAACTGTACCGATCAGAGATTTGCTTGTGACGTCTGACCAGGAGTCTTAGATTTTAGTGTCCTTTAAAACAAACATGGTCAGCACCAACTGCTTATACAACTATTTATTTTGATGATTTATTCGCTACTGGAATAATATTTATGGATAAGATGTACTGGAGGATTGATTAATATGCTTCATACAGTATGATATTTCGTTTTAATTTACTTAACTTTGATATATATATATATATATATATATATATATATATATATATATATATGCATATATATATATATATATATATATATTATATAGACCCGGTACAAACAATTTTGTATTTTTCGAGGCTAATTAGTTGGATGGCTAGTATTTAACTAGGACTGTAAATCTGTCTTATTCTCCTTACCATAATATGGTTCTTCAACTGATGACGATGGGTAAAGAATACCCGTAAATACAGTAGTGACTTGCACTACTGGAAATATCGTACACCTTTAAACAAACTTTTACTTATCCAGCATTAAAATGAGGATTTTAGCGATAGCATGCATATTCCCAGGATACGCCGATCTATATTAAATTAAAGGAATGCAAGGTTTTTTTTACAAAGTGATACATTTATGTATCATAATGAAACATTTAACTTCAGTCACAACACAGTGTAATTAAATTAAAATTTAGAAGTCAGGGATTCACATTATGGTTCCTCGGTCCAAATATGCTCATTTTAGTAGGATTAGTAGGACTTCGCTTCTGCCATGCGCTGGAATTATCTACTTTGTAGCTATTCGTTAACATATCCAATAATGATATCCTCATTTTTATTGCCATACAATTTCATCGGTGTGATTTTTTCTGCTATTATAAATAATATGATTGGTCACTTTCCGCAGATACTATAAACTGAAATGAGATTAGTAGTGAAAATGTCAACGTTTTCACTGTTAAACTTGAACTAGAATGTTATTAAACAATCATTAGTTGTTTTTATTATGAAGAATCTAAACGTTCACTTCACAGTAAATCATAGTTTACAGGATTTAAATAATTGCTGATAGTCTCCTTCATATTGCAAAATGTCAGAAATAATTGAAAGTGATCCACACTACTGGATGTCCTTCTTCAGCAATCGAATCTTGAGGGAGTTTATGCTTCCTGTGAGATTCAAACCTTAATGTCTGTGTATTGCAGTCCAAAATATTTCTACTGGGACACTTGGACAGCAACTATCGTGTTGTAGGATTGAGATATTTACACTCCAGTACTATTGTGTATGTAAAAAATGCTTCGAAGTTTTAGCTTCATATCTCAAATGATAATTTAGGGAATTCAATTTATAAAGTGAGCTCAGATACAATGTAATTTTCGTGTGGTTCCCTGTCACTTTACACAATTAAATATTATCAGACAAAAAAGAATAGATAAATACTCGTTGGTATCAATTCTTTCGCTTAACAAAATCTGACATATAATCGTCTGCATTTACAGAATTCGGAAATCATGTTGATCCAATAATAAACTGAGTCATAATTTGGTCAGTTTTTGTGCATTTTATGCTGTTAGACTTGAGGTATTTGTGTCGAGCTTATGGAAAATTCATAGAAGTAGATTTGACAACTATCATTTTGTTCTGATAAGGCTATTCACTGGATTCCAAACATCGGTACCATCTCACACGTTCGAGCTAAATGAAACTGGAGCATTGCTTCGACTCTACATGTTAATTACAATATATGCAAGTCTAAAACAATTTATCCAGTTGATAAATTTTTATAACGGAATAAGAAGACAAAGCCTATCAGAGCTATGCAATATATTCGCGCAATACATTTCGGACAATCTGATTACACATTCACTTGTTAAGGCATTTATATATATATATATATATATATATATATATATATATATATATATATATAATATATATATATAAATGCAGGTTGTTCAAAACGTATTGAGCAAATACATCACATAGCTCTGATAAGCTTCATCTTCTTATTGCATTATCAAAATATATGCTAGTGATGAAAGGTTGAAATGAGGATATAAATGACGACTTATTTTTAATTTTGTTGCACCCTACAGCTTAATGTTAATGTTCTAATTAGGATTGAAACTCCCTACCTATTTCTTTAAGCCCCGAACAATTTCCCAGTAGACTACTTAATAGTTACAACCACAATTCATTCGACAAGATATGCATATCTCAAACCCATTTAATAAATCTCAGTAATGAAATCTTATTATGGTTCCCTTTTCAAGCAAATTTGTTGCGAAACCTCTGCGATTTCATTAGTATATCACTAATTAAGACAGACAACTCAAATTTGTTGTAAGTTAGTGGTATAAATTATACTAATATTCTATCTCGGCTAGATTAATCTTGTGAGCTTCAAAAAGACAGGTATATTCTAAAGGAAGCTTTGTCAAAGTAACATACATGTAACCAATTTCATGCAGTTTTTTTTTCTGTATTGAAAATCTAAGTTGATAATTAAAAATACTTTAACTCTGACCACACTGGTCACGCTATTTTTGTGCACCATATAGCACCATTCTTTTTAGGCTGACAAAATTCAATTTGAATCTCACAAGAATATTCTTATTTTCATTTATTCAAATAAAGGTTAACTTATAAATTATGGATATCACTTTATGAATAATAAAGTTCCTACAACTCATACAAATGAATTATGCTTATCATAAGCCCTACATAGTCTTGGTTGACAGATAAATAAGATGAATATTGGTTTGCATATGGATTTTATGAAGTAATCGACAAAAAATTCAATTAATCATCTAATGCTTCCTATTCATAATTCTATACTGAATCAAGGTTACTTTCGTTTTAAACTGTCACCCCTGTAAAAAATAACAGTTAGTAACTATACTACTCTTAGTGCATTTGTCTGGCAGACTTGCTTTTTATTATCATAGCTGATGAAATAACCAATGGATACCTGGGTCAGATTAATTCAGACTATTGACAATACGTAAATCATTGTTAGATTTTTTTTTCATTTATCTGAATGTTATACCTTTATCTAATCTGATAAACTAGTTCACTTGAGGCCACTTAACTATCTAGTTGTTTGATTCAATTAAATAATTGGTTGAATAATCGGTTTGAATGAATCAACTGAACAAAATATTGTATATCATTCCATTTGGGTGCAATAAATAAATTAGGATGACTAGACTTTTAAAAAAAAACTATTTTTGTCCTATTTATGATATTATTACACAACTTATTGACTACTATAGAAATGATGTAAAATTTTCCCACATTCAACTTGGTGTCTTCTAGTAATAGTTAATCAAATCAACATTGACTAACTCTTTTAGGTCTAAAGATTAAGTGCATTTTACTGGAACGACAGAGACGATGACGTAATGAAAGAAAATTAAATTCTATCTGATTATGATATACAGTAGAATCAGTAACCTAATTTTAACTGCATTTTAAAAGTTATCTGGTTGATTTATTGAGAGCCACCTGGTTGTGGCTTGAGATGCAACCTTTAATATGAATTACACAATGATATACAACAATAACCCACTAAATGAATGTAAAATGACTGAAAATGTTATATACATTACGCACAGATAACAATCAAGACTTTACGGATAAATCCAACAGCATTTCTGTATCAATTAAATGGCGTTATTTATCAAATTGAGTCATTCTAGTTACCTCTTACGTAAATGGAGATAGCTGTGACTTCTCATAGTTGTTTTCATAAACCAAAATAAAATAACTAATGATACTAAATATACGACAAATATGTTTATGGAGCTTTTAAGTCTATGAACTGGCTTTTATGAAGTTCATAACTATGTACAGGTGAATATTAACAATAATAATGCCACAATCAGATGGAAAACAATTAAAAAGAAAAACTGTTGAGTACTTTTTGATTTTTAACGATGATAATAAATATTTCCATAACAAAATATAGTCTTGCTATTATTATTTTGAAGAGATTGGGAAAAACCACTCGGGTAGAATAAAATGAATTCACTTTATTTTGTTAAGAGGCCCATACTACAACGAAACGGCTGTCCAGTGCTTCCAGGTGACCAATGGCTGTCTAATTCAGACCAATTCGTGATATCAAACTGACAACCATTCTATTTTGTTGAATTTTTCTTGGCTACTTATAACCTCTTATAAATCTAGGTTGAATTATACATGGAATGATTATACTTACCTACGTGATTTCGGTTGATAGTTTTGAAGACACATGAGCATAATATAACGAGAAGAATCAAAATAATGTCGGGAGATAATATGAAATATTATATATATATATATATATATGTCATATATAAAAGATAATTCCAGATTACTAATAACAAGAATTCTAGAGATAAGTTACTGAGTAACGTAAAGCCATGCTAATAGTAAGTTGAAATAATGAGGGTAAAGCTCAGCTAGTTTGAAATTCAAAATTACTGAAATCCAGGTGCTGAATGAATAACATAATAAAGCAACCAAATGATAAAAAGGAACGAAGAATTACGAAGTCGAAAAAATTGTAATGAAGTTGAACAAACTGTTACCAAGGTATGATTAAGAAATGTTTATTATTGAACATACAAATCAGGTCTCCCACGCCTAATAGCTAAAACTTCAGGGAACTTTTAAAAGTTAGGAATTGTCTATTTATTTGTCACCTTGTCGAAGTTAACGGTATCCCTTGATAGTCTGTGAGTAAGAGATATCCAGAAAATTTGCTACTCAGTGTTTTAATTCCACTTAATAAGTTTTCTGGAACATGTTCAAAAAGTATTAAGTGATCCCTTCTTCCTTTTCGACCTGTAATAACTTTGGCCGGTATATATAAATTTGTATTCACAATTGGTGGTAACTCGGAATGTGTATTAGTCGACCAGTGGTTGATTCGTTACGCATGATTTCTGTACAGTACTGTCAGCTTAGAGTAAGTTCTGCTTTTTTCTTCAACACTGAATATCTTCATGATTAATCCAACAATATCAACACCCTTAAAGTTCAGACGGATTTCTTAGTGGCATTAGTTATTGTCATCTTGTTCTATATTTGTCAATAAACCATAGTGGATAAACATTACCTCCTTGATACTTTCAACAATTTTCATTTCCTCTTCCAGTTCGTCAGTTGTGTATATTTTCTGTATTCTATAAAACAGTGCTTTGACCAAAGCTTTTTTATTATGTACCGGACAAAAATTACTGAAGTTCATGTATTCTTTTAAGAAATTTAACGTCAAATTGCACCGTCTGGTATTCGTTGTATACTAATATCAAGAGTATGAAATTGATCATTCTTTAGTTTTGTAAACTTGATGTCGTTAACAAGTTTTAATAAGTACATTATATGCTATTTACTTTCAAACAATAAATATGTTATCAACAAACCTAGCACGTTATTTCATTAATTACTTGTAGTCACTTTATCTTTTCAAAATTAGCCATTCAACTGTCTTCTGGAATAGAATTTAATTCATTCCCAAATGCTCCCATATCAATTTAAAGGTATATGGTATCGGTATACTAAATTTGTTCACTTTTCATGTAAATAAATAGTAGTCGTTTGAGTTCAGATGCTGAGAGAATCAAAATGTCTAAACACTGACGAATCATATCTGAAGTTTCGACGAGATTTACGTTAGTGAAGAAAGATATCGAACGAAACCATTGGATTCTCTATGTTGTTCATGTGATTCAATTTTCCAACAAAATGAAATGCTCTTTTCATGCAGTTTATAGTTAATCGTTGATAAATTGGTTCAAATGCTCCTGCTAGCCAGCGAGTGACATTTTATCGAGGTTAGTTAGCCATCGATAGTATAAGTCTAAGTTCAACATTAAAAACTGTATCTTTTGCAGATTTTACGTACAATGTAAGTGATACCGTCGTATCCTGATATTATTGTAAGTAGAATTATCGATCACCTATCTTAACATGTTAATGATTGGTTTTTCCTTTGGGTTTGTTAGATTCTTATTACCCTTTTGGTCATTGAGACGTGCTTGGTCCTTTAAAATAGATTTTACCGCAGTCACAAAATTATTTGTACTCATAAGGACGAGACGTGCTTCGTTATCTAACTGCAAAATAGTGGTTTTCGTTGAAAAATATGGACTAAATCTGGGTCATTCTACCGTCTTGGATTCACTGTTAACTATAGCCTAAATTTAATTTATGCTTTCTAAAAGTCACTGCATACATAATTTTAGACAGTCAAAGAAAAGTTCCACAGTGTTCTTCCTATAAATTACTTACTGTTTTTATTGATTTTTGTTTGTGACAAGTAAATATGATGAAAACAAGAATTAAGCCATAGAAATAATATCTTCCAAGTAAATTGTTGACAGTTTAGTGACTTTTGATTTGTATAGTGTTTTGTACTTTGAATAACTTCTGCTGTAAAGTAATAGTACTACTACTCAAAATTACAACTAATACAACATTTCGTGGCTATTATTATTAATAATCTGTTTAATCGAATCTTTCGTATGATTCATTAAGCTACTACATTTTATGTGAGTGCAGAAGTTCTTCGATGTGAGAGGAAAACAGTTTTAGAAGTAACGAAAATTGCAATCTCCAACATTATCAAAGATAATCCCATCTTCGGAAGGTGGAGTCAAAATTTACAGAGGCGGAGGTCGTAAATAATCACTTTTCTAGATTTCTGTGGAAAATGTATGCTCATTAAAATCTTTGTTTGAAAAATAGTCACATGAGTGTCGAAGACAAATAACTACTTTCAGATTCTGTGATTTACAGGCTATGTAAATCGTGTTATCCTTACCATATGGTGGACATTATGAAAACTCATATCCGAAGAATTAAAATTTTTGCTTAAACTATGGTCAAGTAATCTAACTGAAAATTAATAGGCTTAAAAAGGGGTACTGACAGCATTTATGAGTTCGCAAACGATAACTCTACATTATTAACATCAGCTGTCACATGAATTAATACACTGAAAATATACTACAGCAGTCTGCACTAGGTAACCTATAGCTGTATCGAGTTACATAAATAACTCAACCTTATCTGAAGAGTCCCATACTGGAACGAAACATCCGTACAAGATGTTTTACTTTTTAGTGGTACGGAACGAAAATCAAAGAGAAACAAAAAACTAAAGTTACTTTTGAGTAAGTTTACAGTACTTAATTGCTCACTAACAGTTCATACATAACCTAGTCATTATCACATTAATTAACAGGAAAATTGAAAAAATACTTTTTAATTGTTTAAATGTTTACCAAAACGTACTACCTATAATGGTGATAATAATCTGATAATGATCAACTTTTTTGTTAAGGATTTAATTACTTTCAATACAATAAGATATTCAAATGCATTTCATTTAGTCGGTTAAATAATTCAGTATTCTAGTCAATGATAAATCGAAACACTTCTTATCGACCGCTTGATTATTATTTACATTGGATATAAATTAGAAACTATTACTTGTAAGTGATTTAACTTGAATTATATTCACTGATGACAATTCAACCAAATCATCTATTTGGTAATGGTCATTAGGATTATAAGAAAAAAAATATGATGAATAGTAAAAATTCGATTTTTTTTTAAAAAAGGCGTTAATTTTATGCAATGAAATAGTAGTTAACAGAAGTTCTGAATTAAACATACTATGACTAGGAGGTCAGTTATTGTACTAAATACTAGCGCATTTATTTCAATGCTGTCAAACGTTGGCGATGTATTTTTTTGTTATTCCCTAGAACAATTAGATATATTGAATGATGACACTATTCCATATCGACGTTGTGTTGACCTATATAATGATAAAGATTAATAATCAGCATTTTTGTCTACCTCTTTTAAGTATATACAAACATAGGAACGAACATATATGACCCGTTAAAATCCATATTGATTACAAAGTGATAAACTTTAGGATAATTTATCATGTTTCACTACTATTGTGCAGATTGTGAATGAACATACTAACACTCATATATTAATGATTATTTATCATACATGTTAGTAATAGTCTAGATGTAATCTAGATAACTATGTACTTTTCTTAAAGGACATAATACCAGTTAGTAAACAATACAATGGGGTCAATTAGTCAACCATACTGAAAATAATACTTATCAACGAAATGTAAAAATGAGACATGCTTGAATAATTTCCATTAGGAATGATAATAAATATATAAAATTCAACTTTAATCCTTTACGGTACAATTTCTCAATCATTCCATTATTTTACGACACTAATCCAAGATTGTAAAGTACAAGAATACAGTTACACTCATCTATGCAGCCAATCAATATACCCAATTCATATCTAAACGGTGATCATTACCACCACCTTATTGGAGACAACAATAAACTGTCACAAGTGATTAGCACCAAAATATTACACTTTCAACTAACTCTTTATATTCATTCGATGTGATCGACTGTTAGACACTACACTAAGTAAATTGTTCTCATAAGAACCGAATTGAGAGACTGAACCCAGCAATTTCACTCCAAACACAAAAGGTGAACATTCTCAATTATGTGTCGACGGAAATCAGAGTGACAAAATGTAATCAACATGTTATCTGACAATAAATTATGTTGTCACTTCCAACTATGAACAGTTACAACGCATATCTGCCATTCGATACATTGTCTATGGAATTTATTACGCATCAGTCTACCACGAGACAATTCATTTTTTTTGTACAAGTGGATGTTGCCAGGGTACCATTGAGAATCAGGGAGCACTGGTTAACTGTTTCGCTGGGGCACCATAGCTATGCGCATCCTGGATTCCGCCCCGGAGGCTGCAGCTTGGTGGACGCCTAACCTACCGCACCATCGGGCCAGTTTATATTGGGCGGATTCCCACCTCCATCAATTTTTGATACACAGCGCGACGATCATCGATTGTCAGTGGTGATAACTGCCTCACTCCGGACAAGTCTGAACTCAACCAGTCACGATTTCTCACTAGTGCTTCATGAGCATTTTTAAGTTAGTCAGTAGTGAGCTGATTATTGTAATTAAATTGAGGCGGTTTTTGGAGATTGGTATTTTTGGTTGATTAAATGGTACCCTGCCAACATCAATGTGTGACGAATTCAACCAACTAAAAACCATCTCAATTCAATAAAATTGGGTGCTATTGATAAACACTTTAATATCCTCATGTAGCCTTGTTTCTGCTAAAATAATAATCACAGGATGATAATTTCAAACTGGGTAATACTGTGAAAATATTTGTATGTTCAACTCGTTTTCTAGTATTACAGTAACAGATAAGCTGTATTATTTTTGTTGCTAGCAACCCTACATTGTGGCATCAGTCTTAGGTATAATGATATGACGAAAAGGTACAAAAATTTCCGAACGCTGATTATTGGTTTAAAATATTTTGCATAACTAATAAATTTCTACAAGTTATAATGCCTCTGATTGAATGATGTACATTTCCAAATTGATATTCAGAAATATCTAACAAAACGTTCTGATGATTTCAAATAACTAAAGTGCCCCATTGTTCTAATTGGAAAGAAATAACTTGATACCACGAATTAATCTGGATTTGACAACGACTGACGACTATGGGACTCTTCTATAGTGCGCACTCACGACCCTACCGGGGATCGAACCCAGGGCCTCCTTGCTCCTCGGTGAACGACTTACTACTAGACTACCGAGTCGACCGCTAGCGACCGATATTTTTAATTCAACAATCTCCACAATACCCAATTCAAAAAGAAATAAGTCAGCTAAAAATTTTTCTTCTCAACAATGTTAATTAGTGAAGCTTTTATTTACCATAAAACCTTTTAGAAATGTCATTTTACAGATAAGGATTGCATCATAACAATTTTGCAAGATTTCAAGTATCAAAAATATTAGAAGATTGCTTAATGATCTGAATGGAGAAAGAGTTGGTGATGAAAGTAATTTAAAGGTCAACAAAGAAATGAAGAAAACCAGTAAACAAACACATCGAAAAAGGATTGTTAGGGCCATAGTAAAATGTTACTTGTGAACGTAGAGTTAAGACTTGAACTGCTTGATTGTTAGCGTTTCTTCAGTTCACTAAATTTGTATACGTACTCATTTCGAGCCCATTTGTTTGAAGATATAGATGATGTATAAAAGAAGATTCAAATAAAGAGAATCGTATTCGGAACAGTAGGAAATATTTTAGGTTTCAGTTATAGCCTAAGGTCACTATCGATGAACCTTGTAGGATAACCGTTCCTGACTAATGTACATCAGAGTTTAGTAATTTATCGTCAATGATGAAGTCGCTATACACTCGTCTAGTCCTTGAAGTTAGATAGTAGATTATGTTTACCTCCTTGCTTAAAACGATTAGGCTGTGAAAAATCGTTTAATATCTTTTCTAAGTTAGATTTCAGTATATAGATCTTTGTAAGTAACCTCTTGACCTTTTTCTAACAACACATCAGATAAGTTAAATTCAGTGTTTGCTTCTGATTGTAGCATGAAATAAGTTGGTTGGTGGCAGCTACTGGACTGTATCAAGAAGATATCCAGTTTTATATCTTCTTCACGAATAATAAATTTTCCATTCAATTATTATTATACAAACAGAGACTGTCAAATTTATATCGAAGTAGTGAATTTTTCATGCCACGAAGTAATCTGATAGGATAGGACGTAGTAGTGACCTCATCTAGACTTTATCTGTTTGTCTGTAGAACTCATTACTGAATCTCAATTAAAGGTGAAAGTAAATCGTAGAAGTAAATTGTTTAGGTAGTGTTTAAGAATACTGACAACAAGACTGTTATTCTTAATATAGTCTCACGGGGGTGCATATTGTCCCTTTTAAAGGAGTTATTCGTGAATAGGAAAGTAAAATCCAATGAAATCATTTTATTCTCACTTAAACTGATGCCTTGTTTGAATAAAAAAAACGGAAAAAATCAATTGTGTAGTATTAACTGATGTGATTCATGAACAGTTGTAAAATTTCTACTAATCATTTAAGTATAGCATGGTACATAGATTTATTGATATCCAGTAAAGAGTATAGAATGATACCCTTCTTATGAACTTTAGGGAGATCATATAAACTAGGGATAATGAAGCCACACTATCACAGAAGTTCTAAAAAATGCTTAGTGGATGACTCATTTGTCATCTTTAGGATTTTTATCAGCTTCTGTTTAATTAATTCTATTGCATATTTTGGGTGGGTTTGTCAACGTCTGATGCTATGGAGAACGATTTCTAAATGTAGTTCTAGAAATCCATGAAAGCAACATTAGCACATTTACTTGAACAGTTATGTACAATATCTTTATTTCTCAAGTGTTATAATAACCTGCTACATGTGTTCAGTTGCAAGTAATTGTCTCGTTGTTAATTTTGTGTTTGTATATTGATTAAAACAATTCACATAGATTGTTTCAGACTGTTAGAAATCAATATCAGATAAGGGAGTAGGGTGGTTTATTTGATGAAACAAGTTCTCAAACGGGACTTCTGTATTCGGTTCATTGACTTTTGGTGAAATGTTATATATATATATATAACATTTGAGAAATAATAGGCCATGTCAAGGGTGAATAGAATAGCATGTTTAATAAATTACGACTTTATACTAGTTGATTATAAAGTGAAATACATGTAGAAAACGTTTACTAGACTTGGTTTCGTTGTTCACTGACCTAATATTAATGTTTATTTATTAGTTTTTTCAGTAAACTAACAGCTGATGTACCATAATATCTCTCCATCTTAGTATTTCATTGTATGTAGTTCTCTCTGATTTATGTTTATTAACATTTGTTGAAAAAAGAAAGTTATGAATAAAATTAAAATTATGTATCTAAAACCATACACTTTTTTTTATTCTATTAGACATGTGTTTACATGTGTGTTTTTCAAGTAAACTATCTTGTGGAATGTGTTAAGAGTTGAGTGTTGTTAAACATTCTAATGATAAATTAATAGTTCACTGTTAAATTTATTCTGATTTACAAACTTTTATTGAATTCGACTACAGCAGTAATAGGATGAATTTTTAAAAATTTCTTTTCATTAAGTTACTTTAACTAATATATATGAGTAATATATCATTTACCTACGGTGATTTAAGGTATAATTGACTACCTGCCTACTATACAAGATACACTGTCATTGATATTGTGCATCGGCTTTTGTCAAAAATATTCTTGATAAAGCTAAATAAATGCGAAAAGACGTCTGTGATTAGTAAAACGTCGAATCCCAAGGAATTTATCAAAGAATTTCTCTTTTTCTTTCATTAATGATTAATTTCGAAATATATTAGGACTCCACAACATTATTCACCTCTGCATTGAATGAATGTTAATGTTACCTGTGTGATGCATATCACAAACAGATAGCAGCTAAAGAATATATTGTCGACCAATAGGTATTTGACAGCTATCTTGTTCCTTCATGTAGTGCATATGTACTGCCATACCTAATATTAAATGTACCAAGAATCACCATTGGATCCAAACCTTTATGAGATTGGGTTAAACTTCTAATGAATTTCATATTGTGATAAAACAGCTGTTTATTGCATTCTGGTTTTCAATGACCCTTCTACAGATATTAATTCTTGGTGAAAATATCCAGCTTATACAAGATAGTATAAACAAATGCATTTGTCTGAGGACACATAAATAATTGTTTTTTTTTCAAAGCTAAGGTTGAAAATCTTATGTTCATCCATACTTATGTATTCGTGATGAATTTAAATCCGATTTGTTTATAATGTATAAATGTCAAAATATGAATTTTTTATGATTAGTTTGAATAATGTCCCATCTAGAGTTTTACAGTTTATAGATTTTATACAAGCTCATTTTTAGGCTAGAATATGACTTATATCAAGTATTACTGTATTGACCATGATGCCGAGTAACTTCTGTGTAACCGCGTATTAACAAACGACTTTAACAAATGTGCCTTACGAATCGTTAATTAAGTATAGCAGAAGTCAACAAACAATGTGTTATGTAAAAAATACTTCACACAGGTCACTTTATTTAATAGAACCCTAGGCAAATGCGTATGTGAAGACAATGTTGAATCAAACCTTAAACATAAATAACAAAGTTGAAATTGTATAAATATTAAAGACTTAATAATATGTTTAGAAGTACACGCCATAAGCTACAATATGTTCTCTTCTACATAAAAAAATGTGGTCAGTAAATTTAAAGGAAATATGACAGCAGAAATTTTTAAAAATTATATTTTAAAATCTTTAAGGAAAACATCCTGTCCTAAAGCTTCGTATTGTGTTCTTTTACCAACCTATGATTCGAGTATGTATTAATGATTATTATCAAACTTAGGACAAATCTACGTGCACCTACTAGTTTACCCGCTCCTGTAGAGCTTGTCATACTGGTAACACAAAGCAGACGCTTTCTAAACGTATCTCGGACCATTACCCTAAGTGTCTCCCAGAAAGTGGACGTAAACTTGCCTCCAACTCAATACAAAAACATTTGATGAACTCTAATCACTTAGTAATTAATTTCGTACAAATCTCTCCCAACTGAGTAATTACTACAATATTCAGTATTTGTTTATCCTGAATATCTGTTAAATGGTTAATTATCTCTCATTTTTCCGATATGCAAATTATTTTTCATCTCGTAACATGTAGTTCATTGCATAACTTTCTTGTGATATTTGAGATCACTGGGATGCTCTACATATACATTTACACAGCTACACTAAATGACATTGATAAAAGAAAAAAATTCCTCTTTGAGTCATTTTTATTTCTTCCTCAATAGACCTTTCCTGTAACTTAGATTATTATGACGTTTTTAAAGAAGTTAACGTCATGAAAAGTATCTACGATACCTTACAGAGAATTCCAACTAACCTTAAGACATGTTTCTGTGTATTATGAAAATGCTACAATCATGAATTTACAGTTATTAAGCATGTTAGTTAACTATTATCAATTTTTTTTTGTCCGAATTACTATCATTCATTCTATAATTTAGTGTCAAATGATATACAACTTTGCATTTTTAATTTATTATTACTTTAATCTACAATAAATCTGACAGAATTATATGCTTATTACTAATTGTTTATCAACTGTTGAATTAAGTTACACTCTACTGTAAATTTACGGTAATTACCCGAATGTAAATTAATCCCAACATAACTGAAAATATAAAAATGACTTGAACACTTGCATAGTAACGATTGATGAACGGTTTCTGACATAAGAGTTTATAACAAGAACATCATCTCAGAAAATTTTAATTATATTATGTACGTGAGTTCAGGTTAAGAAAATAAGTCACTTAGCCAGTAGATAAATATACAAAAGTAAATATATTCAGGGACATATGTACCTACTACACAGTCTTATTTAGTCATCCTATCAGTTGATTCTATACGTATTACCAAACAGTAACAGGTGTTATGCTATATGCAACACAGAGGTAAGTAGTAATATGAGACTATCACAAATGTATGTAATTAGCATTTGACGATTAATGTAATTTGAGTGTTGATTGTTTGTCAACGTTCGTTCAATCATATTTCAGATTTCTATCTATAATGTACCTATTTTCATCCTACTTTCTAATATGGTGAGTTCCTATTAACCTAGTTTTCTCTTTAAATTTCACTTTCTCAAACTCCAACTCCTATATTCAAAGCAAAGAAGTCATTTGAAAGTTGACACGGAATACATTCTATCCGATTACAAGTAGTAGTACTTTTAAAAAATTTCGTTATGGACTATACAACAGCTTCTCTACGAGGGATATGTATTACGGACGAAAATGGGTTATGATCTATCAGCACTTCAGTGCAACGAGATTGAAAATAAAAAGAACTGAATGTCAACTCAGGAGTTTGGAGTTTACGATACTAGAAGGCTCTCGGTTCTTCCCCCAATAGTTTTAGACGCATGCTACTGAGAAGTCCCATAGTAGGACAAAAAAGCTGGCAGTGGTTGTTGAAGTTCATTAACTGTATAGGTGAAGTCATTGGACGATGATAAATTACTAAAAGACAAATACTTCCATGACTGCACTAGTAAAATAACTGACTACTAGCTAGCAGGATCATAGAGGTAGACTGATTAATATGCAGAGTGGTATTTATTCAGAAATATATATATTGTTACTGGGTTTGAAAACAGATTAACTGGAATCATGTTATGACCTGTCACTTCACAGTATGAAGACTCATCATACCAGCCTCTACATTCAAAAGGAAGCGAACACTGGCTATATAGACACCTCAACACAACCACACCGACATGTTTAAAGTTAAACATATGGCACATACATGGACATATTGATTACAAAATGATAAACGTTAGGTTAATTTATCATTTTTCTCTACTAACATTCATATATTAATGATGTTAACTCAGTTGAATATTTATCGTAGATGTTGATAACATACAAGATATAACCTAGGTAGCAATGTACTTTTCCTAGAAAATAGAACACAAAGTGACTACATATATATATATATATATATATATATATATATATATATATATATATATATATAATCAAATTGGGTTGTTACTGACAGGTGGAATTCATAGCATGTAACTGCACCCCATTAACGATCGAATTAAGTCTATTCATTCCAAACACCATCAAGTTACGATTGAGTAATCGGGTTCAGACGAACAGGATTGTGGAAATGGTGTATAAATAATTTGCAAGTGCTTTTATATTCTCACTGATAGTAATAAGAACTAAACGAGATGAATCACTGTTGCCATATGAATATGCTGGCTAGATTGTCTTTAATATGCTTTAACTCAGTAATATGAATAAAGAATTAATAAGGTGAGTTTTGATCAACTTCCGATTCATTAGAATAAAAAATGAACTAATTTATTTATCATGGAAATCCAATCAAGATGCACTGATGACAAAACAGACTGAAAATCAACAGTGGGAATATAAACACACGCATATTAGAGGAATCACATCGTTTATTACTCTTAAAATGTAGAGCAGAGACGTGTGTGATTGATGAATCAAAACTTTCAGAGAATTATGAACAAAACCGAGTTTTGATTGTTGCAATGCAATTATTAGGATAATTTCCCACTCATTCCAAAGTAATTTACCATTACGTTACGACACTAATCCAAGATTGTAAAGTACAAGAATACAGTTACACTCATCTATGCAGCCAATCAATATACCCAATTCATATCTAAACGGTGATCATTACCACCACCTTATTGGAGACAACAATAAACTGTCACAAGTGATTAGCACCAAAATATTACACTTTCAACTAACTCTTTATATTCATTCGATGTGATCGACTGTTAGACACTACACTAAGTAAATTGTTCGCATAAGAACCGAATTGAGAGACTGAATCCAGCAATTTCACTCCAAACACAAAAGGTGAACATTCTCAATTGTGTCGACGGAAATCAGAGTGACAAAATGTAATCAACATGTTATCTGACAATAAATTATGTTGTCACTTCCAACTATGAACAGTTACAACGCATATCTTCCATTCGATACGTTATCTACGGAATTCGTTCCGCATCAATCTACCACGAGACAATTTTTTTTGATACAAGCGGATGGGCACAGGACGCAACTACTAAGCAACATGAATCTACATGACAATATATTTTGCTCTAGCTACACAACGCATTTTACAATTATTAAGGCCTTATGGTGTAATAATCTAGTAAAAAAGGAACTATAATCTATTTGAGCTTTTTGATGGTTTGCTTAGTTTTGGTCGTCGAGACCTTATATGAAGTACGGGATAGGATAACTTTATCTAGTGCCGATTAAGCATTGGATTTAGATATGTGAGAACAAATGCGGCATGATTCTTAACCGGCAGTTGCATGAGCGTATTAGACAATCCTACAAAGCTTAAGAAATGGTGCTGAAATAAATAATCATTCATACCCTGGAAAGTAGATTTGCGGCGTTCTCGTAAGAAGCATGTAGACATGACCTTTTATTAATGTTGGTTGTCAAGTGGCTATGTCTCAATTAGAAACGCGGATTCTTTAACGATAATATACCACGAGATAAAGTATGATACTGATGTTTGACAAGAACCATAGTTTTGGAGGTCTTAGATCATGAATACATTCAGCGAAGATAGTCCACTTGACAGGACCGCATGCAAAATCCGTCATCTACTGTTAATTATTACGATCGAAACTGCAATAGGAACAATACCACTTGTGTAAAAGCGAGCAGGTGCTTGTTTACAACTTCATGGCGAGTATTCGTTGCGAACTAGAGAAACCGGAAGTTATTACGAGAAGTAAAATATCCCAACTCATGTACTAATAAAACAAAGAATCTATGGAGAACTAATCGAACAGACTTAGTTGCGGCTATTGAAAGAGAACTGACAAGAGAATGCAAAACTACTATATAATCTAGTTTACAGAAAACGCGAACGTAGAGGGAAAATAGATAAATGAATCTTTCGAATAATGCAAATTTGGCAAATGTTATTGAATATGACAATACTTATGTACAAATTAAAAGAAAAACAAAAATACTTATGAAACATGCCAAGCAATAAAAAACAGAAATTAAGTACAATAAACAAGGGGCAAAAAGCAACATGCACGACGGTATCTGTACAGAGGTCAACGTCTATGGACTAATAGCAAGCTGAAGACTAGGATATTTGTCCATAGTGAAGTGATGCATTAAGTCACTGACGTCATATGCGGGATCAAAAAATGTCTCGTCGATTTTGGAGGGAATGTCAGAACTTGAGTCGAGAACTAGGGAGTGTAAATCAACAAGTTCCTCACCGCATGGATCAAAGTCAGCATCATCTGCAACCCAATCAGCATTATCAAACTCATTCGATAGGCGAAGAGATGTACTATCTAGACTGACACGTTTTTGATGCCGAGAATCAGAAACATTAATGTGATAAGACGGCAGTGGTCTCTCTAACAATGAACTAGAATCGGGGAACGAATACTGGAGTAGCCGGCAGTTAATCAATGCACTAGAGTTTTCGCTATGATAAGTATCTACAGTTTTTGGTGTATCTTGACACACGCTAGTCTCGGGATTTACAGATGATACCGTAGAATCGAGTGGTGTATGCGAGTGGACTGCATCATTTGACGGCACGGTTAAGCATGTTTGCAGTTTCGTTGGAAAACTTGGTGATCGACAAGCACTAGTTAACTGTTCAGTACTCAGGGTTGGATGAAGACGACTGGAACTTGATCGTTCATTCCTCGGCATTAATTCTGGACAGAACTCGCAATCAGAGGAACACGAGCGACTTGATAATCCAAGGATCTCAGAGGCTAACAAATCTCTGGACTTTACATCATAATCTTCAACTAAATTACAAAATAACGTATCAAGTGAACGGCGTATGTGTTCCCGTAACTCAATTAAATACTCTTTAATTCGAAATCTCACGACAGTGTGAACCACAGATAGATTTGCTTTCTTTGTAGTCCGTGCAGTGGAATTTGAAGTCCCACACCCACTTCGTGTTTGCAAATACATATCTCTAACCTGACTGAGCGGTGGCATTGATAACTGTGCATCAATAAGGGCAAACGTTATGGATTCACGAGACCTTCGAATCTGTTCAGCCTGACCATGGGCATGTGATCTTGGATGCGTATTTGGTTCTCGGGTAGATTGGCGAGAACGCACATGGGACTTAGAATCATATGTATGGGTTGTAGAATCAGAAGAGTACCTTGACACATGAGATAGCGAAGGTGATGAGGAATTGTCAAGTGATGTTCCCTCAGAGTCCGACGAATCTGATCGATTTACAGTTTCCGACCATATTTTGTCTGACGGACTGGTAGTACTATTCGCATAATTGCCACATGGTCTACTATAAGGATGGACTTTAAGGAAAATGGGTTAGCATTTAATAAGACTTACCTCGCTTTGTGTCAGTCCGTAATCTTTTCACATGCGATGTCCCCTCAAGGCAATAGACAGGGGCAGTATTAGTATTGATCCTTCTAGCTAGAACACAATCGTAGTTCCTTTGAGTAGACGGAGCAGTAAAACTGAAGGAGTTATCTAAGTATTCAGGACGTAGCACTATCAAAATTATACACAAGGACGTTGACAGTTACCTGATCTAGAGTTAATATGCATCGTTGCTGACGATACGGAAGTCATCAATACTAAATATCCACAATCTGTATATTTTCAGAAGTAAGACGGTTAAATACAAAGAGGACGCTATCGACCGGCGAAAGACACGCGGGATCTGGCCACACAACCTAACCCTGTCACGCCACTTCGATTTGTGAGCGTCGGAAGTCTTAACCCTTCGAGGCTTCGTTGACGCATTAAAACAAAGTTGCACCATTGGACATTCAAAAGGTTTGCATTTTATTATAATTAAAAATATCTAGCTAAAAACAGGGGTGCTACGCAGTATTTTAAGCAATTCTTTGCAGTTTACTGATCTAGCGGTTTATAGTCTGGATTTACATTTCACTTTTTTAATTTCGAACGTGTTTAAATATAATTCCGTGTTTCTATGAAAAGTGACCTGGTTTATCTGAAAATGTTCTAGAAGTTGGATGTGATGTCAGTAAGTAAAATAATAGCTAGACGTTTACTAACCTGATTGCAAAGAAAATTGATATAAATAAATTTATTCATTAAAAATCATTGCAAGGACACACTATTCTCTGATGTATTGGGGTTTATAGAAAAGAACACAAACTAGTGATTAAGTAGATTGATCTGTGTGACACAACTGGCAAAGGACCACAATTAAACTTCAGTCCTTTGGATGATGTTATGTGCGACGACTCACAAACTTGGGATTTAAGGAATTGCTTACTATGTTATGGTGGGGATTGCCTAGACGAGTTTAAAATCGTCTTGGATCTAAACTTGCAAAATTATTATGAAGTATGTAGCTTTGTGTAATAATTGTTTAAAGACTGGATAGCTTAGGAAGTATTGATTTACTAATCTGTCCCTAGCATCGTGTATCAAGTAAAATAATCCTTCCTAATACAACCCATCATAACGAATAATTGTTTATTGATTCGTCCACAATTTGTAAAAATAGGGATTTGTTTGCGTTTTCCTCAAGGCGTCGTCAGAAAAAGTTTGGAAAGCTTTAACTAAAACTCAGCAAATAGAGGTACCACTCTCTACTAAGCACAAATATTATCTGGATCATGTTTATAGTGCTGTAGTTAATTTATTTACCAGTGACTTGTTAGATTAGTATCAAGAAAATGGTTTGTTAGATGCACTTAGTAAAACTATTGATGAAGTTCATTCCTGAACTTAAAACTGATAACTTAGTTCAATCAACTCGTGTAGTATATATTTGTCAATATACGTCGAGCTTCTCTACCTCTAAGGTAAAACCTATTGCTAACAATGGCTATTACAAATGTGACTGTATTTTAAACAAAGTTGCTAAACTTACTGCCTTGACTGAACTATTAACGAGTAAAACATGCAAGGGAAATATGGATGAAGGTGTGGATACATTTTAGAAACTAGTTCTGCTGTCTTTATGTCTGGTGTATACGAAGAAGATGCAATTGATGTCTACGAGAACATTCTTTAACCACGTAGTATTCATGTATGGAAGAGTGAGAATAAAGGCGAATCATTTGAAAAAGGATTTTTAGCCTATTACAATTATTTCAAAAGTAATCGTCAAGGGAACTTATTCACATCGTCTGGCATGACTGAAACTTCGTAGTAGCCCAACGATAGAATGTTGCAGTGCTTAAGTAGACCAGAAGTGCTCGGGACTGAGTATTTCTAAAATTGTCGGGACCGTGAATTTGTACAACTGTCTACTCTATATGTCACTGAATATAGCTCTGACACCAATGTTCACAAGCTATGTGCACATTTAACTACTGTACTCAATGTTTTTCACATGCGTTAGCTTCCTACTAGGAACATCATCTGGTCACCAACTCAGGGTTGTAATCAACAGACGGTAATGACATTTTAACGCATAGTGGAAGGTATGTCTACTTGTATGTTGCTTTACGAAAATACACACATTAGACATTTACTATTGCCGATATGAAAACGCCTATCAGTCATTTTGTCTCCATGTATTGAATGAATCCTTTCGATTTGATACCATTAGTTGATAAACCATTCTAGTATTGCCAATTAAAACATTTTCCTACGTTTGTTATAAAACGTTGCCTTCTCTCAGCATGAGTCATGAGTTTCGCTGATACCCCTGGATTAGATGGGTTTCATCTTTCAATAGTTGATATCAGTGAGAAAAATAATAGGTTTGTTGATTGAATGTGAAACGGCCAAACGACCCCACAATGTCTGAAACGATTTGTTGCCTGAAAAAGTCTTCCAGATTACCGTGTGGATGAATGATAATATCTCATTGTCTCTTATTTGTTCGTAGTCTTTAGGCTCGTTTATTTTAACAGCGAACCTTCCAAAACTGACGACCTCTCCTTCTGGATCCACTGTCGCTCCCCGGTAGTTGGGATCCGTAGTCACAAAAGACCTTTTGAGTCTGCGTGACCGACTTGATGTTCATTTGAGATATTGTTTAACAGCTCATATTAACATAACATATAGAGAGGGCTCATTCAGTTTCCATAATGCTCATTTCAACAGATTTGAGAAGCATGTATTAACAATGAAGCAGTCAGTGAGGTAGATTCGGCATCCATGAAAATTTTTAATGTGTTCATCTGTCATACTAGCCGACTGCGCAACCGAATTCGCGCATACTTTCAATGCATCGAAAATGATTTCAGTGTATAGGGAAATACTGCTAATAATAAAGTGCAGCATTATAAAGTGTCGGATGTAAGTAAGTTGAGGTACCGTAAATGTATGTCTTATGGTCACTTTCAATCACGTAAATCATGTCTGCTTCGACATGTTAAATGTTTTAATTATGGAAAAATTGGGTATATTAAATCACTATGTCAACCAACAGTTCATTTCACACCATACAATAATAAATATTTTGATTTTAATTCATATACTAAGGTTACTAAAGAACATCAGGTCTTTTCTTTGACTACAGCATCAAACAACGTTTCTCACATTCATAAACAATTATATCTATCCGACTGTACTTCTCATAATTTAATTATTGCAAGGGAAATACGGAATCCATCATTTAGATAGGGAATTTAAATTTAACACAGGCGAAAACAGTTATAAGACCCACTAATGTTTCTACGTTGGACATTACTAAACATATGCATCCTAAAGTTAGTTTAAAGAGCCTTAAACTGCTGAAAGTAGAACTACCCTTGTCAACTTCTCAAGATATGTCTGATAAATTGCTCAAAGATTTTGTTTCCTCATTTTCTAAGTGTGAAGGTGGGACGAAAATCCAGTTTTGCAGCCATAAGTTCAGGGTAATCTTATATTCCTAAAGAGGCGAATTATTCCTTATGGTCAAAGAGAAGCAGTTCACAAAACACTATATCAATCGCTTGGTAACCGAATAATAGAACCGATTTGTGCTTCTCTTTGGGGTACTCCGATTGTTAAAATCAGATGCTAACATTCCTAGGGCATGCGGTGACAACTGATTAACTAAATATTGACGTTTGTTAAAGCAAACATGCACCACCGTTGAGACAGAGGATATTCTTAATCGCCTTTATGGTTCAAAAGTCTTTTTTGAAGTTGATCTAAAAGAGGTCTGTCTTCAACTTTTCCTAGATGAAGCTTCATCAATGATGGTGTCAATCAACACTCCATTTGGTTTTTGTTTGAATACATCTACCTTCCATTTGGTTTTAGCTGTTCTCTAGCAATTTTCCAAGAAGTGGTGGGTAGTACTGTCGGGGACAGAAAGTGTGCAAGTTTATCAAGATGATCATATTATTCATTATCTTGATAAACAACTCATGATAATAGTTGACAGACTTATTGCGTTGTCTAATTGTGAGGACTATTACTGTAAGTCAGAAATGATGTTCATTTAGTGTGTTTGGTTTTGAGTGTCTGGGATAACTAGTTGATGATGATGGGTTCATAAACTGATGCACCACCAGCTGGTGTTGGCGAAGTTTTGGAGCGGGAAGGTCGATCAGGAATCTGTGTCTTACGAAAGGGTCATTTTTAAACTCAGACGGAGGTGATTGATGATTTTGTGGCTTTTAAACTTTTCCACAAGCATCTTTTTAGAAAGTAATTGTTTATCATTACAGATCATGAAGCATTAAAGTTCATTCAGAAAAATCTTTAAATCCTGAGTTAACTGTCGTCGTTCAACGTTCAAAGTATTGCTCTGAGTGCTTATGATTAAACAGTTCAATGCCAAAGTGCTATACAGTTTCTATATAGGGATTCTATATCCCGGCAATCGTAAAAGATAAGCTCGATGATACTTCGGGTTGCTTTTTAGTGCAATCTTTGCCAGTGAGCCATTCCATCATGATTCCAGAAACACATTAAATATTTCGGATGCATAGTGTCAGCCATACAAAATGGGTAGGATACTAATTTGGAAGGAAGATTTCCAATGTATTTTGCAGGACGAGAAGAGCTATCGACCACCTCTGATGTGATTTTGTATCGAAATGGTCATGTTATTATCCCTCATTCAACGCGTCTAAATAGCGCACAAACTTGGTATGCTGTGACGTAAGAGCTGTAGATCTTTCAGTGGATTCTGGGAAAGTAGATGTCTATCTTTAGGTAGAGTTTCTTGATATGAGAACATCAAGTGTAAGCAGTAAATTCGGATTAAATAAAGACTAACTTTGCTATGTGTAAATTTTACCTTTCAGAAAAAATACAGTCAACCTTATTTGAGAAGATGAGTAAAAAAGATAAAAGACAAACCACGTTGATAAAAAATGACCTTTAAAGCTTGCTGATGACAGGTTTGTTTCTGTTAATAACGCAGCGTCGAATGGTATTGAAAGGCAAGACCGGCTATTAAAGATACAAAGTTTGTCCGTGGATCCGCTACCCATGGAATCTATCTTAGGCTTGAACATTGTTTGTTTGCCAGCCATTTTGTTTTTGCACTTTTACGCTCGTGTCCACAAGATATAGACTTGTGTAACTATTTTACTATTGTTACATAGTCAACTGAAGTGTGAGTAACAAGTAGACTAATAATTACTCGCTGTAGCGTTTTGCACAGGGTTTCTACATTTTAATTTTTGTGACATATTTTGCTAACCGCCCTATCCATAGTGCTTTAAAACAGCACATTTTTTTGTCGGATACCGAACTATTAACATCCCACATTACGTAATTATAAGATGGTAAGAGTAAATACACCTACAAAGTGTAACAAACGTCCTCGAAATAGTCTAACCAACCCATCAAAGAAGACCAACCTGATGCCACATATCCTCAGTGATAACCACAATACCCCTCTGGTTAAAATTTCTGGCATTTTATATGATGCTCACCGTAATACTGTCCGTAGCAGCCATGATATGCTACCCCTACAAAAACTACTAGCTGGATTGACATTTAAACTCAACCAATTGGCATCACTTACAAATATATGGGATCATGATATCGACAAAAGCCTTGAAAACCTTGTAAAAATTGAGTGTTTAACTGACTTCGTATCAACGGAAGCGGTTAAAGGGTTACTTCTCCACGTAAGGTGGTGGTACATAATATCCTCAACCGCACACCCCCACCGCGAAGAAATAAGGAACACATATTTAAAGGCATATGGTATGCTAGAATTTCATTGCCAAGGTATAAGACTTAGAATAAATTCAAATGGAAAACTGCCTATTATTGTTCAAATTCAATTGCCCTAGGGATGCAAAGCTATTCATTGCGCCATGCAGAAAAGCTAAAGAAATTAACCACCTATAAAAATATTAAGGTTACCCAAGATCTAACGCCCTCCTAACGTCATATAAAGAAACGTGAGGCATCCGCACCTAATAATTGCACCACGAGTACCAACCAACAAAAAATATTTCCTACCAAAATAAAGGAAACTTACTACGTATCCCAAGATGCGGATCCATCACCACCTGACACCCACCCAGTAGATAAGTTGGGGACAACAAATATTGTCGACCTTGATATGTCTCTAGAAGTAACATCAAGTAACGGCTAACACCATCCTACAAATATCAGTAAATATGTATGCACTAATAATCTTTCACCAGGTTATTCACACACAGAAAAATCAGTGTCTGATCTATTGAACGACTCGAACATAGGTACTTACTAACCAACCAAAGTCTAGCCGTCAACTAGGTATTCCTAGAAATGACCTAGCTAAACTCGGATCTAAAATTAAACAATCACAAGTAAGCCCATGAACGACGACCATATTTGATTGAACACAGATGGGACACCTTGGCGTCCATGTAAAAAGACGCACTAAGCTTAACAATCTTTGTTTCAATGACCGAAAGCATCCCAAATGAATTTTTCCAGCAAGATATGTCAGAGGGTAATCACCTTAATTATAAAAGTCTGTCGGCAGAAGTTAAAACATCTCGCAGAATCATATAAAACTCTATTACCCTAAGAGATCATCGCTGTATATCACTTCCGTGAAAAGACTCAGTTAGCATGGATGGATAATAAGCCGTACTATTTATATTGCTTCACTGCTTTACAAAGACGACTGAGTACCTCAGAAGACTTAACGAGATGCAAGTAAGCTGCAAAAAAGGATTACTTTATGAGAGGGTACGCATAAATTGTACAACCATTAAAAACTAGGTCTAACGTATGGTATCTACCATATCACCTTGTCATTCACTAAGTGAAACCAGAAAAAAGCAGAATTGTGATTGATTCCGCAACTAGACACAAAAGACGGTTACTGGATAACAAGCCGCTCTCTGGTCCCGTTGGGTTTGATTATCAGATTTAGACTAGAAAGAGTAGCGTAATGGCTGACAACAAGTTTCATGAACCTGAAGTGCCCGAGCACAATAGAGATTCTCCGTGTTTCTTGTGGTGGACAAATGAAGAGTGTTCAAGCAATCTAACAGTCTAGAAGAGTTTTGTATGGCATTTTACCTGTTTGGAGCAACGACTTCCATAAATTGCGCTACCTTTGAAGATAACGGGGAATTTTTCGGCAAGAAAGTTTATAACACAGTTGCACGCAGCATTTTCGTAAGTTACTGCTTAGCTAGTACTCCCAATAATGAAACAACGTATGGAATAGACACTAATTGAAGAACATATTATCGAAAGGAGGATTCGACTTAACTTGTGTAACAAGTCAAACATAGTCTGAAGTGTCTTTGTTAATCTTGCCTGTAACTATGGCTCGCTGATATGAAGAAATGAATTATTGTTACCGTTAACTAACTGATCGACGATATCTTACAGTTTCGAAGCTGAGAGCAGCTGAGCTCAATCATACGGTTAAATCAGAAAGAATGTTTCAGTGATGTGATTAAGCTGTTGTATCCTGAAGTTTTTCTATGATGAAATGTAACGTAATTTACAATAAACGAAGTTGGTACGTTATGAGTAGAAGATAGGGCTTCAGAATACTACATGTACTCTAACTTGACCGACTGTGAAACCAGAACAACAAGGGACAGTGGCCAATGAATTCCAAATATCTAAAACAAAGTAACCGATATGCTGTCATAGTACAATAGCTAAACTCACTAACTGCAGAGTATATGAAGTCTAAAGTAGTGAAAACAGGTGAGCATGCATTATGCAGAAACGCACTTTTGGATGAGATAAACTCGGCTGCATCACGAATGGTTTCACCCACTCAGTTTCAAGAGCTCTGCAGGTCAACAATGGAATTCGTCTCCACCGAAAAGGATTTAATTGCATCAGTACACTGTTTGCCTTGACACGCATCGTGGTGCACTGACGATCTCTCGAATTCGGCCTGCAGCTGAGAGCAGTTCAACTACTGGATAATTATTGAATGTTGTCAAAACTCTCTCTTGTTGGGACAGCTTTGAAAAGGAGAGTTAATCAAACGATCTTTCATCAAAGTTAAGATGACTGATCACTTCTCGCATTCGTGACAATATCTCTATTATCGGTCTCCATGTTTGAAACATGAAATGGTTTGTCCGATCGTAGTCTTCCGAACAAGCCTCCTCGTTTGAGGGTGGACTTCTTAAGCTAATCATAAGGCCTTGGATATTTTAAGCTGAAGTGGTGAGGTGCGATACATCTGTTGATTTCATGCGAGGGCGACCTATGAGTTAGTCACACCATGATATCAAAATGTGGTCATATACATCGAAACAAAATGTTTGTTTTTCCGCCAAACGAGGTAAGTTGATGTTCGGGGCTTGAGACGGTTGTGATTCTAGTCGGCCCGGGTGTTTGTTTGGCCACTATAAAGCTACAAATATGTACGTATGTAAAAGTATAATCCAAAATTGCATATATATATCTAGAAAAATACACCAGCCATAGAATGAACGAACTCACAGGTTTTACAGCTCACTTGATAACATCGGGTCTACTGTTGAAAAATGTCCTGAGAATAGCCATGTTTTAAGAATTTCTGCTCCAGAATGCTATTAAAGATTAAACTTCACGGATTCTGTGCATGCAAAAGACATTGATCAATGAGGAGGGAGATATATCCAATAGTGGATAAAGTGTTAACAGATTTACAAGCTTTTGCCAGTTACTTAGGGAAAAAGTTGATTCTTACGCGGTGTTGTATCGTGACTAGGTGATGATAAGTGGCCAAACGCCTTCAACTAGTATGGTCTACTAAGACAAATACAGATAGAATCACCGGTGAGTGCCTACTCAACTATTTATTTTGGAAAACTATTTAAAACTTCAGGTCTGTTTATTTTATAGGATTGAAAATAAACATACGAAGATGTATGCAGAAGAGACACTAACAGTTTTGTATTTATATGACATAATAAAATACACTCAAACGAGGCTTTGATTATGGAAACACATTTGTAATCATAACTAGCAAGTACATGAGGGTTCCTTTACTGGATGAAGGTGAAAATCCAAGGTGTCAGTATACGGTTTAAATTTCATTAGTTAGGATACTAGTGATAAGTCCGGGTTCACCTTTGATGTTAACTGATGTGACGTCTCTGGAACCTAATAAGTATGTAGTCACCGGTTACATATTTAGATGAGTATCTGATATCATCATTTCTTGTTTCTACCAGATTGCGATTTACTTTGTCCCGTAAAAGTACCATTTCAAACTGTCTCTAAATTGCTATATATTACACTAGCTCATACTCATCCACAATTCATGGAACGAGTGTACATATTAAAAGTCAGTAAGCACGAAATCAAATCAAGAGAGGGAGTGAAGTTATATCAATTCATGTGTTTAGCCATGCTACAACATCCAACCCATTTTGTCAATTTATTTTATTTAGGGGATAGAAAATAATAATAATAATAATTTATTCTCAAGTAACAATTTGTACATGAGAGCATGCCAGTTTACAGGCATGATCTGAATGATATAAGTTTACATACATACAAGTATTTCGACGAAGTTTTAGTGTCAGGAATTTTCTAGGTATAAAGATATGCATTGAGAAACAAACCAATTGCAACAAATTTCACAGTATTAGGACACCATTTATATGTATTGTAGCATGGTGCATATATGACAAAGTCCCGCGCGCTCCTTGACCAATGCGTTACAGTTCCAAAAAACGGCTGAGGGTTAGCAGATTGGATCACTGTGCATGTTCAGACGAGAGATAGGAGCAAGGGTACTTGAAACTTGGGTGTTGAGGAGAAGGCAATAGTTTTGTGCCAGTAAGTTCCATATGGTAAAACTAAACTACACCGCTGACCTTGAGGTACCTTTTAGCCAATGAGAATGCAGTGGTAGATAATATCATTATTTATTATGAAAAACGAAATTTTTTAAGGACAATTACACAGGATACACTGTTTTTACATGATTTATGAACTTCTGCAGGTTGGAGACGGGTTCATTTATTTTAAATTCAAAGTATGAACGATATAAGAATTCATCCATATGGCTCCAAATCATGTTGTTTCTAGAACCTTTATAAGGTCGAAGAAACTCCTTCAGACGAGACCAGTATCCCTCAATGTTTTGTGTGTGAACACCAGTACTAGGGTCCACAAAATGTCTATGGTGAACTACGACATGGTGAGCATATCCGAGTCTACGGAGAGGACGATATGCTTTCCAGTCGTCAGTATAAATGATGGATCCTGGTTGAACATACGTTTGGATTATTGGTATTAGGGTTCTTGCATTTCGGTTTGGGACATACTGGAAATGTCCCTTTCCTAATGTTCGGTCATAAATACCAAGAACCTACCAGTAAGTTTAAAGTAATTATTACTTACCCATTCGGTTTTTACAGATCTTCCTCTATTATATTTTCTCTTTCTAATGGCCGATTCATCTATTTCAACTATTTTTCCGACCCCTCCAAGTGATAGATTCAACCTCAACATCATTTCTGAGCATACATCTCTACAGTGTTGATACCATTGCACCGCTGATACTTCGCTCACATCTGTAAGAGACGATGCCAGAGTCACAGGCAATTGCATATTCCACAAGACAACTAACATGCAGGTTTGCCGCAGTGTTAGTTTAGATTTACTAAAAAAACTACCCGTTCTTATTGACTTTCTACGCCAACAGCTATTGCATCGAAAAGTTATTCCATCCCGACTGTCTCTGTACGGTATTTGAGTCATATTAAGGCCACAATCACAAATTAACTCTCTCCGAAGTAGTCCAAAAACTTGTAGATTAGAAATAATATTGTCCTCATTAAACATTTCAATAAGCCGATCCAAAGTAAGCATTTTGAACTTAAATGCGCGCGCACAATTAAAAGTAATAACTTCATTCTCATTGGTCATTTCAAGGTCAGCGGTGTAGTTTAGTTTCACCTTCCGGGGTTAACAAAACTAATGGGCAGGATTAGTAATTATACTTCCGACATGCCACTTATGCTTATAGGCTGATTAAAATGGAAGAATACTATCATATGACCAAGACAGGTGAGTGGTGCTCACACGTTCAGAGTCCCTATTATTTCGCTAGTGGAGTAAGAAACAATAGTTGGTGTGAACATTTTTAACGAGATTTCAGAAGAGATGAAGTTACTAACATGCCGTACAAATAAAGGAAGTGAATCTGTTTCCCGAATGACTTGAGGCAAATGGTTCCAGATTCTCGAGAATTTATTTGTAAAATAATTCATATAAAGAGCAGATTTAGATTGCGATATTTTTATTTTCGAGGCTGAATTGCGTAAGTTATAGCAAGAGGGTTCCTCGAGCTGGATTGTATTAGGCGATGAAAACGCTAATTTGTTTAATATTTTATAAAAGAAGATTAGGTTTAATTTTAGCCGTCGCCTCCATAAGGTATCTAGTCCTAACTTAGTGCATCTAGTTTTATAGTCTAGAGTACGATCAGCCTCAAGAATACGAAGAGTAAAGCGACGTTGCACAGACTCCAGTCTGAGTTTATCCCTAATGGAAACATTACTGAGAATAAAGGTGCAGTATTCTAGCAAAGGTCTGACACAAACTTTATATAGCAGAATACGAGAATCGTTGCTATAAAAGTTACGTAGTATACAACCTAGTAGTCGATGTGACTTAGATGTCTGCATATTGACCTGTTCTGTAAAAGACAGGTTATAAGAGTACCTTAGTCCTAAGTCAACTACTGACTGAAGCCTAGATAACTTACTGCCGTTTATGGAGAGATCAAAATTGAGGCGCTTATCCCCAAAACATATCCAACCACACTTAGAAGCATTAAGATCCAACTTCCATTTTGAGCACCATACTGCGACCTTGTTGAGCTCGGCAGTGACTCCACTGAATGTGTGTGCAAATTCGTGAGGGGGGAATGAGTACACTATTTTGAGATCATCTGCGTATAAAAAGGGTCTTCCCATGCTAAAGCATTTGCATATATCATTTATGTAAGCTATAAAGAGCAATGGGCCTAAGACACTTCCTTGTATAACACCACTTGTAACCGGTTCGGGCTTCGAAAGAGTGGAATTAATTTTAACTATTTGGTGTCTATTACTGAGGAAAGAGTTTAACCATGCAAGTAATGGATTCCTAATCCCATAAGAGGAGAGTTTGCCTACAAGAAGCTTGTGGTTAACCATATCAAAGGCTTTAGATATGTCTAAGTATAATACTAATACCAAGTGCCCAAGGCTTCGTTTGGTGAAAACTAAATTAAAGAATTCAAAGTGACAAGTCATACAGGACCTAGTTTTTAGAAAACCATGTTGGGAATTAAAGATGAGTTTTTCGGAGAGTAAATAATCAGACATTTGATCGCATACTACTTTTTCCATTATTCTAGAGATAACCGGGGTGATATTTATAGGCCTATAGTTATGCAGGTTTGTCCTGTCACCTGATTTATATCGAGGGCATATGTATGAGGTTTTCCATCGATTAGGGTAAGATCCTGTTGTTAATGAAAGGTCAAACAGTTTCAATAGGATTAGTGGTAAATTAGGTCCTCCGAGTTTGAAGTAAATGGATGCTATGCCATCTACTCCATAGCTACTTGACGTCCTAAGTGAGTTTATGGATTTACAAATATTGTCATAAGTGAAGGTAACGGACTCCATATGGTTTGTAGCTGAGTTAATAATGTCTACCTCATTGTCATCCTGGGGTATACCTCTATTAGCGAAGAAATCGCTGAACAGGTTGGTTATGATATTATGGTTGGTAATCATTAATCCATTTCGTAAAATGCAGGGGGTTTCACTATTCCGAGAAGGTTTGAGACGTTTATTGAACAGCCGTACCAAGTTTTGTACCTTGGAGCTACTGTGCATTGCTGATAATTCTTCGTTAATCGCCTGTGGACTTCTTTTACTTGGTTGAAGGTCATGGTAATTTCCATAAGTGCTGAGAAGTCATTTGACTTATGATAACTCTTCTGTAAACGTCTTAGCTTCTTACGGTAATGAAGTGGTATATACAAATCATTTGATTTAATTATATTGCTTAGTTTGATAGGTGCAATCGTATCTAAACATGAGTTATTAATTTGATAAAAAATATCTAGTGCATCTGTAAGACTACTAGACAAGAAAAAATTTTCCCAGTCAGAACAACTTAGAAGGGTGTGCAGAAGATTCCAGTCAACATTTTTATAATTTCGATATTGTCTGGTTTTTTGTATTTTATGAATACTAGAGTGTCTGAAATCAAAAGGAAGAGCGCATAGAACCATTTTGTGGTCACTGCTTTCGAGCTCTTTGCTGACTTGAAGTGACAGAGGAGTGACATCATGACAGAAAACTAGGTCAAGAATGTTATGATGTCTAGTGGGAGTGTGTACACACTGTGTCCAGCAGTGCATGTCTAATGTAGCAAGAAGGTTTTCTTCATCGTATGACAGTCCTCTGCCAACATTCCAGTCTATCCTAGGAAGGTTAAAGTCTCCTGCAATGACTTTTGCATTATAAGTGAGAGCAGAGGTATGTATAAAAGCATTAATAATGTTATTATCTACAGTAGTCGAGGTGTTAGGAGTTCTGTATATACAACCAAAGAGTAAACTATAGTCCGGGGTATTGACTGATATCCAGACCGACTCTGGTACCTTGCCGAGTATTTCGTCATCGATTTTGTTGGATGGCAAACAAACATTTACGTATATTAGACAACCACCACCCCGTTTATATTCTCTATTGCCGCGATATAAGATATAGTCCTGAATGGCTAATTCTGAGTCAGTAACTGAGGAGGAACACCATGTTTCTGTGATAAATATTAAAGAAGGTTTAGCTAATAAGGCTATAGTTCTTAGGGTTGATATTTTATTAAGAAGTGAGCGGGCGTTAACTACTAAAAAGTTTAGAAATGAAGAGTGAATTGTGAAGAATCGAATAAGATCTTTATCTAAGTCGTTCGTGTTTCGTATAACTAGATGTTGGTTTGAAAAGGCAGTCTGACTGTTTGAGCTAATGTCTGGGCAAGCTGTATTGCTAAGGGGACTAATGACTGCCTGATCCCAAAAAAATTATTATAGTATTCAGAGATATTAGGATGTTCAGAGCAGTTTGAGTTAGGCAACATGGCAGCTCGTTGGTGATGTGCATAAATTGGAGGATGTCCTAGCAACCCACCATGAGCACAATTATAATCAAAATAGTGAGGAGGAAGAGAAGAACCACTTACACGATCTGAAAAGGCGTATGGTGAGGGGTTATTAAGGCTTAGAGCATACTGGTGTGTATTTGGCGCCCTAGAATTTCTTACAAAGCTATTTGCGACAGGGTAATAAAATGTGTCATGTACTTGTTCGCCGCTTGGTTTACGCTGGTATTTAAATGCGCTGTGTTTTAATTGGTTACGTACAACCTGTGGGCGCTTACGACCTTCAGTACTACTGAGTCGATTACTATTAGGCAATGAGGCCTTATAACCCGCCTTGCCATATAATGATGTGGTAGGCATAGTAGCGTTGTGCTCTCTTTGTGTAGATGAGATCATAGAACCTTCCTTGGAGCTTATCTTTCGTTTCGATGATCTCTTTGTCTCGTTTTGCATTATACCTAAGTTGTTTAGTGGGCTAATCGTGGCCTTTACTTGTACTTTGGGAGTTTGCATTTTGTCACCTAATGAAGCACTAGAGATCCTAATATTACTGGAGGTCGTGTGGTCTAAATCTATATCATCCGAGAGGTGGTTGTCAGAGGTTTGACCTGTAATTTTTTCGGCTGTATGTTGATAAGTATTATCATCATGGGATTCCGTAGCCGTGCTTAGTGGTGTAGTCAGGCATTTTACATCAGTGGTGTTCTGCTCAACTTTACCTAAGTGCGAAGTATCTAGTCTCTTATGTCTCTGGATTACAGTCTTATCCTCAACTACACGAGCATTTTTATACTTGGTGGTTGCGGTTATTAGCTGTTCAGCCCGTTTTAACTTATCTGCTGCCGATTGAGAATCAAAGCGGAAGAGAATGGGGCATGAGTACTTCTGGTGTTTTTTGTTAAGGCGAAGGCATTGACAAGAATAATCTGAGAGACTAGCTGCTTTAAGTATAGAATGCCTAACGGTTCTCAGCGGTGCCTTATCCGGTATATTGTAGACAATCACATTCTGACGGGATATCATACGTTTAGTTACCTCTGTAGCAATGAAGTCTATAACTGTTGATACTTTCGAAACGTCTTCAAGTACAGGTGGATTTGCGTCCCTCGTCAGTAGCAGCTTAAGAGGCGACAAGGTATCAAGTTCTTGCTTAACGCCACAAACTAATGCTGAGAATGACTCCACCTGAGAACGCATTTCTGCTAGCTGCTGAGTAAGATGTTGTAGTTCGCATCTAGCCTTCTCGAGGCTACTGTTCTGTAGCATAGATGTGTAATCCATATCAGATATTTTCGGCAATTGAATCACTGGTGTGAAATCTAGCATTACTGGGTCTGTCAAACCCGGGGTCACAAGACTAGAAGGTTGCTCGATAGTGGAGTTGTTATCAACCGAGCACTGCGGGCTTTGACGAGCTCGTTTTTTAGAGATACGACCCATAATTAAATAATTATAGTCAATATTAGCTAGCAGAGGTATTAGCTTTGACCAAAACAGACAAGTGTAATGATAATTAGCCTTCTATAGAAAACACACAAATAGTTACCACAAAAGTTGAACGTACCGCTCAATATCTAGAATACAATATGTGTATGAACAGTAGGTGGTTATATTTCCGTAGGGCAATATAAGTTTTAAGTCTGAAGACCAGTGTTAAAAATAACTCTAAGAGCAGCCACGGTATAACCAGAAATGTGGTTTGATAAGGCACGGAAGACGAAATAAAGTATAATTCTGCTGAATGACAATAAACTTTAATAATTGCTGATCCTCCACATAGACCAGTAGTAACAGAAATTAATAATACGTAGTTTAAGAAACTTTATATTTAAGAGACATCTAGAAAAGCAGATATAACAAGGAAAAGAGTACCAAAATTTTGTAGGAGGAGTTGTAAGTGAAATCAAACAAAATTTACTAGAACAAACATATTGCCTACATTTGATACATATAAGGCGTTAGTAAATGTTTGATCGAAAATTGGTGTTTTAATATCGGTCTGCCAAACTATGCTATCTAGCCTAAAGTAAGTGCACCTAGTATCCTTGCAAATAACACGTTTCTTTCAATCGCTAGTAATTGTGATTTTGTATGGTAGATAGAATACCCAACCTTGCCATACCTATCGTCCTATATCTTAAATGGCCAATGAAGGTCGCCGTATAAAGTCAACGAAAAAGGGCGATATTGACAATCACATAGTAACTAATTTCAATCATGGAACAGAGTATATGTGAGTGCGCCTGTGTCTTTTCCTCAAATTTCCTCTCGCCTATAGCTTTGAATATAACCACCGACTAGATTTGCCTTAGTCAAGGAAACGGGATGCCACGGTAAGGGCATTCCCTGCTACCGGAGTCGTCGGATGGCGTAACTGATAGGGTTCCCGGAATTAAGATCTTATAATAGTACAAAGATATGAGGCAGTGAACAGCTACACAATGATAATGAGCGTAGATAAGCTACCCTGTGCGTCTTAACCCGCTAAGTGTAAGTGGTTCAGTGTAAGCAGGGCAATCGTAGTTTACAAGTATCCCGGAGGACAAGCAAACAGAAAACAACTCACGCGCATACATATCAACAAAATTGCAGTGACTTATCAAGAAAATTATCAATTGTCGAATCAACACAAAGTTGACATGAAAAATCACACTGAGTTGATGCACTGATTAGACCTAAAGTTATCGTACTAGAATCCGTGCAGGGTTTAAAACTTACATTTCTGGATACAGGATTGTTTTAGGGATCAGTAACTTACATGGGACATTAAGTAAGTCTAGCAGCCTCATCAAGCCATTCTTCACGGGATAGGGATTAGGTGAAGTAGACAGCCAAGTTAGCTAGTTGAGCCTACCGTATAAGAATCATGTATCCTAAATAAGACCAAGTTACGCCTGTGACAAACCAAGAGTAGTTTCTAACGATTAAACCCACATGTAATGATAAGTCAGAAATAAGAAGAATGTGGTGAACATGGGGGAAGGTATATTTAGTCAGAAGTAAAGAGTAGGTGACGGTGCACCGTCTATGCTGGCTGACCAGTGGAGGAGTCGCTTTCCACTGTGCGTTGTATCCTGACCTGATTGTGATACTTAACGAAGCTCCGTCAGCCAGTTGTGTTGACTACAGCAAATATGGTTAGCATCGACAACGAGAGTTTACACAGTCGTTTATCTTGGGGATTTAGTAACAGCTACTGCTCACTTTCTGCCTAATATAACCAAGTAACGTCGGCCGGGTAACCAGAGCAATTTCTAACGATTAGGCCCACGCGCATGAATAAGAGTAATGCAGAAGGGAGCGAGGGACGGACGAGAAGTTATATCTGGTTGTAAATAGAGCGCCAATGGGGTTATAATGGTTAGGCTGGCTAACTAGAGAGCGAGTTGCTTCCCACGTCGCGTCGTGTCTTTATCTGGTGGTGATGTGTAACCGAGTGACTTCAGCAAGTCGGGTCCGCTGAAACAAACATGGTCAGCAACAATGGTGAGAGTCTATGCAACTATTTATTTAGGGGATTATTTACCACCACAGGTTTCTGGGGACCCTATGACGATTCGCCAAAAGGATACACCTGAATGCAATCAGCAATGGTAAATGTTTCTTTGCAAAACTGTGTCACTGCATAACAACTTGCACAATATGTATTCTAGACGGCCCGGAAAACGAAGAAGAAAATTTTCAAGTACTAGCAGTTTTTATAAAAGGGAACAAATTTAGCAGTATAGTGAAGCTAGAAAAAATGTGCAGATGTTGATATTACTTAAGTTTGTAAAATGCATGTGATTAAAAAAAGAAATTTTAATTGGTATCTTTTAAAAAATACTTTAAATACAACCGAATGAATTTACAACACCCTGAAAGTGGAAAAACGAGGACAAATTAAATGGTGTAAGTGTAACATCCATTCATGTGTTTTGGGAACGACAGAGTTTTACCAGAGCGTGTAGCTTTCAGTGTCATAGAACTCTTTAAAGTTTCTCGCTTGTCGGTCGTTGAATGAGGCGTGGAGACTTCGTCTAAGCCATACTTCGGAGGTGTTGCAGAAAATCTGACATTGAGAAGGTTACTTTCTAGATACGCTCTATTGATACGGTTGATGCTGGCGTTTTCCTCCTGGCCCTTCTGCTCATAGTTCATCTATTTGATCCCCTCTCCAACATTTTGTATGGTCCTTCATAGGTTGCTTTGGAAGGTCGGCGTAGAGAAACGCGGGGTGCAAAGACGTATGCACTGTATTTTAAAGCAGGTTTGATAAAGGCGTCTGCTGACTGGTATCGAGTTCGGACTGGCCTGACTGAAGTCATAGCATTTGAAAGTTGGTTCACGTAAGAGCTAAGATCCAGGTTTGTTGAAGTGGGAGAGGTTTCCACGTATTTATCTGGAAGTCGAAGTGTAGTTTTGCCAGTTAGCTCTGCAACACTGTACCCGATAGCCGCTTTCATGGCACTGAAAATTGCTAGGAAATCTAATAGGAGAGCATCGATCTACAAAGGAATGTTCGTGACTCCTTTTAGTGGACGATGAAACTTTTCCACCATGCCATTGCGTTGTCGGTGGTAGGCGGCTGTACATAAGTTTGCAGCTAAAACTGTATCTCTATATGAGTCTACTTTTAGTTCTCCTAGCAATGTAGTCGTCCTCGTTCCCTGCCGATACACATGAAACCGTTTGTCTGTTGAATTCAGCTGGTTTTAAATATAGCATCACGCATCCGGCGGAACGACTTCTTATTTTATGCATATCTCATCACGTCTATGTGTGCATGAAGTTGTATTGTTGTATACGAGATTTAATGCACTTGGAGCACACCCTTAAGATAAATACGTATTTAAACCTTAATTCTCTTTGTATGAGTCACCAAGTAGTATTTTTCCACAAGAACTACGAGTCGAAGATAAGTGGTAGAACAATGCTATAGTGGGGACTCTAAAGCAATACTAAGATAATCTTAGAAAACTTTAGCAGGTCAGAAAAAGCTTATGTTAACCATATTCTGGTACTATTACGAAAACGCAAAAAACGTGACAATTTGAAATGGACAAATAAATTCTACATTAGTAACAAGCCTTTTAAAGTTACTTATTTGTACAGTGTTTTTATTACGAATGGCAATTAAGTAACTCGTCTACATAACCATATACCTTGAGGAAGCTATATGGAGCATGTTGGGGGAGTACATTAGTTTGTATTGCGGATCGCAATGAAACATATCATGTAGTTATGTGGATTAGTCTTTTTATCGTTAATTATTCGAATTTGAAGACACTGAACAAGAAAACAACCTTGAAAGGCCTATTGATCACACAAGTATAATATATCTGCTTTACGTCTTCTTAGTGAACCTTAATTATAGTCAACGTATGCTTCAGTGTCACTTTTGACCTGCCGAATCTACTTCACAGTCGCATTCAGGACGTCGAGAAACATACTTACCATCCTTTACTTCCTACCTAACTTTACTCACTTCTCGCCCACAACTGCAGAACCTTGCATCATTCCCTTGTCTTATAGACAGATTAATGTGACCGATTCACCTGAATTTTAAAGCATGCTCTCTAGAGTGAGAATCATAATTTCAAGTATGCTCCACGACCCCGAAAAATGGTTTTCAATTCTCATTGGTCTGCCACTATACTATATATCAACCACCATCTACTAAAGTACATCCATGCAATGTAGTTTTCAGTTAAGTAATAACTGATTTAAATTTTTCGTGGGTTATAGTTAAGTACTAAATATTGCCTTCATCTGTAAGTTTAGTTAGTACTGACCCTTGTTGGGTGGTAAAGCCTCAACATATTTGCTACGAGTGGTTATCCAAACAACTAGGTATGCGAAAGTTTAGAAGATATTCAGGGATATGACAGGAGATCGTATTGAAAACTGAAGGAGATTTCGGAAAAACCAGGGAAACGCCTTGTTTTCTCACAAGAAGGTTCCTTTTCATGGGTAAAATCTCTGTTTTCGCCAAACAGGTAGAAATGTTGGAGAAATTGTGGGGAAAATGGATTGCTGTTTCGTAGCACAGTTGAATAACCATAGTTATCTTTGTTGATGACTCAGTTTAAATCCTACAGTTATTAATTTCTTGGGGATAATTTCATGCCTAACATTCATTCACTTAGTTAGTTAACTCATATAATCGTTCTGCTCCGAATTGTTCTGTCAACTGAATTTCTACTAAATACCAAACCGTTAACTTTATTTTCATAAATAAGAATATATAAAAAGCGTATCCTATGCCTCACATATTAGATATACTGGCCTAAATATTTCTTCTGAACTGTCTTAGTTTTTACAGGTTTCGCATAAGTATGAAAGATACCAGGAATATTTTAACACAACAGCCTCCAATGATTAAACCTTAGAATAATAAGAATGCAGAAGGGTGAAGACAATGGTAAATAAGGAGGCAGTGAAAATTAAACGGATTTCTAATGTACATGATATCTGCTTATAAGAAAAGTTGCTTTCTATGTTGTGTTGTATCGTGATCTGGTAATAGTGCTCGATCATACTCTTTCAGATAGTAGTAATCATTGAAACAAATGTGGTCAACCTCAATAACGAGTGACTAAACAACTATTTATTTCAAGGATTTTCCTACCGCTGCACGTAAGTCAGAATGCTACAGATGATGCTACAAGTATATTTATCCACTACCATGTTTATTTCGTAAAGTTTCTTATTCGTGAAGTACATCGTATTCGCTTTGAATTATTCCAAATTTGTACTCCACTAGAAGATTAGTTAATCCCTTTCATTTCGACTGTACAAGTTGAAAATTCATTATTTACACATTTACTCATTTGATGCAGTTTTTTAACTATGAAAGGAACAAACATATTTCCTGGAGTATTGTTTTCTTTTTTATCATTGTGTTCAAATAAAGTACTAGAATGTCTAAACAATGTAAGCAATGCAGGCAGCCACTCACATAGCCATGCAAAATTGTCTACGGAGTGTAACCAGCATGTACATTAAGTATGTTTAAAGTTTATATGAATGCAGTTTACTTAGGAAAAGAACAAACTTGACTCAGTAGGTTGTATTACTAAAAAGTACACCACATTACATAGCCTGTTAACTTAACTACTAAGACCAAAATTAACGATGTGAAGAATATGTCAGAGTGAAGTTGGAGTTTCGACAGACAGCTACAACTGGTACGCAGATCTGAACTGTTTATTAACACTGAAGTGCACCCGTCATATGATCAAGTTACGTTTGTTGTATAAGCAGAGCAACGTCTAACGATTGAACCCACTCATACGTATGAGAATAAATCAGAAGGCAATGAAGGATGGAAGAGAAGTTATATTTGATCGTAAATAAAGTGTCAGTGGATAGCAGCGTTTAGGCTGGCAACCTAGAAGGAGAGATGAGTCCCACGGTGCGGCGTGACGTGACCAGGCAATGTTGCGTGACCGAGCGCCTTCAACTAGCCGTGTCCGCTAAAACAAACATTATCAGCATCAATGTCGAGGGCCTATGTGACTATTTATTTTGAGGATTATTTACCTCTACAGATCTAAGTTACTTCACATGCTTTTAGATACCTATATATAGAAGGTATATTTACGACTCATCGTTACTACAAAAGTTGCAATGCTAAAATTCCAATCGAATATTTTTGGCATACCCACTTACTTTAATTAATATGGGACTGACATAAAAATTTCAAAAATAGATTATATAAATATCATTTCATAAGTCGATATGTTATGGTATTGAATAGATAAACCACTACTCTCAGGAGGACTGGCATTTAAAATCACTGTGAATATTGATATTAGGTATGCTAGCATTTTGAAGTTATAACTTGATTACTATCTTGTTTCAACTTATCTTCCACAAATCAAAGCTTACACACTATAAGACGGTAAGATTACAAATAATCCACCGTTATCAATCAACAGTCATGTAGTCGTGAAGTACTCTCACCGGATCGAAACGTTTCTGTTTTACGACAAGGAACTCTACTACCGTCTGCATATTGTCAACTACTTTCAGAAACAAACCCTTCTTCAATTTTCAGGGTGGGGGGAAGATAGAAAAGATTTACTTAATTATAAATAGGTGGGGCTCCTCCTTATGATATCAACAGTAATAAAAAGCCTATTCAGTGAGTGATTTTCCGAAGAAAACTTGGTTTTCTATTAGCACTGCATTCATTCCTACACAACAATTAAGATAGTAGTAAAAATGGAAAATGTTAGGGTCACACATCCCACATACAGGCATTAGTTCTAATTTTCCTTGAGACTTTCGACAGTGCTGCTTCACTTTCATCTTGTTTTCAAAGTTTGTGTTAAAGCAGAGAGTTTTGTATCTAGATAAACTTAATTATTCCCAGATTGTTAATGACCAGTCCAATCCCAAAGTTCTAATAGATCTACGTTTAACGATGTATATTCTAGCGAACTTTAGGAAAGTCAATTAATTATAATTTATGCGGACAATAAAGAATTATGAACTTTCTGGTTTCAGAGGATCTAAAGTCACTACAATAATGAGGGAAGGAAAATCATTCAACGTTCAATCAGTCTTCCTACATTTGTTGGTTTAAACTCTGAACAATGACACCAGCTACTTAGGTGTAGCAAACATTATCAGATTTAGTTGTAATTGTCATACTACTCAGGAGTAGTTGAGTGTTTATTGCATAATCTGTAACTTGCATTTCATTGGTCAGTTATGTCCGAGCTTTGTAGACGTTGTTTTCTATTGGTTGGAACAGTGTTTGTCCGGTCAGCCATTTTGTTTGGAATTAATTTTGAGTGCTTTGTGCATAAGGCAGATTGTTGTAACCGTTTGTTGTTGTTGTTTCTTAATCACCTTGAATGTAAGTGACCAGTAAATTAATGATTATTTTATTTGATTGGATATATCACAGATTGATGTTGGCAGGGTACCATTGAAAACCAGGGAGCACTGGACAGCTGTTTCGTTCTAGTGTGGAACTCTTCAGCGGTGCGCACCCACAATTCCGCACCAGGAGCTTCACAAAAATAACCATCCCAATTGAACTATAATAATTATTTGTTGTAGAACCATATTAGACATTTATATCTGTTCCAATATAAATATATTCCGAACAATCAAGACAGTCTTTTGACTCTATCGACTTCGAGTGCGTTATTCCGGTGAATTTAACACGATGTCAGGTGAATCCTACAGTTATTCAAGTTTGCTGCGTCAGCAACAACAGCATCTAGAAGATAGCATGCCAGATTTATCCGTTCAGTTAGAAGAGCATGAAAGTCCTGATTTGTGCGGCCAAAGGAGCTTACATGAAAAGCAACTGGAGATAGAATTGGAAAAGCTAAAGATACAAAGAAGTCGAAAAAAGAGCTGCGTTGGAGATGCTGCTACGAGAAGGATATCCCCAAAATTCTAGAGAAAGAGAGAACACGAAATGCGACACATGTGCCATAACGAACTGTGCAGAAAGATACTTCGAACTGGCAAAGCCAGAAATAAGAAAATTTGACGGAAATCCAAAGGAGTATTAGATATTTATGACAGAATTTCAGGTTGTAGAGCAAGTAACAACTGATGACGCCGTACGACTATTTATGCTCACGTTCTATTTATCGCGTTCCGCGGTAGTCATATGAATTGTCGCATGGCTTATGAATATTTAATGGACAAAAACATATATATATATAACATTTATAGTATTCATTTAATCTGAACACAACTACTGAAATGTGACCAATAATAACATTATTATTAATGTCGTCACCATCATTATCGTAATTTTTAAGTTGTAAAGTGAATACTGATACAACGCAGTAATAAATGTTAAGCCGGATGACAAACCTACTTTCAAGTTATTAGTAGTAAGAAAATTACACCGAAACGTTTTTCTTAAAGTGAATTTGTATTCAACCGCTATTTTTCAACTAGGCTTTTTATGTTTAACTGATAGGTTAAAAGATTTCAAGGGTTCTGAAGGGGAGAAAAGATTTAGCGTTATCCTATTATTTACTAAGTTTATTGATAGTGACGCATCCATCTAGTCATCTTCGTGGTTAAACTCAGGAAAAAAGCGTATTTTACTTCAATCAAAGACGGGTCTGAAAAATATGAGTCGTTTTACATTAAGAAGTAATGTACTTATATAAGAGAATATTTTATTTAAAATAAGTGGGATTGAAATTCATTGAGAACACCAGTGACTGACTGGTATCGATCTTCTAGGTCGCTTACAAACCTATGTAAGACAAACAAGTTCAATTGTTGCCTCAGTATGTGAAACCTAGTATCAATCAGAATAATGTATGATTTCATAATAAGTCTGAATAATTATAGACAAAGTATATATTTATTTGAACTCGTGAGTATATTTCAACTGATAAGTTCAGTAAAAACAGACAATAGTATCATAAATGAGCGTTACAGAGCTTACTCAGTTTAGTATCATGAATTGACATGAGTCAGACATTTGATGGAAATCATCCACTGATATCGCAAAGCTGTTTCATCTTAGTATGAGACTTTTCAACAATGTGTATCCACAACCCCACCCCAGAAGTGGGCCCAAAACATCCCGGCTTCACGACGAATGCTTAAGTGTTAAACTTCCGGCCTGACCGGCACCCAACGATTGATAGCTCGAACTATAGTCAATTCGTATAGTATTTGAGCGACACGTGGTTGATCGGTCAGTGACTAGTGAAGTGCAACCATGTAGAGCATTAGGCAGTTACTCACTTCTGGTGATAAATGAAATGGGGATGAGATGCCGTGAACTAGCTGGAGCTAAAAATACAAAGATTTGGATACCGGCAGGCTCAATGATTTAACAGTTAAGCATACGCAGTAAAGTCATTGAAACAATAATTCTTAAAATAAGTATACTAAGAATACTTTATTACATTTACTACTATCATATCCTTTCAGTGACTTTCACAGTAAAACACATCTAGCCACATAATTAAAGCAAGTCACTTGATTTTAATAGTATTTTTATTGACAAACTTACTTTTTAATCAGTTGGAAAATACAATGAATTACACTTTTGGAATAAAATAAGTTTAGAAACAGAAAACGAGAAAATGTAAGCCACAATTACTAAAATATTTCTTAGTAGTGACGTAAAATAAGTTAACGTTATTAATAGAATTTGCAGAGGTGGAATGAAATCTAAATTGTGATTGAATAAAATCAATGAACTCAGTTGTTTGTTTAAGTGCATCAAATATGTACTCCCAAACATTAGAAACTACAGTCTTGAGTATTAGATCCATTGTATTTATCCCACCTGAATAAATATATTTTAAACTTTGTCATTAGTGTTCCCGTAGAATATAAATATATCTTAAAATTGTAATCTTTTTGTAGTTAATCGATATGTCGTGGACTTTAGTCAATTACATTATGCAGAAAACGATAACCTTGCTGGAAACCAATACTGAGACCAGACACAAAGACTGTTTGTTCTATGTCTGCAAGTCTGCCTCTTGATATTGCTAGTCATCAAGCCATATTGAAGAACACCAGACAATTGAGCAAACAACCAGCGACAAATTGTATTTCACTCATCCGTTTATTATTATACAAAACCAGATTACGCAGCTGATTAATAAGGAAAGTAACATTCATACAAAACAAGGGCAATATTGATAGAAAACTTTGGGGGCGAGTATACAGTTAGTTAGTTTCAGTTCCTATATGGAAAATGATATGACAACAGTTCATCAGTCTAATGAACTGTTAAGGTGAGGGGAACATAATAATAATTGAATTAAAGTGATCGATTTACATATACCCAAAATTAGTGAAATAGTCCTTTGAATGACAGTTCTGAAAGTTCGGTGTTCCTCTTAAATCGCCGGCTATATCATTAATATATTGACTAAGTGGAAAATTCTTGTCTTTACGTTCCTTCTGCACTTAATAACAATTGGAAGTCTATTCACTAATGTTACTTTGTATAAGTCGTCTTAACTTTTTTTAACTAATCGTATTTATCTAGTTTGTATTGTAATTAGCGTACCATTTAAATGATACACGATTATTGGATGGTTTGACTACTGTTGTTTTATGGTTGAAACTAACCGGTGTGAAATTATGTGTAGGTTTTATATTTGCTGACAATAACTAGGTAAGATATTATTGTGATGTATACAAATCTATTACCTTTCTCAGTAATGTAATAAAGAAATATACTATGCAAAGTGTTAGCAGCCCCCTCCCGAATACAAATAATACCTAGATGTAATTGTCTATTCTATAAGAACAGTTACAAAAATGCAATATATGTATATCGTAACCATACAAACTGATTGATTAGTGATAATGCATTGGAAATGAAACTAAAACATTATAAATAGACATTAAGAGATATTTTTAATCAATTAAATTTATTTTATTAGATTGTTTAAAATTCATTAATGTGATCAATGTTATTTTGGTAAAATGGCAAAAGTTCATACTTTTAAATCACAGAATACATTTATGTCTGAATGAATGTGATCAATGTTAGAAGATTAAACAGATACTCATCTATATGAATATTGTATAAAATAAATAATCAAGAATGGTAATTATATTTTTATGTCAGAGTTTACTACTCAAAGAATTACTGTTGTGTTGCGTCCTCCTAGATGAATGACCTAACAATGCAGTTTTGACTATTGTTACTGATAAATCAATTAGTAATTGAAAGTAAACACTTTCAATTATTCTAAATTCATCAAACCAATCCGTTATGGTTATTAAATTTGTGACTAGTTGTTGTCGTAGGTTTTATTACCTTAATGTTTCTTTGATTTTACGTTGGTGCATCATAGAGTGATTTCAGTTTTCTACACGTTGAAAAACAAGAAGCACTGGGCAGCTGTTTTGACTTAAAAAGCGACTTATAAAGAGTGAACATCTGGAACCTCCACCAACGATATAGTACTGGTTACTCATGCTTTGAAACAAGTTCTTAATCATCCAAAGGTTAACACTTCTAACTATAGTCAATTCATTATGCTGTATGGCTATAATTCACTGTCAGTGGTTATATTTATTTCACTCTCGACGGCGATCGATAATATTCTAAACTCTCCAACATCAATAATAATTATATACTAACAAATAACTAACTTTCAGAGATAATTTCATAATTTCCAACGAAAATTTGTGACTAGGGGAGTTCAACTATCTCAAGCTCATTTAATCTAACTTACCCAGTTTAGAAAATACTATCTACATTTAAAATGAACAATAAATATTGATTAGTATAGAAAAATACATGATCATGTCAAACATTTAAATTAACATAGTTTTCACTAAATGGACAACTAATATAAGTTGAATACACCTTTTTATAAATCATTATTCTATGTTATTGTTTTAATAATAAGAAAGTGAAAAGAATATTTCTAAAAATAGAATGTACATTTATGCATGTAGATAGTTGTTACCCTAATTACATCATTAACCATTGGATTAAATTTTTCATGAGATAGTATACATTTATAAATAAAAGGCTACATTTCCAATGTGTCTATATATCAAAATGTTCAAATACTCGCTTGGGTGAGTGTATGCCAATCCTTGTGTTTATCAGCTAAATAAAGGTACTATTTTTGTATTTAATGCAGGTTTTTATGTACGTCAATCAAAATGTGACTTCTTTATTTCATTCGGAATCCAAATGTATCTTCAAAATTAGTTTACTGTTAAAGAGCCTTTTTTAATGCTTCATATTTAGACGTATGGGGTGATATTTGACTAAGCACTTATTGCACTTTTGTACTGTCATCTCTGCAATGCATAACATATTAATGAACTTAATGACCCCTTGTTGAGAAAAATATTTCGACAAGTGATATTAGATACACTTAAGGTGTTAATATAAGAGTTTTGCACCATAATCATCTTACTAATTGTGAATCAGAATTAGACCATTGTCTCTGTAAATCTTGTGATACGTCTACTTTACTAAAGTTAACATATTCTCCCAGTACAAAGAAGAAAATAATGACTGGTGGGTGCTTGAATGAAGGCTCTCTCAAACGATATCGAAAAAATTCAATAGTCACCTAGTGAAAATTGAAAATAAAAAAAACCAATTCATTTCTGCTACTTCACAATATTTCAACGAGCAACTGAATTTATTTTACTTTAGATATCATAAATTACAAAAAAGAGAAGGTATTATAAAATAAGTTTGACGTGTCCATGTTAATTTCTCTACACTGTAATCAGCTGATTTTTGGCTGATAAACATTTCCTTAGATTTGAGAATTATTTAAATTAATCAAAACAGAGTTATTTTTGATGATTGATTTAAACATTTTTCTACAAAATGTTATAAAACATTTATTTATCACGTTTATATTACTGCATTATAAATTCATCTGAAGTTGAAACCAAGGTGTTCAATTCTCTTAATAATATATTACCTTGATAAATTTTATACAGAATTAACAAAAGCATATACTTTGGGTATTGTCAGTTGATTAGTTTAAATACAAGTGAATAAATTATAAAGGCTAAATTAGCATAGTGGTAATGTCTCAGACTGTAAAGCTTTGATAACACGTATTCGATTTTCATAAATAATATCCGTTTCCTCAGGATTGTAAGCACTCGCTACTGACACAAAAAATTAAGTTAACTAGGCTTCACAGCCAATTACCTTTAAACCAGCTAACATGAGTTAGTAATTCACCACACTACATAAAATGGGCATTGCATTCAACTCTCAATTTAACATAATTTTCAAACATTTTTTATTGTACATCGACTGATGAGGTTAAAGGATCTTCGATCACCGCTAAACCTGAAAAAATATGGATTTGATGTTGTCATATGATGTCGGAGTTAAATTAATTCATTTTCAAGATATATATTTGAGTACTTTCCTTTACTTACTGGAACGAAATGGCTTTTCAGTGACAGTTGTTGGTTTCGAATGGTTGTCCAGCTCCAGCCGGTTCGAATTTCTGGTGGTTTATGAATCATAAAGTGAAGCGATTAGATGACGAACATAAGCGAACCAAGTTAACTTAGTGCTCAGCTGATTTCTAGTGGATAGATTTTTCCCAGTTAAACAGCATGTTCAAAAAATGTTGGTAACTATTGAACAGAAAAAAATTTATGTAAAACTTAACGATGAATTTCAGCACCAGTTTAGATTTAGCATGTGGGTGATTATAGATAATCTAACTGGGCTTCTTCTCATGGTTGTTTTGTTCACCTTTGTACCTTGCAGACCGCTCACCTCTGATTCCTTCAGTTGTCGACCAAATACTGTGATTAATCCTCATAATAAACATAGATCATTATATAACCTATGTATTTACTTATTATACTTAATTATTTATCTGTATGGCTTGTATGTTATTTCCCGTGTATATTTTTATACATGTGATTGTCGATATGTTTACCTACATCCCTTTGTCATACTGACCACATTTAGCACATGGCATTAACCTACCCCATTTATATTTCATAGATTGACTCAAGTTATGGGCACTCAATTTCATACGTATATGTATATGCCACACTTCGGATTGTGTGTAAGCTTGTATGTGATTTCCTTTTTGGTTATTACAATACAATTCTACCACTACTACTTTTGCGTTTTCACTCGGTGGCTTGGTAACTTCTGTTTAGCGCATTAATTTCAAATAAGATCACTACTGATACGTACGGACTACACAGAATGTGCCATCCTACAAATGTTTATCGCTACCAAAGTTACTTTTATTTCCAGTGGATTTCATTCCTACTATGTAGTAGACAAGAAATGCAAGCCGTTTAAATAATTCAATATCCCATTCTATTAAAATTAATTATTATATTTCATTTGGTATCACCAGTTGGTCTAAAGCTAACCAACCACTGACAACCAGAAAGCGCTGAACAACTATTTAGTCCTAGTATTTGACTCTTCGGCAGAGCACACCCACAGTACCACCAGGGATCGAGTCCAGGGTTTTCAAGATTTGCTGAGAACGCCTAACCAATGAACAACTGAGCCTGCCCCCAACGGTTGATAAAGTCGCGCAAATATATCAAGAAGTAATTGAAGGTAAAAATATCAACCATCGGGAAGAGACTTAGTGGAGCAATGATTAAGTGTTCACCATCAGCCTGAAGTTCCTGGGCCTAGTTCATGGTGTGATCACGGATGCAAGCTGCTGAGGAGTCCCTTGCTAGGACGAAACAACTGTTTATTGCTTCTTGGTTGTCTACAGTCGTCTAACTCAGACCGATATCAAATTAACATTCAACAACCACCACAATACCCAATTATTATTAGAAATAGCTTGCATCTTCCTGTTGATTTGTAATGGACTGAAACTGGTCAGCCTCTGTTGCCATATGTGCATCTTGAGCGGATTGCCTCGATATAGCGATAGTACACAAGTGATATTTAAGTTGGATTGTGGCTCTCAAGCGGGATCCAGGACGCGCGTTTCGTCCTATTTGGGACTCATCGTCTGGATGTACCTGCATCCCAATATTGATGTTCACATTGGGATTCGAACTAAGTCTTCTTCATTCCAAACGCCACTGCATTCACCTCTAGGTTATTGTGTCCAGGCAGGTGCAATTGTGCAACGGGTATATATGTAATTAGAATAAGCTTATATCTTTGAATCCCAGTGTGAACATCAAAATTGAGATGTAGACACATCCAACCGATGAGTCCTAAATAAGACGAAACGTACGTCGTGGATTTCGCTTGCCAGTCACAATCCTACTTAAATATTACACAATTATTATATTTCGCATATTTGGCTAAAAACAACGAAATATTGATTTACTTTGAAAATATTCGAGAAAAATGTTCACTAGTATGCTTAAAGTACAAAATTGTAATCACATTCCAACATGAAACATTAAAATAAAGTGAATTGTCGAACATTTTTTTTGTAAGAAGTAAAAATATTACAGAAATTCAGTAGCGAATTAATGGAAAAAAACAATCATAATTAATGAAAAACAAAATGAAGTATTATCTACAATTTTACAAATGTAAAGACACTTCTGTTGTATGGAGCTGAAACTTGGTGAACTACGAAAAGCATCATCCAGAAGATACAAGTGTTTATAAACAACTGTTTGTGTAAGATACTTCGGATTCGTTGGATAGATACCATCAACAACAACCTTCTATGTCAGAGAACTAATCAACTTCCATCCGAGGAGGAAATTAGGAAAAGACGCTGGAGGTGAATTGGACACACATTGAAGATACCATCATACTGTGTCACAAGACAAGCACTAACTTGAAATCCTAAAGGCCAAAGAAAAAGAGGAAGACCCAGGATTACATTGCGTCGGGACTGGGAGATAGACATGAAGAGAATGAAGAGCACTTGGTAAGAGCTGGAAAGGAAAGCCCAGGACAGAGTTGGCTGGAGAATGCTGGTCAGCGGCCTATGCCCCACATGGGGTAACAAGCATATGAAGTTATGTGATTTCATATTAATCTACTAGACTGGATAGGACTCAACAACCATATACATTAATGCATCTTTCATGAACTCTGAATAAATATCAACCAGAATTGATTAACTTTGGATTTCCTAATAATTCAGATGAACTTAAGGTAGTAATAGATCGTAATTCCTTTCAGTGATGTTAAGTACATACGATGATTAGTATATACTGCCATACTTATATCCTTAGTAGAATGTCTTGATATTGTCATATAATCACAGACTTTTAATCAAAGTGAGATTTCACTTAGCAGTAAAATCTAAGACACGCCTTTTGTTCGGTTTTTGGCTTAAATTGACTTCATCCCAATGAAAGTAGTGGGGCAATCCACGTACAATACATATTATAGTCATTAACATTAACAACGTGAAATAAAACCCTACTGAACAAATTCATACCCACTGAACATGTGAGTGGTTATCTTTACTTAGTAACTCAATAGATGACGCATAAGCAGTTGAAGTGAAAGTTACAGAGTTCAATTATTAATGTGAACATCTACAATGTGATGAAGATACATCTAGTACCAAATACTATGAGACGTGCTTCATGGACTACACTGATAACCATAGTCGAAATTGAATAATAACATAGTTTCGTAGTGAATAGTGTTATTTACTTATGGCTTTAAAAAACATAATTGATAATTCGCAGCTTTGAACTAAAGAGAATTGTGGCGTAATTATAAAGGCATTCGACCTCCTATTACCGAGTTACGAATTCAAACCATACACTTATTACTCGCGTTTACATAATCGAGTAGTATTATTAATGGTCATACGAAGGGAGTGGCTCAAATATTTGACAAACAAGTATGTATATAATTAATGAATTGAAGTGGATAATCCATCTGGTCACCGACTGTAAGCAAATATGAGTTCATTTAGCACATATAAGAGAGTACATTCAGATAAAATCGTTATGCTCTTTTTTCGTTTCAGTTTTGAAATGAACCTTTGATAATAAACCCATTATTGTTCTGTCAATCTTCCTTTATCATAGCTATATCCGAGGTTTTATGGTAATATTATCTGTATTAAGCAAAAGTTAACTTCATTCGTTACGTAATGTCTAGAATAATTGGAACAAAGTGAAATTCTTCGCTAAATTAGTTCTGAATAAAGAATTTTTTAAAAAAAGAAACAATATTCCTTAACCTCCTTATTTTTCATTTCGTTGTAAGCTAATTATTTTCACTTTAATACCAGAATCTATTACCAACATTCATATTCTTCTTATCAATTTGTTGAATCTAGTCAACAAGTTTACATTATCATTTTAGTAAGAACAATAATGGTAGTAGGAAATGGTTGTTATGATCTGTTGTGTCAAATAATAGATTCTAACTCTATAATCGATTGCAATTCTTGTCAGGGTAGATATATTATGTAAAGTGAAAATACTCTACTTCAAAGTGGGAGCGAACATTCTGTCATCTACTTTAGTCCAAGAAACAAAGTCGTGTAACCCTCAAGTAAAATTACTAATCAAGAAGGAATACTTTAATTTATATTCGATTCATAGGTGATACAGTAAACTAAATCAGTTAGACATTTCGTACTATTGTTCACTAAACGTGTCAAATGATGATATTAAATAAATAATACACTGGTAGCGATTGTTCTCCTGAAAAACTGTGACGCACACAGCGATTAATTAATGAGTTATAGCAAATGCCTTGTTTGTTTATTGCTTTGTGATTACTTTCAGTGTATCGGCTGAGCTACATACTGAGGATAATTTCATCCACTTTGAATAACATCAGTGATGAAAATGCCATTCTAATAATCGGAAAACATCAAATCAATGAATAGTACAAAGATGAAAAAATCTGGGTAAGACATGATTAGTGAACACTGAAGAGAGTTAGGAACAATTTTATCCCCATAAATATTATTATGATTAAAGTTGAATTGTTATGATCTAGTTGTGCTGCTGGATTCGTAATCTCGTTAGGTTCACTAACGTTGGATTTTTTGGGTTCAATTATGTACCTGTTGCTTCATCGTTCTAGACTTCTTGATCATATGCATACTCTGCGATTGTTGTCTGCATATATATATATATATATATATATATATATATATATATATATATATATATATATATATATATATATATATATATATATATATATATATATATATATATATATATATATATATATATATATATATATATATATATATATATATATATATATATATATATATATATATATATATATATATATATATATATATATATATATATATATATATATATATATATATATATATATATATATATATATATATATATATATATATATATATATATATATATATATATATATATATATATATATATATATATATATATATATATATATATATATATATATATATATATATATATATATATATATATATATATATATATATATATATATATATATATATATATATATATATATATATATATATATATATATATATATATATATATATATATATATATATATATATATATATATATATATATATATATATATATATATATATATATATATATATATATATATATATATATATATATATATATATATATATATATATATATATATATATATATATATATATATATATATATATATATATATATATATATATATATATATATATATATATATATATATATATATATATATATATATATATATATATATATATATATATATATATATATATATATATATATATATATATATATATATATATATATATATATATATATATATATATATATATATATATATATATATATATATATATATATATATATATATATATATATATATATATATATATATATATATATATATATATATATATATATATATATATATATATATATATATATATATATATATATATATATATATATATATATATATATATATATATATATATATATATATATATATATATATATATATATATATATATATATATATATATATATATATATATATATATATATATATATATATATATATATATATATATATATATATATATATATATATATATATATATATATATATATATAAAATTAATTTAATACTACTTCGAATTTAATAATTCTTGAATTGGTGTCGGCTTTTAGGTGAGGGACATCAACTTACGTTCCATTCGTTACATATACATCCAAAGAGAATCTAAATCTGAGTATACCTGTTGACTCGATACACAATTGGTACAACATGCAGACGTTCGTTTTCAGTCATTCGGCAAGTGCTAAATCAATTTCTTCTGATTATCCAGTTCGTAATTAATTGTCTTCATAGTTTCCGAAAACTTTATTTATGTTTATATGCATGTTGACTATCCTATTCTGTCGATTTCTTCTGTATGCGTTGAATAAATTGGTGATATAGTAGGATTTCGGATTTGTATAAAACTGGTGTTGGAGTAGCGTTTCTCGCATCATACCAAGAATGATTTAGCATGATTGGAATGTAATTTGTTTTGTTTACTGAATAAAATAATTCTTAATATGAGCAAACAATAAGTTTCGCAATGAGAAGTTGATTTATTTATCACCAAGAGTATAAACGATAATGATGAACTTGTTAAAAATGAACTTGTTTAAAGCTAATTAGTTGCTGACTATGTCTAGTCTAATGACTATCACATTAGTCAACCAATGATCATTGTATAAAGACTGGAGTTGTAGAGGCCTAGATTATCTTCTGAACATATCAGCTTTTAAACCGTACATTTCCATATGTGTGCATGTGCAGTATATAACTGAAATTCCTCTCTTTGTCGGTTCGCTTGAACTTATTCCGCTTGTTGGATTTTACTAGTTCTAAATATAGCGTCATACACCTGGTGTATCGATTTCTCTATTTCATATACATCTGATCACTGGTATATGTAGATGAAGTCAAAGCAATACACGCGAGATTAAACACTCTAAGGACAATTACGAGTAGGAACTTAATTAACTACAGTCTAACATCGTCAGTTCTCATAACATGAGTCTTATGTGATTTTCCGGTTGTCAATCAATAGCATTTCACACAGTGTTATTCATGTATTTTAATGGTTTTTATAAACGCATACCAAAGTTATAAACTAACAATGAATTAAATTGAGGTAGTTTATCGTGAATGATGGAATCCAGGGCACGCACTACAGAGGAGTCCCATACTAGGACAAAATGGCAGTTCAATGTTCACCAGTTTCCAGTGGTACCCTAACAGTGTCAACGTGCGACGAATTCAAATAGCTAATAATGAATTACTAAGCAAAATCGTCGCTAAGTATTAGACACTGAAAAGATTAATACACACTGAGTCATGAAAACTAAAGGTTGATTCAGTAATGAGTTGTGTTTACAGTGAACACACTTTTATAGGTGTACATGCTTGAGAACATAAAGTTTTGTTGCATGATACTGGTCAATAATGTTTTGTTAATAGATAAATAGGTGAGCATAGTAACAACAAAATCATAAAATATTATTCTGGTTAAGAATATGAAAATGTAGTTGTTAGGATTTTGAGTATTCATCAAAATGTTATAGAAGTCAGATGAAGATCGTCATTTGTCTACATGATGGTTGCGTAACAATCTAAGATACAATTTAAAACTAAAATGAATTGTATTCAGAAATGGGTATAGAAACAGATATGAAAATAAGTCGGTTTGAGGAAAAAGGTCAGTAGAGAAGGAGGAGAAAGGGGATTAATATGTCATGGAAGCAGAGGGTGAAGAAGTTTTTTTTGAATACATAGTTCCTACCTTTGTAAGTTTATAGTGAAGGCCTCGGGAATATCATCTGAATCTATTAATTTATGTTGACTTAAATCTTATTACCCAATGATGAAATTATCATATTATATCAAAATTACGTCATGGTTTTAATCAATCACTTTCACTAAAGAAAGTAAGATATTTTTCAGTAGAATAAATCGTATATTACATCATATTGATTACATTGACAGTCTAATGACCAAAATGATGTGATAAAAAAATTAATTTTAGTGAATAGTTTCAAGTAATTTTTTAGTTGCATAAGAAAGTCTTCAAATGAAGAAAAAAGATCAGATGTCATATTTCTTATCCATCATTATATTAACTTGCTTCTTGAGTATTTATGACATTAATTAGTTTCCGAAAGTTTTATATGAATATTTAATTACTTTTGATAATGACACAGATCAGTGTTTTACTAGAAAAAATTATTATTAAACGTAACATTCAAATTGCGTAACAACCTCTGACAGTAGGAATGAAAGCAATTTCTACATAAATATCAAGCAATATTGAGTAGATTCAGTTGATACGTCAGCTTCTATTTGCCATGTAATTAAAGTATTTCTCAATAAGGAAAGAACAACGAATTTAGCTAAGAAAAACATTCATTCACTTGTTACGTCTCGTGAAACATAGGCAGTGGACAACGGTTCACCAGCCAACTCTGTCCTGTGCTCCCCTTTTCAGCTCTTCCCGAGTGTTGTTCATTCTCCTTATGTCTGTTTCTATTTCCTGTGTTCTTTCGTCGTTCACCTTTCCTTTGATTTTGGGGATTCCAATTTAGTGACTGTCTTGTGACGTAGTTTGATGATCTCCGAAATGTGTGTCCTATCCATCTCCAGCGTTTTTCATTAATTTATTCTTTAGCTGGTAGTTGACTTGTTCTTGGTCATAGTAAGTTGTTACCGAAGGTGTCTGGCCAACTGTTTCAAAGTACATTGAGTAGACAATTGTTTATAAATCCATGTATCTTTTAATAAATGTTTTTTGTAGTTCCCCAAGTTTCAGCTCCATACAACGGAACTGTCTTGACTTTGGTGTTGGCCGATAGTTGTTTTAAGTTCCAGTTGCAGAAATGATGCCATTACCTTATCATAACTGCATCAAATTCTCCTTGATTATTAGTGATGCTGCCTAGGTATGCAAAAGTTTCCATATCATCCATAATTTCTCCATCAAGTATAATTTGGTTAGTGCCCATTATTTTGTATCTAAGGGTCTTGCATTCCTCTTTGTGAAAGTCGGGGCCTACTGCTGCCGAGGCTGCTGCTACATTATCCGTCTTCACCTGCATTTGTTGCTATGTGTGGGATAGAAGAGTTACGTCATCTGCAAAGTCTAAATCATCTAGTTGCATTCATGTTGTCCATTGTATTCCAAGATTGTCTTGAGATGCTGCAGTCTTCATGATCCAGTCAACCACCAGCAGAAGGTGGAAGGATGATAGTAAGCAGCCTTATATAAAATCGGTCTCTACTTCGAATGAATCCGTGAGCTGATCTCCATGTACGATTTTATAATGTAGTCCGTCGAAGGAAATCTGTATGATGTTGAATATCTTTTCGGGTACGCCATAATGTCGTAGAAGGCTCCATAGTGTTCTCCTATCCACTCTGTTGAAAGCTTTTCGTAGTCGAGGAAGTTGATGTAAAATGGTGAATTCCATCCAACTGATTGTTCAACAATGAGCCGTAGAGTTGCGATTCGGTCGGTACACGACCGGTCCTTATGGAATCCAGCCGGTTGATGTTGAAGTTGGGCGCCGACCGGTTCTTTTACCCGGTTCAACAATACTCTACTGGAAACTTTTCTTGGTAGCGAATGTAAAGTGATGCTCCTGGAGTTCTCATAATTGCTAAGATCTCCTTTCTTTGGTATCTTGGGGGATGCTCTTATTCCCAGCTTGTTGGTACTTGTTCTTCCTGCTAAATATTTCTGAAGAGAACGTGAAGAATTCTTGCATTCCCTTCCAAATCTGACTTCACTACCACAGCTGGTATGTTATTTGGTTTTATTGCTTGGCAATTAATGATTTATTGGATAGCCATGCTGATTTCTTCGACTGTTGATGGATCAACATTTATATTAAGGTCTGAGTTGCTGCTTCGACGACCGGTGAGTTCAGTAGGTCTGGTCTACTCAGAAGTTCACTAAAGTTCCTTATCAACCTATTTCTCTGTTATTGGTTCTCGATGATTAATTTGTAATCCTTGTTTTAGAATGATTGTTCGGGATGATTATATTTTCCAGCCAGCTTAGTCGTTATATCATATAGGTGTTTCATATTTCCTTCTCGCAGTTTTTACTCTTGCTTGATCATTTCGGCTTATCAGCTCTAATGATCCACTTCACTTGTTTGTTTGCGTCCATGCATTCGGGTTGTACCTTGGCCTTCTCTGCTCCTGTTTCCTGTTATTGATTACTGGCTTCTTGTTCCTCCTCAGTGTTAACAGTGATCCATCTCTTATAATTATGCTTTTCGGCCCAAAAACTCCTGACATGTTGAAGTCATCGCATCTTCAATTCCTTTTCAGTTGTTCTACATGGCATTTTCCTGATTTTTTAATAGGTTGAATAAAGCTTATAACTTCCTGTTGAGAGTTATTTTGGATTCTTTAAATTTGTCAGTGTCCCAAAGAAGGGTTATATTAAACTTTTGTAATAGTGTTGATCTAGTTGTCCAGTGTTTCATTATCTTCAGTTTTATTTTGGTCATCACTAGGTGGTGATCTAAAGTTTTATCAGCTCCTCTCTTTGTTCTTACATCCTTCTAAACTTCACGTTGATGTAATTGTGACCTATTTGGTTCTCAGTACTGTGATCCGGTAAAACCTATGTAGCTCTGTCTATGCGTTTGTTAGGAAATATGGTGCCACCTATAATCATTTTGTTGAACGCATATAGAATTACGAATTTATGTATATCTCTGTTCCTCCTTACTTACTGTCTACTGCCAAGAATAGCATTTATTTAAAATCACTTCACATAGTTTATATTATTGTAATGGAAAATAAGAAGTCAGTTATTATAGTGGAACTATTATAATGTTCACAGCAGGAGGATATTAACACCTGAAATAATGTCAGAATTTTAAAATGACATTTGAAAACATATAGAAACAAGTTTCATAGATAATGAAAATCGTGATCAGAAGTTGAGGAATATCAACTGCAATATGGATAAAGTGATGAAATAGAAATAGGTAATATTCACAAACAAAGACGTTTAACCGAAGAATATTCCTTTCGATAAATGCTCATCAGGTTCTACATTTATTAGTTCAAAATTATTAGTGACAAAAATAGCCATTTTGCTACCACCCCATCTCCTATGTCGCCCATATACAGAGATACCTATACATATATATTTGATTAATAATGTTGTTTATTTCAATTGTCGTTTACGTTTCACAAGTTACATGATGATGATTATTTCAACATTAACATGCGTATCCTAAAAATAACCCGAAGAGAAAATGTATACCCAATAATCCTTGATATCTAAATGATGTTATATCTACCTCAGAACTGGATATTTTTGTCATTAATAATTTTGAACTAATAAATGTAGAACCCGATGAACATTTATCAGAAACAATCTTCTTCGTTGAAACTTCTTTGTTTTTGATAAACATGGGAATTTTTAAACAATGTTCAGAAAGTTAAATAAAAATGAATATGTTAATAACGGAAATCAAGAAATAAGGCCTTATGCAACTGCTGATTGATAATTAAATAGGTTCAGTTTCAGCCTTTTGATAAATTCAAGTAAAGAAAAACTATTATTGTTACCAAGTGGAAATTATGTAATCATGATAAAGGTAAATATATTAAGTTGACTGCTTAGTTGAATGGTTTATTTTCCTTATTTTAATTTACTGTTAAACAATATTTTGACTTAATGAATTAAAAGTTGGTAATTTAATAAATGATTTGTGTATCTGTAAATTGGATCTTTCAAACTACTACAACCTCAAAAGAACATCGGTAATAAGATAATTCGAATTTTTGGACATCCAAAATGTATTTTAACTTATAACACTTTCTCTAGTTGATACGAAGTGAATTTATGCAAATTGGCATAGCATAAACATATTTATTTTATTGAAATTGAGTGGTGTTGAGATTGTTGAATCTTAATTTGACATCATGAATTGGTTTGAATTAGACAACTGTTGATCACCAGGAAGCACATGGCATCCGTTTCGTTTAACCATGGAACTCTTCAGTAGTACACATTACACTTCGATCAATTTATGATATAGCGTGAAGATCAGCCACTTTCAATACCAACGATCTCTCTCCCGACATGTCTGAATTCTACTGGTCACGATTTCCCACACATGTCAACTGCTACCTGGTTTTCGGTAATACACAAATCAGATCAGACTATGACAAATACAAAACAACACAATATAAAAATTCTAGACCAAATATTATTGATATTCTAATGTGAAAGCATTTGTATCCTGTTGACGGTTTCATGGAGTGGAACTGAAGAGTTCTTATTGCGTAATGCTAATCCTGAACCGACTGCCTCTATACAACGGTAGTTTACAAGTATGACTAAAGTTCGACTGGGACTGGTTAGTGGGATTCAGGACGCTTGCGCTTTCCTGTCTGGGACTAGTCAACTAGTGTGAATATTAATACCAGGATGCAGGCATATACATCTAATGAGTCCCAAATAGGACGTGACATAATTACTAGTTCAGCTTGCTAATCGTAATCTATAGTGAATTCCTATAATAAATTCTGATTATCATATGAGTTATGTACTTCCTTGTTACATTCGTGTGATTAATCATATGACTACTATATGTTATTACCCATGTACATATGTTTGTCTACGTATGTCCACCCACCAATTTCTTTGTTGTAACGACCTTCATCTTGATTGAATGATACTAACCTACTCCAATCAAAGTCTCTAAAATAATTTACACTATAGACAATTACATTTTCATATATATATATATATATATATATATATTTCATTGATAGTTGATGCAATACATTACAATGCATCTACTACTGCTGAGTTGTTGCTGCGTTACTTCGTAACTGTGATTCGGAATACTAAGGTCTGATAATAATACGAGTAATAGTAATAATAATAATAATAATAATAGCAATAATAGTAATAATAATAATCCAACTGGTTTTAAAAGTAGGATCCATAGTACGATCAATACTGAATTTTAAAAATACTACATTCCAATAAATAGTACAGATAATATCCAACTGGTTTTAAAGTAGGATCCATAGTACGATCAATACTGAATTTTAAAATACTACATTCCAATAATATTATGCAATCTAATTTTAATTAATAATAATAATATGTTTATATTGATAATGATTTAACTTTAGATTGTTGAATATTTTCGTTAAAAGTGTTCTCTAAGTTCATATGAACAATTTCTCCTACGATTACATTTTCAACTTACTGAACAGATACTGATATATTGAGTTATTTCAATTCGTATATCATTAATAATAATAATAATAATAATAATAATAATAATAATAATAATAATAATAATAATAATAATAATAATAATAATAATAATAATAATAATAATAATAATAATAATAATAATAATAATAATAATAATAATAATAATAATAATAATAATAATAATAATAATAATAATAATAATAATAATAATAATAATAATAATAATAATAATAATAATAATAATAATAATAATAATAATAATAATAATAATAATAATAATAATAATAATAATAATAATAATAATAATAATAATAATAATAATAATAATAATAATAATAATAATAATAATAATAATAATAATAATAATAATAATAATAATAATAATAATAATAATAATAATAATAATAATAATAATAATAATAATAATAATAATAATAATAATAATAATAATAATAATAATAATAATAATAATAATAATAATAATAATAATAATAATAATAATAATAATAATAATAATAATAATAATAATAATAATTTCAATTTTCAACTTACTGAACAGATAACTGATATATTGAGTTATTTCAATTCGTTATATCATTCAGGTCAATATATATTTTTTATTGATTAAATGACAAGCAGTTATATAGCAACTTATTATTAAATTAAGTAGATTAGTTTATGGTTCCACTAGAAATATGTTGCAGAAGAAAAGAATTAAGTAATAATAACAACAAAGATAATAAATGTAATCAGCTTTCTATATAGAAAAAACATTCAATTTATGAATGTTATCAGTGTTATAGGGAAACTGTAGTGTTTGTTGAGTTTATGTGACTTAATGAAACTATGTTGATTGTAATTAATTTCAGTGTTAAAGAAATCGAAGCAATTTCTTAGCAAACAAAACTTATAGCTCCGGCGAACAAACAGAAATGTGACCTTGAAAACAATTTCACAAAGCATACTAAGGCAAAGAGAAGTGACTGATGTTCATATGTAAACTAACAAGGTTATGTAATATTTCGTGTTTGTGTGGCATTAATAAACTGTAAGTACCAATAGGTAGATGGAAATTTTAGTAGCTACATCATAATGCACACTTGTATTACAAACCTATGCTTTAACAACTAACGTGCTCCAAACCAGAACCCTAATCCCTAACCTACACCTAATCCCAAACCTAAACTAATCCTAATCATAAGTCATAACCCACTCTTATAATCTAATGCATCATCAGGAATATTAATCCTCGAAGTGATAGCAGCAGATAGGCGATTCAGTTCTCGTAGATTTCTCAGTCCAGCAAACAGTGTAACGAATTATCACATCACCCAATTTTCGGCATTTTCGAACTGCCATTTGATCCTCACAATCGCAAACAAATGTCTCGTGTAATTATCCCACATCTAGCAAAAACATAGAGTACCCCCATATCTCCTTTATGATTAAAATTTCACATCAATCGGACTGGCGAAACAGAAGTACTTGTAACAACTTCCATCCGTCCAACAACGACCTTGAAATTAATAACTCGCCTGTGTTTAGCCATAACTTTAACTTTTCTCGCGGGAACTATAAGTCACGCTAACGGTTTCCTCCTAAACATTTAATTGTGTAAACTATAAGTTTTAAAGTGGTACCAATTTTCTGAATCAAATACATAGTGCATTGAAACATATTCAAAGTATTATTTCATAGAACTTTTTTTGAATTCTACTGTATAACCTATAGTTTTAGCAATGAAAAAATGAAATACAATAAAATTTAGTTTATGCCACTAGTTTAAATCAGTACGAGAAACCTTGAGAAACCATAAAGTATCGGACAGATATTTTAGCTTATTTCATGACTATTTAGTGGTGTAAATATCTATGACCATATTTAAGGATTTAACTCTGAATCATGGTAATATTACATTACAAATTTTCTATAGATGAAACTATGAAGTCTTAGTTACTAATTCGGTGAGCCAATGGTATCGTGCACATTAAGAGACGTGAATTTATTGGGGCTAATCCATGATGAAAACAAACCTCAAATTGAACTAATATATAAACATACTAAAGTCACGAAAGGGAAAACCATTTTATTTTTCATTCAGCAGGATAGGACTTTTGGATACTTTCTAAGTTATAAAAATCCTTCTTAAATGTTTAAATATTACTTGAAGGGGTGGGTGAGATACGAAATTAACTAGACAATTATGCATCAAATAAAAGTAGTTGAATGACAGATTATTGAATAAAGTAATACGCTCTCAACTGTAAGGAAATTTCTGAGGGAATAAGTTAATATTGTACAGCATAAAAAGTGTGTTATCTGTTGTTTTGAAGTGATCCATAAAAATTTCGTTTCAACAGAAATATGAACTATTCTTTATAAACGACATGAAACGTAGTAGTATACTCATCAAAATACTTTGAAGCTCAGCAGAGGAAGTAAACGG
>CM068305.1:24306633-24529133 GCA_034768735.1 Schistosoma mekongi
CTACTGGTTATGATAATCTAATCAACCCCAACAAAACAGTCGACATCTACCAGCAGTCAGTGACTTAATCAACTGATGCTACGTTTCATTTCAGTCACTTATAGCTTTCTTCCATCCTACTCCAATATAGGTCAGTATTGTGCGTCGAAGTAGTAGGTGGTTGGGTGAACGTAATACATACATATCCAAACAACTTCAATCGATAAACATTCCTAACTTCACCAATTGATTTGTAATCCTTCCCTATTACCTTATATCTAGCCTTATTATTATTTATTCGGTGGTCTGAAGAAATGCGCATGATATGTCGAAGACATCGATGATGAAGTGTCAATAATCTGCGAATGTTATCTACTTTTAGAGGCCATGTTTCCATTCTATACGGTAAAATGTGGTCACGATATCGCAGATATATTCGCTCGTTATTTTTATGTACATAATGAATTGTAGTATTTTTTGTATACTAATTTGTTAGAATCTTCACTTTTTTGTGAGTTAAATACGGCCAGTTTTATTTGATGAAACTGTAGCTCGTACTATGAAATTGATAATTACTTCATCATGTTGGGCGAAATATGCAAAATAGTCAAGGTCACATTGTGTAATAAAATAAGTAAAAACTACATTATCATATCCACCACTCATTCGCTATTTAAAGTGAGGAACGACCGGAACTACTAAGTATGACAATATGTGCGATGAAAACATAATATATAGCCCAAGCACTAATTATTCATTTATCTATATGCATCATTTAAGTACATTTTTCATAACTCATCCACTCATTAATCTTAAGTGTATGTTCTTGCATACTTTCACTAAAATAAGTAGTGTACGATTGCAGTTTAGAATTGTCATTGTTAAACAATGGAATGATACAGTAGGCTTTTGTGTTTATTATGCATAAATCAATAAGAATATATGCATACACAATATTTATTGTTTATTATAATGGATACTTAGAAAATGCATCGTCATTTGTCACAATACCGATGACATTGATGATGAAACTTATTGCATAAAGTATTTTCCTACGAATTACATACATGTATATACTTGATAAGCTGTCAATGCGATACGGATAATTTATTCTTTCTTATAGACATATTCAATAAATGTCACTCAATTTACGTTTCAATTAGCAGTATATATAATGGATTGCAAATTTACAATAAATAACTATATGAATTTTGACAGTAATGATAATGCCGTTTATAGAAAGTACTTCAATTTTACAAACTGAACATTCAAAATCTACCTTTGTTCTCAAATTAATGAATAGTCACAAGTTGAATTCATAATATAGATGAGATTTCTGGATCATCATACAAAAATATCATTGAATAAGTGGTAGATATTGTAATATAATCAATTACTGGATAACACCCTAATATTTGAGCAATTGATAGTCTCATTCAGAACCAGTTTCATATTTATTATGTAGTCAGGTACGCAGTTGTTCATGTGACTAGCGTAGATCAGTTGCGGATATATTACGTAGTACTGTCATATCAAAGGCAATTTACAGTAAACTATAGAATGAAACTTCAGCCATTCTTTTCTATTAGAATAAATTCAAACCCGTGTTTATATGTACGGAAACTATAATGGTTTTTCCCTATTTATATTCATAAACTGAGCACCGAAATTTTAATTATTGGATTGATTCCTAAAGACGTATATCTGTTTATCATTCCTAAATTTATAACATATTTAGTGGGATAACTTTATAGATATCACAATTATGGGTAAATATTTATACTAATAGCGATAGCATGATTGAAAGTACTTTAACCTTAAATACTATTTCATTAAATCCAGTATCCAATATGTAAAACATTTCACAACTGATGCACGCTTAACAGAGATATCATGCTATTATTAATACATATTGAAATGTTGGTAATTAGGAACAACCTCATTTAAACAAATTACGTTTATTAGATGAAATGAGTTTGTGACAAAATATATGGTGTGCAATCATGAACTGGTGCTCTCTGGATTGTATTCGCTTTCCACCTCACAAAATAGATCACACTGTAAATATACGTACCGAGAAGTAATTAAATCGGGAGTTATACATTAGCTGACTATAATGGTATACCGCCTAATTATTGTAGTCGATTATGCAAGCTACTAGACCATACTACACTGGTTTTGGTATTTTATCCCCACTGAGAATGTTGAAAGTTTCACAGCAGAAGCCTGTAACTGGGATGAAACGATTAATGAATGCTCTCTGAATTTAACTGACTAACTAACATGTTTTAAATTAGGTAGAAACCTGATTCCATAAAATTTTGTTACGTGACCGAAACTAACTCCAGATTATTGTACCCAGATTAGGCGTACATATCCGTAAAAGCTACAAATACTACTCAAATGAACTTAAACGTAAATGTTATACTGAGTATTATGAATACACCGTCTAGAAGCATTCGGTTCAGTTCTTAATTGAACCAACTTAGTGTTTACGTTGTAAAATTAATCGTTATCCATAAGGTCATTGAATATTTTATTTAGACGAAATTAGATGCATTGCATGCAATATTTTCTACTGAACAAATGTTTTGTCTTGACGAATCGCTTACTATAATAAGTAATTAGTTCATTATAAAATAAATTAATATGTTAAACGGAGAGTTATTAGGTATACAAAGTTTAAAAATAGTTCTACTATTTGCAGAAATGCTTGGCAAGATAAGTATATCTCTGTCAAAACTGTAATAAGAGACAAGTTAATATGGATAGCTGAATCACCAGAACTAATTTGGGAGTATTATGTTAGATAATTTGATTGCACACTAAATGAACATTTTGTTTTTATTATTTTCATATTTCCCTCGTTCTAACCTACAGTTTGACTTAAATTAACTGTTATTATAACGATTTCCTATCATGAACTACAGATAATTAAATAGTTACCCGATATTCTAGTATTTTAGAATCCACATCTTTGTCCTGTGTCAACCGTATTATTGTAATTGGTTTATAGCCCGTTTGGGCTTATATATATATAATCGATTGTATAAACTAAAGTGGAAACCCTTATTACTAGACTGTTCGTCTCATTCAAGTGTTCTTCTCCCCGTCGGAGCTAGGGGTACTGACAGAGAGAGAACCAGATGGTTGTTAAAATTTGTATATTGCACGGTCACCTAAGGTCGTGTTTTTGTTAGGTAACCAAGAACTGATAATCAGGATTCATCTAACTGGAGAATAGATTAAAAACCAATGCGACGCCCTTTCGAGTATGCTAACATAAGTGACTAGTCCCTAAGTTATAAGTTTACTTTATCAGGTATTCGGCTTGAATTCAAGCGCACTTTAAATGTGTTGTAAATTACCACTCAGTTGAGCACAAACTTTATCAAACGTGTTGGTTAATGATTAAAAATAAGAATTAAATATTGAAAGTAACACGTTAAACCGTAGAGTATAGATTATGCTGATTGATAGGATTGTTAGGTAATTTCCATAGATTTTTCTGGATTTGAATGCTATTATCATTTGAATTTGAATAGGAAATCAACATATAACAAGTACAGGAACAAAATATTTAATTTACTTTACCACCGTTTAGCACACTACAAACACCGTTGTGGCACATTTCTATTGTACTTAAACCAATAAAACGAATAAAGGCTATTACATTCTTAGAAAAGGTAACTATCATCTAATTTTTAAGTTAGATTGTGACTGGCAAGCGGAATCCAGGACGCGCGTTTCGTCCTATTTGAGACTCATCAGCTGGATGTACCTGCATCCCAATGTTGATGTCAACACTAAGACTAGGTTCGAATCCCAGTGTGAACAACAACATTGGAATGCAAGTACATCCAGCCGATGAGTCTCAAATAGAACGATACGAGCCTCCTGGATTCCGCTTACCAGTTACAATCCAACTTAAACATTACTTGTGTACTATCGCTATACTGAGGTAGTCAGCTCAGGATGCATAAACGCCAACGAAGGCTGACCAGTTTCAGTCCATTACAATTCAACCGGAAGATATAAGCTCATTCTATGTAATTATCAACTATATTCTCAGTGAGATAACCTAATCGTCTGGTTGTTTCACCGGAAATTGAATACGTGAATAGACATTATCCTTAACAGCTTGGAAAAACTTTTTTTATATAAAGTTTGTAATTGATACTGCGTGTATATGGAGACCGTATGCATCATCACTAAATCGTTATCATCTTATATTTAACCAACACAGACCGACACTAGCTTGAGGCCTATATGGGCCTATATATATATATTAGCAGCAATGATAATGAGATAGACTATATAATCGGAGTATTGTTCGAATGTGTAATTAAAAGACTCTTAACTGCATAGTTGTACTGAAATTCTTGTTACATATAAGTAGTGAGTGCATCTTCTTCTGGTCGAATTTACCCACCTCGTTACCAAATTATAACCACGATCATTGGGGAGGTGGGGGGGGAATTCAATTGTAAATATTTTCCATTGGGTCCTAGCTCACTAGTCTCACTAGTCATAAAATTAGCAAATGTTAATAGTACGTAGTGAAATGCATAGATTTAGAATATCGTAGATATTGATTTGGTTGTGAATTCGTCTAAGTGAATGGAAATGATTTATTTACTAATTACGTGTCAATGAAATGTTTTTAATAAGTATCTATCAAAGTTATTGGTTGTTTTAATTACTTAAATTTAAATTACTAATTTATAATCAATCATGTATTTGCTTAAAAAAGCCAGTTATTAATGAATTTTGACAGCCTATACAATGTTCAATACTAATGAAATATAATATAGCCTATCACTTACATTATTGGTAGACGTAGTGGTCAGGCATATTATGATGACCAAGTTGCTGGATTAGTCATTTCTCGAGGTACCATCAGTACAGGAAGATAATTTGTAGGGTTGTAGGATTAAAAACAGTATTTTGGCTTCATTAGCAAAAGGTAATCATACTCATGGTGTTGTTACCAAACGATTTAAAAAATCTGACATTTATTTAGGAAAAAATAGTGCAGTGTAAGAGGTTTCAATAAAGGTTCCTCCTACAACTGTAATTAATATAAATTACTGTACATTAGTGACATATTGTAATATAGTTGCCTAACAGAAAATGCTCTGACATTTGTCCTGTCAATTAATCAATCTGTGATTCAATCAAAACTATTTTATTACGTGTTATGTGAACACGTACAACTACGATTACTCAGTTACCTAAAAATGTTAGATAGTCACATCGAAAGTAATCAACAATAATCTGGAAGGTAGAAATTTAACGAGCTTTCACTGGTAAGCAATTAAAATTAGACAGAATGAATTGAAACCCATGTTTAAATACCTTAAAACTATAATAGTTTTACTCTCTTTATACTCATAAACTAAACACCTAAATTTTATTTAGTGTTACTTGCACAGATTTATTTCTGTTTATCATTCTTGGATTTAAAATAGACAAACGAGTTTTTATATAGTTCGCCAGTTTAGAATTTTGGTGGTAGTGAGGTAACTTTACTGCAGTTTTAGTGTGTACATAATCTATTATCCTACAATATTCCTCCTTTAAAAGTTAAGCGTTTTCAAAGAATTCAGTACAGGTTCATATTCGACAAGTTATAAGGTTCAGTAAAATAATAAATCTGTTTATCTATTTGATGTTTTGTGTACTTTAAGTTAGTTATCACGATGTACTGATGTAGATAAAGGAAGATATGAATTCTCTCAGCATCAGTTTAATCCATTTCAAAATAAATAAATTAATTTTATTTATTGGAAAATGTTTATAAATAAAGTTACCATATTGAATTAAGGTGGTTCTGTGGAGATTACCACTGCTCCAGCTGGTCGGATTCGCCGCAAATTGACATTGATAGGGTGCCATTAAAAACCACGGAATGTTGGACAGTAATTTCGTCCTAGTATGCGACTCTTCAGAAGTGTGCACCTTCTATTCCACCAGAGGAATCGAACCTAAAGCCTTTAAGTTGGTTGACGATTTACAAAGTGCCCCACTGGGGCGGTGCTCAGTGGTAGAATTTTTACTTCTATCAATTTGTGGTATAGCATGACGGTTATCCATTGTCATCGGTGATAACTGACTCACTCCCAACAAGTCTCAACTCCGCCAATCACAACGAAGAACATCAATCTGTGTCGAATACAATAAATTAAAATTTACCATATTGAAATAGAGTCAATCGATTACTATACTGTGGCACTAGATGCGAGTTTAAAATACTGCGTATCTATCTTTATATGAAAATATATGATTAATGATGCCTATTCTATGTGCCATAACCAGGATTTGGTCATTGCGTAGGTGTATAGTATTTCCTTATACGCAAAGTTAGATTTAAATTAACCAATGAGAATTAAGTTATAAATTCAATGACCTTCAAATATATTCGACAAATACATCAAACAAAATAAATGTTTTTCATTGACAGGTTCAATCATCTAATAATTTCCGTTTAATTTATATCGAACCTAAATGATGAGCGGCGCCGAAATATCAATAAATAAATCATACAAATAAAAGCCTAATTAAACATAAAAAAATAGCCAAAAATGTTGAATGATGAGTGACTAATAATGATTTTCACAGTGTACGACAAAAGAATGACTTTAACGTTTTTCTTTAACACTGGTAGATAAAAGCTACATGAGGCGGTTGATGCTTTCTTGACTGTCTTAGCTCAAAATATTATCATTAAAAATGAGTCATCATTTATCGCATTTAGAACTTTTTTGTCTTGTCGGTCCAGTATTCAACCACAGTTAAAAAACTGTCACTTTGTCTATATATACAATTCCTTTTGTCAACAACTCAAGTGTCAACATAACGGATTTTCATACAAATCACAATGTGAAATGTATGTGTATAAATTTGTATAAATTTATATATATATATATATATATATATATATATATATATAAACCGAAGTCTAGGTGTGATTCATAAAAGATACATATTACATTATGTAGTCAAAATAGTTGGTAAATACTAAATGATGACTGTCGATAGAAAAATGAGCTTTCGAATCTCCATAGAGTACGAGGGATATTTAGAAGCCATACTTTTGTTCAGGTATAAATAGGTTTACATCTGACAAGTGACATTCAAACAAAACTGTCAATTACATCATATAACTTAGTAGTCTAAATATCTTAAGCAGAAACCATTTTGTTGTCACCAATTGTTAATCTATCTAATTTTAAGTAAAAGAGTTAAAGTTTCTTTGATATCATGTTCACTGTGTTCGACTATGTTTCTGTGAAACTTTTATCATTATTCTAAATAAAGTCATCAATGCTTGCTTACATTTGAAGCTGTTGTTCATAGAAAATTTTAACAAATGAATTAAAAAGCTCAGAGAATGAAGCAGTTAACATCCTTCATTTCAGAATATTGAACAATTATTAGTTTGTAATTAATTATAATTCTAGTGCACACGTTTGAAATTTGTCAGTTGCACAATCCAAAACATTTTTTTATTTCCATTTCAAACAACTATCCCTATATAAATCACTTATAGTATTATTAAAGCAAACGAGCAAAAGACATATATCATTTTCATGTAAATGAATACCAGATTCCTAGAAATGAAATGTTTCAAATATGCATTGAGCATACCTAATTGCCACTTAAGGAAGGTGATTTAGTAGTAGTCTGTAGGAAACCCTGGATCTAGCTTTCGTGATATTTAACACTCATCTACAAGGCGTCCCTGTAATCTCTGGTGAAATTTATGCTCCCAATTGGATTCGATTTCCAGTCACCCAATTTCATAGTGTATGAGCTCAACGGCCAAGATGTGAATTTTATATATCAAAGCGTATATATTGTGTTTTCTGAGTTTCATTAATAAAGAAGATTAGCTAATCGGAACTCAACAAAAAGGTGTGGTTTTTGTGTAGGTCGAGGAACGGCGTAATCTCAATGACATTTACAATATTCCTGGATGTTATATTAATCTAACCCATGATTTTACATTCACTCCCTGATATACCAGAACATTAGTGCAAATATCTAAATAATCTGTGTGTTATATAAGGAAACAGCTCACTCATACGCACGTACGACAAATGCTGACAATGCATATTGCAAATAAATAGTTTGGATGGTAATTATAAAAATTGGATTAATAGTAACAGTAGTAATAACAATAATAATAATACTTAAACTTCAAAATCCCTTTGATTAGATTAATCTTCTAGAAGTGTGATTGCAGAGAAATGACTAGTAATAGATGCAAACTATATATCAGGTATATACAACCTGCTCACATGAATAAACTTACACATGGATGCACGTGACACACCACTCATTTATTCAATCAGTTTTACCATTATGAGTAACTCATACTTACATCCCTATGTCATTTATTTATTCCAGTAATACTGACAAGATACTAAAGAAGTGAGTGAGAGAGGAAGTGAATGTGAAGGGATAAAATACTCACATTACTGCTTGTCATAGTATCATCATTACTAATATTATCAGTAATGGGAAGAAAATAATAGAAATTTGTTTGTATGACGAATTGAACAAATAAATCATGAAACGCCGCCACTTTTGTTAAATTTAGAGTATTCATAAAAGAGAAAGAAAATTCATAATTTTGATATGGCAATAAGGATTGACATTATGTTCCGAATGCGTGACTTATGTGTTTAAGTATAGGATAGACGGATAGACCAATGTATAATTGTAAAGCTGTTTCTTCAGAGAAATTTTCCATTGTTATTGTCGCCTTATTTTCACTCTGCTGACTAACATACACAATGTATTTTTGCAAATTAGTGAAAGGCGGTAAGTGATAAAAGAATAAGACAACTAAGAAAGTAAATAGTGATTTCCTTATTATTATCATCACAATAATCGATTATTATGAGTGGGTATTAATATAGGGTTCCTTTTGTCAAAATTAGATACTCTGAACTCAATAGTTTAGTTGCGAAGCCTTCAGTGTCGTACTTGGTAACACCAACAGAGCTTCCATCAAGTACATGTAAGCAGGGATTTTATTGTTTTACAAGCATCAACTTAGTCTATTCCGTTGACCTTATTTCTCAATGATTGTCTTCACTGATATTACATTGACAATGGACTTCGTGGTAGTATTTCAGAAAAGTTTTATCAATATGACATTGTTGTCAAAATCTTGTAACGTCGGTATGTATTAAAATTTGTTTTGTTTGATGATACACGTAAGCATATTTGACTAATAAGCATTTTATTCTAGCTGAAGGATGTCAACTGACATCAAAACTGATAAGATCGGTGTTGAGCTAACAGTAGAACATTTCCACTCAAAATTAAGTAATATAGTTGATATCTGAATTTAATAATATAAACGCATCCTTGTACATAAACTATTAGGGAGATGACCCATTCATTTATTTATTGACTAAAAGTTATCGCCTAAAAAGCTTTTTTTCAGAAATTAAATGACCTCTTATAAGAGAGTTTGGAACTTAAGCTGACGGAACATTTCATTGGTTAAATCATTTTACTCAACTCATTTATTCTTTTACCTTTCTTACTATATTTACATATGAAGTAATTGAATGAACTACATTGTCTAAAATTTCAGTTTTACGGCAGATATAAGAAATAGAACCAACTAGTTATTACACAATATTCAGACCGTAAAATTTTAAATGACAACCTTTCACTACATGACATAAATAGACTGAATTATATCTAATGAGACATTCCGAGCCCTAGTTGTTAATAAATATAAATCAACTAGAGTGTTCCACATATTTCCAATATTTCAATAAGTAGTGTGATTTGAAGATAAAGATAGAATGTAAAGACGATTATTCACTAAAATATTTGTATGTTTGGTGCTTCAAAATTTTACTTGATGAAGAGCTACCAAAATGTTGTAGCTTAAAATCATCAAGTTTCCTGAAGCGACACACGTCAAAATGATTGATATCATTGAAGAAGTTAATATGTTAAAGAAATTGACTTGAATGTCGTGAAAAATATACATTGTTCTGTCATTGGACTGTGAAATATAGCTGTTGCGAATGAATGACTCAATAAAACTGAGTGCTTCATAACGTTTTTATTCTTTTCGAGAATCTAATTATATAAGTCAATGAAGTCTCTTTTCTATATCATGTAAAATCAGGACAGGCTGGATGATCGGACTGTGACAAGAGATCAATTCATGACATTGATCTTAGCAGAATCCACATAACTCTAAGTATTTCATTGACATTTTTTGTAACTTTAGTGTCAAACCAATGATATTTGAATAAATCTGGTTTGCTTAATACAGGACCCCAGAAATGCACATTTCACATCTATGCTATCAGTAAAAATTCAGGTAATTTGTAAATAAACTTATATAGTCATCGGCTGATATCAACTTTGAGACCACTGGAATCTAAACAACAACAGATAACTGTTTCTTTGGTGTTTGAGATTCATCAATTACGTTTCATGTTAAAGAGCTCAGGACCTAGGGAATTCACAGCTAGCATGTATCTATTTAACTAATAAATCAAGATCCATTTATCGTAACTTCCGCCAATTAATATGAAGTAGTTTAACCAATCGAATGCAAATGATTAATATTAGTGTAACTTTCAGACTGCCTAGGTCAGAAGATGATGATTTTATCCACAACATACTAAATAACTAGTCAACACTAAATTACTTTACACTTGGATGCTTGTGGAGAGGTTATCTTACAGATACTTAATGATTATCATTAACGAACATCACAAAGAACCAAGAAGCATTGAATATCAGTTGTCAGTTAGTGATGTTCAATAACATTTAGATGCACACTGAAATTGACGATTTTGATATTCATTATCATATACAGCAAAACATTGAAAATAATAAACACAAATTTTTCTGATATAAACTGGCTTCGGCTTTTCACTATCTATTTTATTTTCAGATAACTAATTAATAATGACTATTCAAAATAACTTCAAGGTACTAAATACAAAATACGCTCATTTCTGAAACTAGGTGAACACTTACATTATTCACTATCACTACAGTCTATAAAAATAATCCAGTGTTTACAACTAATGAATGAAACACTATTAGTTAACACGAAAATTTTGAATACTTAAGTAATGACAGTATTCACACCTCAGAGCTTTAATCGATTACAGCACTTCACTAATCAAAAATAGTCAGCAGTTTTAACTATACCGTTATTTTATGCATTAACTAGAGATGAGATTTGTGAAGTAAAATGGTTCAAATTAAAGAATTTCTCAGTGTTAGTTGGTTTTCCTGAGACACTTCTTAGCTGGAGATTTATAAAAAAAAATCAGGGAGAATGAGTCAGTTGTTTATTTTTAATTTTGGACACTACGCAACATCTACGATAGGACGTCCAAACCTTGGTGACAGTACAATATATTTAAACCACGCAAAAAATGAAAATATGAGGGAGTATTCAACAGTAATCGATTCTACTTAGAGAGCGTTGATGCATATTTTGATGTTTACTCATATCAAACAAGAATGATGTACTCACTTTGAAATCATGCAGTATCAAAATGAATTTGTCATGAATAGCTTAAATTTGTAAACATTATATTACACATCTTTCTTCTTATTAATTCTAGTAGGCATTTGGTTAGTCATGAACAACGCTATCCCTCGTACAAATGTGCATTAATCCTAGCTACCATAATCACATCAATACAACAATCAATGAAAAGTAGGAGGAAATATAATGATTAAGTGTAACTTTATGCACTACCATCAATCTATAAGCTATATCACTTAGAAGTTAAAATAAGAGTAATTACAGTACTAAGTAACATTATTGATCTTTCAAGCCAACGTTATTATGTAATCGCTTAGAATAATGTCTGTTAATTACTCCAAATAACTTACACTAGTTCATATTGAATGAGACAAATAAATAGGTTGAAATTCATCAAAAATGAAACACAACATTTTATTGTCTGCTTATTTTCATACTATACCAGACATTTAGAGTGTGTCAATCAAATAAATGATAAAGTTCTACTCCTTGATACGTACACAAGATACTTGTGCATACTGGCTTCTATTTAAGGTAATTAATGAAGGAACTAGTAAATTTAACTTTCCTTTATTGTTTAATTAAAAAAAACTAATTTTTTAACTGGATAATTAATATAATAGTTACTAAGCAGAGATTCACTTCATATAACACTACAATCAAAATCTAAAACGGTTGGTAAAATTTTCATCGGATTGTTAACATGACAAGTCTGAGTCTGGTCACCCTATATGTATAAACGTATGTAGCTGTCTGTTAAATATTATGTAATTTCACCGGTAAAATGTAGTATAGTGCAATAAATAAACTAATTTATTGTGAAATTTGTATCAGTAATTTTGTCCAGATTGATTATGAAAACTCAATAATTAAATTATCCAGTATATTGAACGTAACATTACCAGTGAACCATTCATCTAAAGTAAAATTGTAGACTAATGTTCAGAGAATTAAAAGAATTTATACGTAATATACTATGAAATGTGATATTTTATTGTTGTGAAGATCTGAAACGAAAGTGTTAATTTAAAAAGTTTACATCAAGAGTAGAATCACTGAACACTAGAAGACAGTTATATCAGGATTCATCAACAAACTTGTACATGGTCGTTGACTTTGGAATTATTAATGGGATTAGATCAGTCAACTGATCATGTACAACATAGGAGCAAGTACATAGTTCCACTAGTTCAAGATGCCAGACATCAAAATCAAATCAAAATTAACACCAACTTAGTAGAAGTAGGAGCTACATTAGCCGTAGTAAAACAAACAGTGAACATAGAAAATATGACAACCAGTGAAAGAGTTAGTTCATAAAAAGATATGTCGAAAATAATTTTGAGTTCACGATTTGGATGAAGGTAGTGAGTGAAATCAATACGACACTGTGACTGATTCTGAATCATGCCACACAAAATCTCCTACTATTGGTTATGATAATCTAATCAACCCCAACAAAACAGTCGACATCTACCAGCAGTCAGTGACTTAATCAACTGATGCTACGTTTCATTTCAGTCACTTATAGCTTTCTTCCATCCTACTCCAATATAGGTCAGTATTGTGCGTCGAAGTAGTAGGTGGTTGGGTGAACGTAATACATATATATCCAAACAACTTCAATCGATAAACATTCCTAACTTCACCAATTGATTTGTAATCCTTCCCTATTACCTTATATCTAGCCTTATTATTATTTATTCGGTGGTCTGAAGAAATGCGCATGATATGTCGAAGACATCGATGATGAAGTGTCAATAATCTGCGAATGTTATCTACTTTTAAAGGCCACGTTTAACATACCTACACTAAAAACAAACGATTCTTGGCCAGTATACTCGTCTTTTAATTGGTCGACGGAAATTTTACCTATGCCATAGGTGAAATAGGATTGGAAAAGCCAGAGGAGCCTTTTAATTCTGTGTTGAAACTTCGTCGAATATCAACCCATCAGGACCGACCAGGCTTCCAAGATAGATGGAGTAGTCAACGTATTCAACTACTTTATTCTCTATATCTAGTTCAGATGTTTGCGCATACCGGTCCTGAAGGGGCAGTATTCATTTTGTGTGGGTAGAAACTCTTCTCGAGTATATTTTAACCGTTACACAATTCTGACAATATACTCTACATTTCGTGAGTGTTTTCACCAACAAGGGCTATGTAATCTGCATATTCTAATTCCATAAGCAAACCTCGTGGTATGAGGTGAAAGCATTTTTCTTATCAATGGATCTATGATAAGACTAAACAAAAGTGAGTGGACAGTTTTGATGGAAACCATTTAAAGATGAAGGTTTAGACTGCATTTTATTACAAGATATAGATCGGCTAGTAGTATTCAAGTAAAGGGCCTTCAGAAGACTTGTGTTCTTCTGAGGTGCGCCTTTTAATGACAGATACCGTCATAAAGCCTCTTGGTCTATGGAGTCGAGTACTTCTCTCAAATCAAGACAAACTATCATTATCCAATGTCCTAAAACCTAAAAAATAGGGAGTATTTTATAGATTCATCCACAACTAAGTGTGAAAACAGCGGTGTAATCTAGCATTTACAACTCGTCAGTCTGTGTTGAGCATCCGATAATTATTGAATCTGATATTTTAGATCTTATATTAATCACCTTATTGAGCCGATACTGTCCTAACAGTTCAAATCATCAACTTAATGAGCTTTCAGTTCAAATTTTTTATATTCGCTTTCGGTATTCTCTGCTACAATTTTAATAGAAAAATACTTAAAATCTATCAATGGCTGATCAATTTCTGTTAAATATAGCCTCATTTACCAGACTGCTGTTAAAATGTATGGCTTAAGGACCAACAAAACAAACTGAATAGTCACACTTGAGTATAACTCATTTGCCCTAATATCTTCGTTTAAGCCAAAACGATCAAGCATCCTATGATTTGTACCAGTGACTTTATACACCCCCTAATACTGTTTAAGTATTATTTGATTATTAAGACTATAATAATGATTTGGCTTCGATTTAACAGGATTATTGTGTCGTTAATAATAACAAACTGGTCGAACATTTTAATTGCCACTTAATATTAGTTAATTTATTTAACAATGTGATAATTTTATCCTAGAAAAATTGCTATGATACAAACAATACATAGCAGTATAATGATCTGAATCAGTGATCTACGGAAAACCATCAGGTTACATATACAATAGAAATATAATTTATTCTGTTACCATGACGTCGATTTTTATATCCTGGAGTAATCAATTTGAAAATACCTCATTGTAGAATATTTTGTATATAATTGAGAGTTTTAACTCCATAATATATTATCAGTTAATTGATGCTGTTTTCTAATAACCACCTAGCTGAGCTTTAAGGATTCATTTTATAAATATAGTATTAGTTAGTCTACCTCAATTATTTTATCATTTCATCATTTTATCCTTATAGTAAACAATAATTAAAAATATCATTTCACGAGTAATATAGGCTTAAAAGTTACTATGAAATATGTATAGTATTAAAAATAATTAACCAGTTCTGATCTAATGATATTTTTAACATTGCTTCCATGTTGAATTTACTACGTTAAAGGTCGGAATAATTATTTTATCAAGGTATCATGTATTAATTATATGATAATTAAATTGTGAAATATTCATTAGCGTATCAAAAAAGTCTTAACAAGCTATCTATATCACTTTTTTAATCTATTTATTATACGTAGATCTTACAAACTAATATACCAGTGACGAAGTATTTTCATATTTGATGGTAAATCAAATGACCTCAGTAATAAGAAATGTTTTCATCTCTGAAAATTATACATACTATTTAGTAAAGCAAGTCAATATACCCTGCAGTTAAACATAGACGTAGTAGCTTATGGCTGATAATATAAGAATGCTTTAGTTATTTGTGAGATTTTGATATTGTTATTTACTTTACTGTAAATTCTACCTATATTGTGTATCATTGTGGTTGTATCGAAGGTGATAATCACAGTCTATGAATAAAGATTTAACCTGACAAGCTTCAAACCCTGTGGTAGTAGTAGTAATAGTATTCGTAGTAGTATTAGTAGTAGTAGTAATATTACAAACATTCATTGTTGTTACATATATTATCTGTTATTGTACAAGACTTTTTTTGGCTTTCATCTTTTTGATTTTCTCTGTTTCCGTGCTAATGTGAAGTGTGATTACGTCTGTCTGTGCACATGTATTCTAAGTTATGCATTATTTATGGCTGAATAGGTTTCCAGGTGATCATTCCTTGAACAAAGTACTAATAATACGCATTGCAGTATTAATTCTTCTATAAATGAAGTTATCTGCGACGTTTCCTGCTAAGTATTTTTGACCACTTTTATTCAGTTATTTGATGGATATTTTCTTTCTAACACATTGGGTTACGCTGAGCTGTTTATAGCAAAATCATGTTGACAGCTGTTGAATTACGAAATGGAAATCATGTTCCAAATTACCCACTTATTCATTAAATGTACCGAAAAATAGTAAAAAATGTCAGGTAAAATGCATACGTTGCGATTATTCCAGCCGTCATGGGTTCGATTTTATGTTTTAGGATAGTAATTATACATTGTCTGAAAGTTTTGAAATAAAATGAACTTTTCGCTGTGTTGTAGAGTTTATATTCCGTCAGCAATTGCTATCGGATAACATTTCAATCAGCGGTTTTCGCATTAATTATAGATTAATAAAATATCACAATATTCAATAACCTTTTGTCACCAAAGTAGTAAGTTTCTAGGGGGTACAGTTATTCAAAGTAAATTGACATATTAATAGTATTATAGCGCTTAAATAATGTAAATTCTGTGTGAACGATATGAATGAAATCAAGGAATAGTGACTTTTAGGCATGAACCCTTTAGTGAAATACTTTTTCTACAATCAGAAAATGGGATTCGTTCGTGGACAAAAGCTTTACACTACTAAATGATATCACTAACAGGGCTTGTGATTTATTTTGTTGCATATGATTCAAGGAATGAATACTATATTATATTAAACTGGTATAATGTACTGTACATGTATCATGATATGGTAAGTCTTATTATTTCCATGTAAGCTGTAATCAGGGTTATTATAAATATTACTTCTTCCGATTATAACGTCACTTTATGTTATTCAAATAATTTGTAAAATTTGGAAGTATATTAATGAGTTATTGGACAATAGTAACACTGTGGTGTCCAGACCATCGTATCGTTTTCCTCCCCTAAATGGGATGGATTGTAGTCAGTTAGTCAGTCATGGACAGAGTAGAACCTGGAAATATGTGCATGGGTTTAAATTACAATACCACACTAACACGGGAGACCAAATTTGCAAAAACGATATGAAAACAGAATACAGTGGAGAGGAATAAAGCGAAATTGTGCATGAAATGGATGTGGACTGTGGTGTGCGTAATGTCTGTGATACCGAATGAGTTTACTTCTAACTGGTATGATATGTATTATATTCAAACTCAGCTTCATTTCATGTTACAAATAAGAGGGAAAATTTTAGCATTTGTATTGTTTCGCTATAGCTAAATCTCTTGGCTGACTAATAACTATACGAGCTTCATAATGGTCGTGCCATTATTTTGAGTGACTTAGTTTGTCGTATGCAGATCATTTCATTATTTTTAGTAGACAAGTGCTGCATATTAAAGCGTAGTTTTTATCAAAGATTTCACTCTAAGGATCTGAAGATATTTTCAATTGAAATCGATTAGCACGTCAGTGTAGCGCAGTTCAACATGCAGGAAGAATAACACAAATACATCAACAGTTAGATCATTGTCATACGTAGCACATACATTAAATGAATTGCAAGATGACAGGAATATATGGGTATTGAACACTGAAAAAATTGAAGACAATCTCACCGGTGTTGTGTTTATTGTGAATTATAAGCTAGAAAACTTTTAGAACTCGAAAAATTACTATTCACAATTTTCATTCTGGAACTTATGAAATATTAATAAATCTACAGCCGTTTATGATATCAGTCACACTGTAAGAGTGTTAGACAGTAATTTCATTTTAGTTTGTGAATTGTCAACATTGTGTATCCAAGACTTCAATAAACAACTATTTTGGTTGCATGATTAGAACATCTAAAATGTCTCCAATGAATCAATGATTTAAACTTTGTATGTTAAGGTTGGAACGCTGAACTCATTTATTATACGACATTAACATACTTTTACTAAAATCAACACCTAATTAGAATTTATGGTTATTAAATGCTAGAGACTATATATATATATTGTATTAAATATAGTTGTTATTATTATAAAAAGGTTTCCGATTGATGACAAATGATTACGCTGTTACTTAATTAGTTGATCTGTTTAGGATTCAAAGAGAATGAACCCAAGTGTTTTGACTAACGTAAGCAACGGGTTTTATATTCTTCTCACGTATGTTCTCATCTTGAATGTTGTATCCAATCATCAATTCTCTGCTGTATAAAGGATATTGACACACATGAACGAATTCAAAATGTCGGTACTAAACTAGTAACATGCCCTTTAGACTTCTCTTGCAATGACCCATTAAGGCACTTGATCCTTTCCCCCCATATCTTATGGAGGAATACGATGTGACCTCATATTGGCATTCTCCATCCTAAATAATGATTTAGTTGTTAACACGCCTTGTCTTTTCTTTTCTTTTAGGACTAGCTATCTTAGAAATAGTCATTCAGAACCCTAAAATCTCAGGTTGGGATTTCATATTTCGTATCGAGTGGTCAACGACTAGAAGGCGCTACCTGAACAAGCAATGTAACTTCCATCAGTGAAAAGTTTTAAGGAGAATATTGCGATGATTACCACAGGTTACCAAACCAAATATCCATATAACTGAAGACTATACATAGGAATCTACAGTAACCTATTATCTGTATGGCATAATAAGTGAATAAATAGATTTGTTTTGGTTTCAGCTTGTAACCAGTTGTGTCCGATTTGACACCAATGTCATCTTTAGAGTGTAATTAAAAGTCTGCTGATAGGAAATGAACTATAAATCGTACCAGAAACTTAAAAGTGAACAAAAAGGCATATACAAAAGCATATTACTATAAATAGAAAGAATTGATCAAAGATAAGTTATTATATTAATTCTTAACATATCGTTGTGCTGTTAGCACACTCATTTGGTTTCAAGGAGACTTTAAATTACACATCAACAGGTAGAAAAAGAACTGTTAATAGAGAAGCATTACTAGGCTTATGCAACCCACATAATTTGCACATAAAACTTACCAGTAATATAGTTTTGTGTTCAGCGAAATTGTTACTAATATTTTATTCCACTGTGTAAAATAAATGATTTGACTATTTTGAAGAATATCCAAATTATTTTATTCACTTAATCCAATTTGTACATCAGTTTAATTGTCGTCATCATTGGTTATATCAATGTGTACAGTAGAATTTTCTTTTCTTGTTTTAACAGTTTGATTATATTTTTAGTGTATACTCAATGTGTGATACACATAACGTTGATGAATTTTGAAAAAATTCTACTGGTTAGAATGATAGAGAAATCAAGCATCATTTTAAGTATCAGTTAAAATAAGATGTGCATTTTATGGACAGTCAGTCAAATAAGGACAGAATGTGTTGAAGTAGGGATAAAATTTAGTAGTACCTCTTGAAAGAAGAAACTGTAGTAGTATTGTTATTATTAGTATAAATTATTATTCCGTTTACCCCTGTTTGATTTTAACAGGGGTGGGTAGGAAAGGGATATATATGTGATTCCATATTTGCATACCAGATAGAGTGGCGTTAGTAAATAATGACAACGATAATAGAAATTATAGTAGAATGGCAAAAAAATGTTAGTGTGATGGTAGCCAAAATAATAAACCTATTCCGACATCAAATACATGATGAAGGGGACATTCAGTTAGACAAAATATTCAATCATTTAATGTAAAATGCTTATTGGTTAAGATTGATGTGTTAAGGTCACCTTTCAATGATTGGATTAGAGAATGAAAAGATTTCAACCAATCAGTGTTAAATAAAGTGACAAGCCCGCTGTCAATCAGACCTAATATTGTGTAGCGCGCCAACTGTTTGGTTGTGCGTATAGAAGTTATTGTGGAAAACATGCATAAAATATAACATTAAGTAAGATGAAAAGGATTGGTGAGTTTCTTTGTATATGTCAAAAATATGATGATTTACTGTCATCAATGAAAATTTTATAGATACTATAGGTGGGGGGTGAGTAAAAAGCAACTCATTTTAATATAGACATGAAAAACAATTTCACATAAATTCAATTAATATATTGTTTTTAAAAAATATTTAGTATATGTTTTCTCCCAGTTTTCTTCAGAAAAAGTCAATAAATATTGCGGAACATATATTTAGTAAAATATATGGAACTATATCTTTCCAGTGGTATGGTCTTCAATTTATCAATCTCTGTTGGCATACACATGAGCCCTGAGTGAATCAACTAGATACAAAATTGTCATGTGTTGTTTCATTAAGTTATTTGATTGAAGCAAATGAACTAAGTGCGAGTCTGTGCGTGATAATTAATACAATTATGAGTGCCTTCAGCTTACAAGTCCAAAACAGGCCAAAACATGAGTCTCACACTTCACTTACCGGTCATAAATATACAGATGTTTTCTTATAAGTGCTAAAGAAAATCATGGGAAATTAGAATCTTTGCAAATTAGTTCCATCTCTGTTATTAAAATGTCCACAATAATTTCGAGTGTATTAAATATGAGTTGAACTTATTAGTGCATTGAAAAATGTGGGGTTTTAGGGTTGATCATCTTAAATAATCAATAAAATATTGTTAGTAAAATAAATGTCCGATGTTCCTTCTATTTTTCACGTATGCGTTTCAAAATTCTGCTAATTTTTATATCAAAACTTAATGATGATGAATTTATGAAACTTTATGTTAAGAAAATTGAAAATTCAATAGGATTTTAATAAGTTTTACATTTGACGGGAGAAGTGAACTTTCATTATTTCTAATTAATGACGATTCATAAACAGAATATTAAAAATCACTAATTATGTATTCCGTAGTCTATTATGTTTTACTATGCTACTGCCTGGTAGTAAGTAGTATAGGGTTATGTTAATATTTTAGGTTTCCACTGGTCTGTGAATATAGATTTGTCATCAGAATTACGCCTCATTAGGTGTTTGGTGCGAAAACAGTCAAATAAACATAGTATTCCTAAAATGTATGTTTTACAAAGATTTGATAATTGCGTTAGAACATAAATGCTATTTATACTCTAATAAAATCCCATCTAGTAATGTATTTAAAACATAGAAGTACTTACCGACTGCCAGAGATAACTGAAGAATTCTACAAAATGAAGTGAATATTCATTTTGCTGGAAAAATTTATTATGATTAAAGTAGTATTTAGCACAGCCACTTGTTCAAACTTATTTGTCACTATTTTGCCAAACTAGTATTTATTCCTGACATACTTATGTAATTTGTTTGTACGATAACCATATATTCTAATACAATTCACAATATATTTTCAGCATGTCCCAAGTTTAAATTTTGAAAACTTTTCTGTAATTTCTCTTGTGCTGATTTGTAAATCGTCCTTCTCCTCTATTCTTTACAGAGTCAATAATCAATTTATGCATCAAATCTATTCGGGGATAAAAAGTGATGGCGTCGGAGTAAGGCTGATTGAAAATATTTTCACATGAATGTATATCAACTATTAAAGTTTTAAAACATTGTATAAATATTTATTTTGAATATTCAGGACCTAAATGCTAATAAGCAGGAAGTTCGTATACTATTTGTTAAGAATTCTCTACTGTAATCAAATATATTGCAACTGGGTGTTGTGGAGCTTCTTAAAATTTTAATTTGATATCGCGGGTCAGTCTGAATCGGACAACCATTGATCACCATGAAGTGCTGGACAGCCGTTTGATCCTAGCATAGCACTCAGCACTGCGCATCCATGACCCCATCATGTATCGAACCCAGGACCATCTAGGTCTGCAACCAACGCTTTGCCACCAGACCACTGAGTTGGCTCTATACGGTTGATATTTGTAATTCAGAGGTGATTGCAAACTGCTGAAAAGTGCCATGTTAGGACGAAACAGCTGTTCAGTGCTTTCTGATGATCAATGCTTGCCTGATTTAGACTTGCTAGCGATATTAAATATATTGTGTTGCTAAATTTTCTAATAAATTCCCTTTGATCATTAACAAAGTTGTTTATTCTATTTTAACAATTAGAGTGGAAGTGACAATAATGCTTAAAGTTAATGTATGTCATTAGAATATGCTTAAGCAACTTTGTATCATTTACAAATTCTGTATTCATTTTAATCTAGCAGTAGTTCATTTCTTGAATTTCTGGTTCGTTATAATAAACTTAAACACATAGGTTTAAAACTAACTGAAGGCTTGGTTGTGATGATTCTTAAACTATAGCAATATAAGTATTATCCAGTTATTTTCTCGCCTTCCATGGTTCGTTAGATGTCAGCTTTTTTCATGTACATCTCCATAATAATCATTACTTATTTTGTTATCTTTACAATCCATGAAAGTATAAATAATAATTTTAATCACTTTGTGATATTCGGTAGTTTCAGAGTTTGAAAGTTCTCGTGAAACTATGCTTCACTAAAACGCGTAGTCAGTTAAACATTGTGTCACAGAAACCTAATAAAACATAGGAAGTAGTTGATACAATCAAGGGTTAGAGATAAATCAGAGTAATATGTCTAATGTTATTATCAGCATTCCTGATTGCATCTATTGCAATAATATCATTGCAATTTGGCAAACAAATATTACTCCACGTTATTTATCTTCTAGTAGAAACCGAAAAGTACAGAGCAATATATGTCATTTAGAAATCAATCAGGTGACTTGGGCTACCACTCAGGTAGATCAAAAAATCAGTTTGATAAGTATCCAACTAAACTTTACAAGGACCATATCATTAATATCAATAATCTATCAAAAGTCATCTACAGCTTACCGTTACAAATCTTATGCAGGTCTACCATCTTATTAGTTTTTTTCTTTACAATTTCCAGTTTTATCTAAGTTATGAAAACATTATTAAGCTTGTTTTAAAGGTGTATTACATCCAAAGAAGTATAGTATTGTGCAAATATATTTTGAACTTAAAATCTACTACGAGAAACACGATAAGATTCAAGTCAGCTACTTTTCATCAATCTGAAGTTTGAAGCGAAACCAAACAAAACTTACTTTAAGACCAAATCGAAAATAGTGATTAGTATCAAGTGTTTAGTACATTAAGTAAATTTCGATACAATACGCCAGTTGTAAATTATGGTAGTGGAATATCATAAGGAAATATGAATCATCTGCCTTATGTTTTGTTTCAAACTGAGATTATTTCAAAACTCTTCTTACTTCCTACATACTTACTTTCTCTCTTTGATACTTAGTTATTGTTCCTTCTATAAGGTTTGAGTTTCAAGCATACTATCTACAGTTTTTAAAAAGATTTTGTACACTTGTTTTTTCTTAATGTTTGTCCAGAGTTCTTATGCCGCAACCAAATCAAGATAGCTCAGTAACTTTACAGCTCTAATATACTCTTCCGAAGATTTACAGCCACCTTGATACTATTTTTAAACCTGGGTACACCGCTGACAACAGCAACCCAAATGGAATTTAAATTTCGCTTTTAGTTTATGGTAAATTAGAGGTATACCTATCTGGGGTGTGTATATCACAACCGTATATATGGAAACACTTAAGTTAACGTCACATTACATGGTGTCTTAAGGGTCAGAAAGTGTTCTTAATGGCGTTCTACGTGTTCCGTTAAGTTACTCAGTAAACTGACTTCCTTTAAAATGATAACTAATGGTTTGTTCTACGTATTCTCAATATTTGACGTGATTCTCTAAGAAAAACTTTGAAAGTTTGGAATGTACACTGTATGCAACCGTAACAGGGCTCTTAAAAGAATAGCCCAGTTTTAAAATAGTCCTTCCACTCTGAAAAGCTCAAAAAGCATGGCTTCAAAGCACTTCGTAAATTTTCCAAAGTATTCTTAATAATTCTTCCACTTGGTAACCCCAACTATGTAAATAACCTACTAGCTTATTTAGATGTTCTGATTGTATATTTGTTACCATTTATTTCTGGCGTTTTAAATGAACCAATGATAAAAATTTTAACCTTAGAACTGGACGCTGAACTCTTAATTCACATAGGTCAGTATGAGTTTGATAGAGGTCATTCATAACGTTTTAACGTTAAATGTATTAAACTCAGCTTATATTACCAGTTTCCTGCGGATGACCGCTGAATATTAGGGTGTAATTTTAATCAAATATAGCATTATGAGTTCTTAATTTCAGTATACTATTATTTTCCATCCGTCATATTGAGCTACGCCAGATTAACATGTTCATAGATGACAGATGAGAATAACTCTAGACTATATGAATGAAAGTTTCACAGAAGAATATGCTATAATATTCAACCGTCACTCAATAAGCGGCTATAAAACGACCGAATTTAGTGCACTTAAGGATAGCCACCTAATATGAATTTCTACAGAGAATATAAACGCATTCTGAAAAACAGTCCGGTTTTATATCTATTAACACCAATTATTCGGTACATCTTCGTTTTATTTTTTAGATAATAAACCGACAAACGAATACAAAATGTACAATTATAGTTTATAGGGTGTTGTTTTAATTGTTTTTTTTTCACCGAAATAAAAGTTGATCAACAAAAATAAATTATTAGTAAATCAGACAAAAAGATTTCCATCAACTGATTAAAACTATTTGACCATTTCCACCAAAAAAAGGCATGGCTAATGTACTGATAATATAAACATGATAATCACGACTAAATATTCAAACTTAATAATCATTAACTATCTACCCCCCCCCCATTTAAATCATGTTTTGCCTCTCTTATGTATGTACATCAATGCTTTCTAGTATATAAGTGCTGTTTTTGTCATTCTGATAAGTACTTAGCTGGAACGATTACTACTTAGTTCCATTTTTTATAAAGTGAAATAAACTGTTTAACGATAAGTAGCACTAATAATTTACTTATCGTGATTTTGGGATCTTACGTAATACGACGTGCATATGAGTAAAAAGAACAAGGAAGCCATTGAATTTACTGAAATGAGTAACGAAAATTTGGCAACAATTACAGTCGCTAACATTATCAAATGACGCACTAACTGTGGTAATTGAATTATCAGTTTTGATTATCAAAACACGTCAAATGTTGATGATAGTTATTCTCACACTGAACTAATAGAATCAATTGTATGATCGCCAGATAATAACTCATCCGTTTATCCAAATCTTGTTCACCCTAATACCTAAAAGTTATTGATTCGAGTAAAATTACGTTTTAAAAGACGTTTCCTATGTTGAGACAACATTTCCGAATATTATGCCTTTACTGTTGACGAAAATCATGTAGATAAGTTTTCCGTCTTAAAATACTATGCCTCTCCATAGTTTCAGGATTTCTGGAGCTAACGGTGCAATCTAAACAATACACAATTAGTACAATAAAGTCAAATTACAAAATGTTTTGAAGCTACTTGTTCCCTACAATTAGGCTTCGGAGTTAAAAAGTGAATGAATATCTTTGGTCACGATTATCTGAAAATGTAATATCAGTTAGTAGTTTCAGCCGTCCAAAAACATTTTACAACACTGGACTCATGGATATCAGAGTATGTCATAATCAAAGAACATCTCTCAGTATAATAAAACTGTGTTTGCCTTCAAATTATTTGGTATGATTATTAATAACCAATTTGTCCTACGAGAAAAACTGTGTTATTGATTATCACCACTTAGTTAAGATTCCAAACAAACTACATCCTCTAATCTATTTCACATGGATTAATAGATAGATTGTTATTGACACTTTCTATAATACTGGTAGTGTACATTACAGACTTAAAATGAGAAGGTTATCTTTTCATCAAGAGGGCCTTGTAAATATTTCACGGAAATAAATACAAGTTTCATTGCAAATTAACACCAGTTGAATGGGAAAAGTTGATAACCTTCATGGTTTTACCTTAAAAACAGTAGTTTCTAGTACATCATGTCTAGGCAAATGAACCATATGGAATTAAGGGGAGATTACATCTATAAGCGATTGTCGCTATTAATAGTACAGATAATAGTATTAATAGCTGCCATTAATACTGGCGACTAAATTTACCATATCACATTAAACTATGTGCACTATCCAACGCAGTTGTTATTTGCTAACAATTCGCTCAAATGGCCATATATATATCACCTTGCAAGCCAGTTTTTTTTCACAGATTACTCATTATATTTAAAGCTATCGTTGGATCACTTTGTTCAGTTTCATTTCTCAGTTTACTGTTCATATTTGTTTTGTGCTGTTTTTCAGGTAACAGCATTATTAATATAATATTATGATATCACTAGTAAATACTTTAGTATAAAATACACAAACTACATGTTTGATAGTGTGAGACCAATATGCATATATTGTAAGATCAAAGGAACTCTGCGACATATTAAAACAAATAAATAAATAAAGACAACTTACGAAAACAAGCGAAAGAAATGGTAGACTGTATAATTTTGAGATTTCTTTTTTTCATTATTTGTCTTTGTCCTTCCCGCTTCTCTTTATTTGTCTTTGTAAAGCCTTTCTTTGAACCCTTCCCAACTAACGTTGATTGCGTTAATACTTAAACACAGTATATCAGTTAAAACCACTAAGTAATGATATAAATAAAGAATAGGTATGAATATCCAGTAAAAATGTACAACCCACAACATCAGAAAAGAATGTTTGAACATTGTAACCTATCTTCCATCTCCTATTATCCTGATAATTTGTCTAAATAGAAGTGTCATAACAATTAACACGGAAAGTATTTGCTTGTTTGCTTTGCCTGTAAACCAATTTTTATTTAGTTAATTTCATTTGGTTTCCACCGCCTTAAAACGAACAGTCAGTGAATAAAAACGCCGAAAAAGTAGTGCAACAGCAATCATATTTCTTCGTATTTTTTCCGTAATGATGAGAACAAATTGATAAAACGCTAATAATATGAATGATTGTAATTGGCTTTAAAATATTCCCAGGATATCTCCTCTCTCTCTAATAAATAATCTTTGTACAGTAATTTTGTAGACTTAAATTTAGTGTCTTATCTATTCAGTTAGGTTATCATTTTTTGCATCTTTTCTACTTGTTCGTTATTCGAATCATTCATTTTCCATGCTTTATTTGATATGCTGAATAATTGCATTTCAATGCTTAACAATATAAAGTAAGTGATTACTAATTATAATACTATTGTTACTACAGAACATATTCCAAGAAATAATACCGACATAAAATTATAAGTAACTTAGGAATAGGGAAGAAGATAGCCGAAAACAAGATAAAATGAAAATGAAATTAAAGCAATTAGAGTGCAACTTCGATACACAAATCATTATGTATATGTAAATTAAGTTCATTCGGTTTACAGACCGACATCTTATTTTGTTTATAAACAAATTAGACACTACAAAAAAGACTAGACATGAATGAATGTGTGTACCCACCTTTTATTTATGCGCTCATTCAGTACTGTATCCATCTCAAATACATAGTAATCAGTCAGTAGCATGTAAAAACACAAACATTTACAAAATAAAATGATTGAAAAACCACTCAAAAACATTATTTTTCCCAAACGTAAACCAACGACAACACTTATATATTATTACAACAGTAATAAAATTGTTTAATGCGTCTCTGATGATTATCATTTATACAATTAATTAGACATTCTATAATTGGTTTTATAGCAGGAAAACCGTTCGACATACATGGATAAGTATAAAAATGCTTAAACATAAATACAATAAACTATATACACAAAATATATATCCAACTATTTATCAGTATCTAGGAGAGGTGCCTTCAAAAGTATCAGTTGTTTCTATCAGTTATTATTGATCGGAACATTTTCAGAAAGAAATCATGGATAAACGACCCGACTGTTTCTAATGATATCATCGTTACAATAGCACGTCTCTGTGTTTTTTATTACTAGTTTGATTAACACAACAATAATAACAATAAAATATACAAGAACTAGAAAATGTTTAGTTCCCATGAACATCTAATATAAACCAAATACTTAAACTACTACTTATTTATTTATCTATAGTATGGAATTCAAATAATATGTAAGTGTATGTTTATCAATATTGTTATTAATAGTCACAATATGAAAACTCATGTTATTCACACTATGGCCATAAAACGTTTCTTATATTAAATAGGCGCCAATTATTTGTTTATACCAATCAATTAATTTATATGCACTATTGAAACATTTTTATTTAATTGATACTAATATTATAACTAATTTTATTACTTCTCTTATGTTATTGTTCTGGAAAATCCAGAAAATTATAACTACAGATATATTCATTGTATTTTTTCACATATGTATGTATCAATAACATTTAATTAGGCTTATTTGTCTTTCTGATAACTGAAGGATCAAAGTATGCCTTTAACATGCCGAAACATTAATTTCCTTTAATGGATATATCCTATCAGAATAATGTGGCTTTTACATGTAATTACTCCAGTTATAACCTACTACTAATTATTATTACTATTATAGTTTTCATTACTATTTACTGTTTATGTGATAATTAATCGTAATGAAATAATCATTATTACTGTTAGGATTATCATATCTAAACACTAATAATAATCACATATTAGTGAATGTTATAAAAGATTTTCAAATTTCAGTTGATAGTTAACTATGATAGTCTTAGTTGGAGTTTTAACTATTTTAATGAGTATATAAAGATGTTTCAAAAGTATTTTGCCCAACTCTTAATTTACTGAATAAAAGAGATCCAGTTTTCTCTACATAAAGCATAAAATGATAATATGCACAATGAGAAAGGTATTGGGTAATAGCTTTCAACGTGATTGTCAACATTATGACTGAAGTACATCCAGTATTGGGTAAAATGGCACACTTATCCTCTATTCCATAACTAGTCATATAACATGTATACTAAATGTTACCAAAAGTACAGCAGGAAGCTTTCTAGGAAAGGCCATTAACAACCTACTCTTTTAGTGCCTTTAATTAAAATCAAATTCATCTTTTTAGTTCTTAGTTTAGAAATTCTCGATAATCACAATATAATAAGAACGAAGTTTGACTGAAGAGATGAAAATCAGTTAAGTAACTATGATTACCTAGCTCAATAATTTTCATGGTTTATTCCAGTTTGAAATTGTTTTCACTAATCATTTTAAAAAATGAAACAATTAACCATTGTGGACATTCGGTGATACTATTATATTACTGTAGTCGCATCACCTTCCGATAGACTGGTGTAAATGAATTCTGGTCTTTAAGATGCTGAGTGATAATGGGACTGAACCATTGTAGTGTGATACATATAAATATTTGAAATATCCTAAACGTTAAAGAGATATTTACTAATGTATATTGTTGTAGATATTGTTGTAAATAATATCATTTGGGAAGAAATATCATCCTCGAATTCCATATGTTTACTAAATTTCACCAGGCATTTTAAGACGGATCTTTCCAGATAAAACAATTCATTCTCATTTAAATCTTTGTCATAATAAAAATATTTCACCATGGTATGGTTTTGTCATGAAATATTTATCTGGTAATTGATAAATTACATAGTTTCAGATTACTGACAGTTAGATAAGTAGTAGAATTCATCAGAGAATTAGGGAAATTAGGGAACTTTGGGGTTACTATTTTAAATGGGTCGTCAGATTTTATAGCCATCAAGCATTAAGAAATTGTTATTTACATAGTAGCTTACTTAATGTTAAAGATCTTAGTTCAATCTCAACCAAATTTTAGTTACAATGAAGCTAATCAATTACTATAAGTCAATTAGTAATGAAAGTTGAATGGTTCGTTAACAGGAACATTAAAATAAATTGCTATTAATTCAGTCATTAGTAATGGATAGATGTCTGGTTAACATCGTGTATAATTAACATAAAGTTTTTAAACATGAATATATCTTACTTCCTATTAATTTCATCCAGCCAACTCACTATCATGAGTCAATCAACGTATCAGGTACAGTATATGACCCGACACCATTAGATCTCATTTCGAAACGTCAATATAAGTAAACGTAACAATAAGAAATGCATAATGTAAGATTAGTAAATCGTGAACTTAACTTTATAAGGGAGAATATCAGCACCTGTATTTAAATCATTATCAGCTTATTTTAAACTCACAATGTCTTTAGACATAGATTGAAGGTAGATCTATCGTCAAACTTCAATAAATTATCCAGCAATATATATATATATATATATATATATATATATATACAATCTGAAAACAGTTCTTTTTTTCAAATGCCAATAATTTAGGAACATCATAATTCTATGGCAGATGTTGTTTTAGTAACATATTTCAGTCTAAGTCTGGAAACACTAGACAAATTAGTAGAACGCTGATAACTTACCTACGTTTATTACATTTATAAAACAATCTAAACATATTGTTCTTATTTTAAAAAAATACATTCAAAAATAGATAAACAAATAAATAAGTTGAGTAATAGCAGAAAAGGAAATTGAAATAAAAATGAATTGTGTTTTATGTGAGACAGAAAATGAGAGAGTGAATGTGAGGGTAAATAAACTACCCTCAAAATAAATCTAAGATAATTTATTTTGAAAAGTTGTCACATTTATATATATATATATAATAGACAAAGAAAGATATTCAATAAATATTGTTTCCTTGATATAAAATTTATGTGATTTTGATAGTAAGCCAACATAAACACACAACTACATGTCACTCTTCTATTTTATTACGTTGATTATATTACTCTGTTTTGTTTTCACTCAGCAACAAATTCATAGAACGCATACGATGTGCTTACGTGCATACATAGGCCGATGGTTAATTATACACTTTAAAAGAAGACATGAGACAGAACGAACAGAAAAAAAGCTATAAATTTTTTACTGTGGAAAAAACGTAACTCGACTCATGGATTAAGTGATGGAATAAAGACTTGGTGTTTTTTTTAAACTGAAATTTCAAAAAAGTCCATTCATGTTAAAAAAAAGTACATTATTTATTTTAATTCTCTCTTTGTAGGTACAGATTACTATCATTAATTGAAACCATTATAGAAGGGATTTAGTTAATACAGTTTTTGAGAAAGATTAAGACATATTTAGGAGAAAAGAAAAACCTAACAATTGTCGTTTAAAAAGCCTTCTTTCCCTCTGTATACAGAAGAGGGATTAGTTTTTATGCGTAATCTTTTATTCTAAAATAAAACGAATAAGTAAGTTACAAAATCATAAACTTCAACTATTACATTGTATAGTGTATGCCTATGTTTATGTATGCACTTAGATCCATGTTACACACATTAAAGGTTAGTGTCATGATGCTGGGATAGTTGTGCATACTATAGAGATTAATGTTACGAATGAACTGTTCTGTTATAATTGAAACAGTGGATTTGAAACTACTAAAAATATTAGCTTACTATAGTTCATCGTTATTTTTACTTTTCACAAAACAAAATTCTACTATGGCAATTTAATTGACAACCAATAATTATGTTGTCGTATACTTATTTCAAATGTTCAAGAAAAAAAGTAGTCGAGTTGAGGTGGCCTTTAGAGATTGATGCTTAATTTTTATTGCTGTCAGTGTTTGGTCTCGGTTGGATATAATTAAAAACTAGGGAACATTGAGCAGCTGTTTTGTTCCAGTATGGGGCTTTGTAGCAGTGTGCACTCCAGACCTAGAAGCTTCGGGGGCCCGTGCCTTACGCTTAAGAGTTAGGATTACTGGACAGGAGAATATTAGTAATATTTCCACTTTAGTCAATTTGTAAGTAAGTATATCTGTTCTCACCTATAGTTATCAACACTTTTAACTGTCGTCTATAATGCTTAACTTGGAAGTGATCAGATTTACTGATATTAATTATGGAACAATCAGTGATAACAGCGAAGATTGCGTTGGACCTCATAAACCTATTTTGAAATATCTTATTTATTTGAAGCAAAAATAATACATTGCCTTATTGTTCCATGTAATGTTGATTATACAATTTTAAAAAAGATTGTTAAATAGCCTTCAAATATCGTTTACGCTATAAAAGTAGCTTCTTTGATGTTTAGTACATACCAATAACTATTATCTATAGTTTAGCTCTACGGTTATTAAATGCGACAATGTAAAAATGATCAAGTTTTAAATATACTAGTCAAACCGATCATGCAATTAGCATATAACTTGGCATAACTATAACTGATATGCACAACTCATTAACTAACTAGTGAAAAAGCAAAATGTTATTCAGAAGCTCAAAAAGATAATAAATTTGACTCCACAAGTATTTTTTGTTTCTTTTTGAAATTTGTAGTATTAAAACACTGTTTTGCTCTCATTTACATCAATAGTATACTTTGTTGCAGTGGAAATATTAACGAAAATCCATACAGTGAATTTAAACAACTTTACACTATTGTAAAGCTTTAGGTAATTCATTTGATGAGTTTGGAAGGATCATAGAAACGCAGGTGGACATAGTGACATTTGTCGTATCTGTTTTTATAAAACCAGACATCACAGATGGCAACATCCGAAAAATTGCAGTTAATCATAAGTAAGTGCTAAATGCAACATGATGACGTTTAGAATGGTTTATATATATATATATATATATATATATATATATATATATATATATATATATATATATATATATATACTCGTCATAATAATGTTGTTAGATATTCTGCTCTTCTTCAATTATTAGTTCCAGTATACATATTTTTGCTTAGTCTGATGACATTAAACACATTTTGGCGACATTACACTTTATTTTAACTGTTGTTGTTTGCATTACCTCATTTTGTTATTATTTTTCCCCTTCAACAAAACCATCAATCATAAATAACAATTCGTTAAGTCGCCGGTTGGATCAGAAACGGAGCCATCTTTAACCATTTTAAGTTTTGATTTTTCGTATACATATAGTCATACCTTGTATTAAATATATTAATCATATCCGAGACCAAAATGAATCATATTTCTATGAATCCACCGTAAGTGTACTATCCTGCCATACATATTAAAAAATTGTCCTCAGTGTGTTTCTTGTGAATACGTCTAGTTCAGTGATGGACATGTAACCAAGAACAATACGTAACAAGAAGAAAGAAATCACATTATAGTCCACTCACACTGGGTATTTCTTATGTATACATCTATTTTAATGTTCGCTTCTCAAGTTTCTGTTTTTTTCTGCCTCTTAAAGCGTACAATGGAAAAGCAGCCTTACAAATATAAAATGAAAAGCATAAATTTACTTGTGAATTAATTGAAGGTATGCATGTATACACTGAAAAAGTAAGACGCTAGTAGTTTAACAGTCACATACTCTTTAGTTGACATTCTTTATTTTTGGCTTTTTAAAAAGAAAATAAACTGCGGCAATGCACCCTTTTATTGCTATAATAAGAAAAAAATCAAAGAAAAATTTTTGAACCCATTCAAAGGCGCGAGATGAAGTGATTCTAAAAATCGGTTTGTTAGTTATTTATTCATTATTCAATAGTTAGCTGCCGGTTTTGTTTAAAGTTAATTTTAATGTTTAAATATACTCATGTTTATGCAGAGATTATAGAATGAATTTATTTTTTCACACCATACTTCATTATTATGGCTATTATTCCCACTCTTTTTTTGGATTCATTCCATATATAATTCAAAGAAGAATTAAGTATCTACGTCGTGAAGTGGTGAACTGAACAACTGACACATATGAATAAGTGAGAGAGTAAATAAAAATGAAACATTGAAACATGATCAATTAACGTCTTAGTAATTATTATATTTATAAGAATGTTATTTAAATGAACGACAATTTTTTTCATGCTTATATTGTCATTATTTAATAATGAAAATAAAACAAGTTATATAGAGAGAAAATGAGAGAAAAATTGGCGATTTAGAGGATGAAAATAATACGGTGAAGTAGTATAGAAGGAAAAGTTTAGTTCATTACTGCAATGTGTATACACTAATAAGATTAATTCTTTTTCTTTAAGGCATAGATACCGAAGGGTTAGAAAGGGAGTATATATAGATATGTTATAAATGTGGGAAGACAAGTGTTAGTTTGTTTAGATTTTGGTTAAAGTAACATGAACATATAAAAGACAGATTTGTCGACAGGCCCAATGGTGTGATAAATTAATAGTATATTCGTTAAACCCCAAAAAAGTATCACATGAAACATGTTGTATATTCAATTTATCACTGGTAGAGAGTGGGTTGAATTAGTTTTTTTCACTATATGACAAAACGGACACATTCTAATTAAATAAGATCTAAAACGACATAAACTAATAATCCTGTTGAAAACAAAAGACAAAAACAAAGAAGCGATTCAGTATTTTTATTTATTGATAAAGTATAAATTTCTATAATAAGGAAAATGTATGAGAATCGAAATCTTAGAGACATGATTTGACAGATTCTGAATCATGGAAATACGATATACAATTAGGGTTTTTATTAGGAGACTACGTTCATGATCATAAAAACGGTTCATTCGGTTTCAGAACTACTGACATGATGGATGTTGTATGAGGTACGTAGCCGGTTATGAGAGAACATATTAAGTCGAAAATGAAAATTATTGGTGCCAGTAAAGTGGTTTAAGGTCTAAACCTTTGTTCACAGGCATGAAATTTTCTCGGTCGATGTTTATCTGAGTCCTAGATGAAAACACTACTGAGGAGTACCATACTAGAACGAAACAGCTCTCTACTGTATATTGCTTTACAACAGTTGTTTATGCATAATCAGCTAGCAACATAAAACTTCACACTAATGATTGTTAAATTTAGAATTCTTTCCTCTTTTTACATATCCAGAATTCCTGATTAAATCATGACTAGTTTACGTGTTGAGATTTCATATTTGCCTATATATATGCATCTAAGTCAATTGAACTTGAACGAATTATACTTATGTTTTTACGTCAAATCTGACTATATGAAAGTTTCATTCTACAATAGTAAGTGTAGTTTAGTCATGACTTTTTCTTATACGATTAGTAATAAACATTTTAATTTTCTTAAGACAAATAATATTACCAAACGGATTGCAAAGAATAGTGATAACATAAAATTACATGACGAATTGAATAACTTCATGATAATACGAGATCCTCCTTTAATAGTGCCAATGATTATTCTAACACTGACTACTTGGTGAACTCTAGAGGGTAGAGCATTCAATCGGAAATTTGGAAAACGAATGATTTATTTAATTATTAGTATATGCAATAGTGTTATTAATTGAGGTATTTATGAAAGAATCAGTTAGTGAGTCTCAGTACAGTAAATTCAACGTTCATAAAATGCATCACCATATATATATATATATATATATATATATATATATATATATATATATATATATATATATATATATATATATATATATATATATATTAATGGCTAGTCACAATAAACTTCATTTTTACACTGAAGATAATGATAAATAATTTACGGTCACTAACCAACTTACAAAACTGATTTTCTAACACATTTAAGACAATGTTTAAAACTATGACTTCGCAGATGAAAATCGTGCAGATTAATTAGTGAACTAAAGCACTTTATAGAGAGGGTTTAATACGAAAGATACGTGATAATAATTCCGAGAGCATAAAGGCCGCATGTCTTATAATTCATTAGGTAAAGGGGAGATGAATAGCATCACAAATTTGTATAATTACTTCTATAATTTAGTGAAAAATAGTTTGTGTGACTATCGCCTATATCGAGGATTATTAACTAAAATGTTCAAAGTAAATTATAGTAGACCCTTTCTTTAAGTAAGCGCTATTTTCCAGTGGAGCTATAACATCTACATCTCAATAAATATAATGGTCACAGAGTTTACAACTTAAATATTCAGATAGTAAATGATCTTCAGAAGTAGTATGTTTCCCAAAGTAATCGATTACTGAGTAGTAATCGATATCATACTTTGTAGTCTGTTTCGCCTTCGGGATTCTATTGATCAACTTGTAGTAAACTCTTTAAGGTAATTAGTTTCACACTGAATGAGACTGTGTATGATATTGGAAATTTGAAATAATAAAGCAAATCATATTTTAAAAATGGAAATTTTCAACCTCATAACTTTTCACTGATCACTTTATACAGATACAATTTAAATGAATCAGTTCAAGATACTACTCTTGGTGATGAATTGTTTAGTGCCAGTTATTTCACTTAATAAATGATGCATATGTTACTACAAATGTAATCATAGCAGGTAGTTTGAATAATATATATCTATGCATATAACATATAGATTCAAAGTAGTTTTTAGTGGGTAACGTAAAATCTCTTAATTGTTTGTTTTACCATAAATTACGGAATTCACGACATTTATGCATCAACTAGATTGTCAAACAAGATGAACATGTATCACGTCATATATATATATATATATATATATATATATATATATATATATATATATATATATAAGTTGAAAATTTTATAATGGTCATAAATCAAAAATTCGTTTGGTTTATTTTTCTTCTGATTTTAGCAAACTTTGACATGATGTTAAATTTGTAAACTTCAAAAGGTAGCCGACTTTGTATTAATCAGTAAAGTTTAGTCTAATTTAAACTATCTATGGTGTGATATGTATATGTATGAATACATTTGGAATGTATGTACAAACTGATTAATTGAATTTCCCTCCCCTCCACATGCATGCCTAGTTTACGCGGAAACAGTTTTTAAAAGTTAGAACGTAAACTTGGTATTGATAATCGCCGTTCACCAAATAATACTATTCTATGTGCATAAATTAGACGTGATTCCGAAATTTGATTAAATACAACTAACAGATTTAAAGTAATTTTGAATGTAGTCAAATGTTACAGTTGTCATTGTGTAATGTCCACCACACACTGTCATAAATAGTTTAAAGAACAGTGACAAGTGAAACAACAATACGACGGGAGTAAAACAACAAGAAACAATGAAACTACAAAGAAGGGAATAAGATCAACCAAACAAGTGATAACATTTATGTGATATTAAATAAAAAGTTATTATGATTCAGTAAGCGATAGACAACTGCTTCATCTCACTTCGGCACAACATAACAGTGCATATTAACGGTTCACGTGTTGATTGACGAAGTCAAGCAACGGTCATTCATTTTCATTTATGAATTAATCTATTACTCTTGCTATAATTAAAATTCTTCACTTTTTGTTAAACGATAGGACTTTTTGAAGTACATTTTAAACATACCCATTGATGAACAAAGGTTTTTCAAAGAGTTGATCTTCTGCAGACCATTTCAGTTCGAAAACAGTTTCCATTCACCATGCAACAGACTAAAAAATGGTCTCATTCCTGCATATAGTCGAAGGTATACATCTACGGTATATTAATCAACTAACTGGCGATAATCAACAGGAATACATGGATTCCGGGTTCGTAGAAGTGACATTTGATGGCATTTTTTGAGAGGAATAACTGATTATTTTGTACAAGCATCTTAGTATGATAAAATATGTTTCATAATGCTAGTAGTGAGATATATTGATGCATCTCATAACATGATCTAAATAACTAATAGTTGTTAAATAGTCACTAAACTATTTGGGGTTTGTAATCTGAAAACACTGAAGTTTGAAATATAATTCAACGCAGCTGAACTTAAGAGTTACAGCCTGAACTGGAAGTCATGTGCTTGGCTACTAACAAAGTTGAGTGTGCACCACCGAAGATTTCTATAACAGGACATAATAGTTAACCAGTGTTTTCTAGTTTACATTAATACCATAACTAAAATCAATCTATAAATAAGTTTGCTTGTTAACATTATTAAATCATCCGTAGATAACATGCCTAAGTCCGATCATCACAAAGTACTGCAAACACTGTACAATATTCAAATATCAAATGATCCAAGTGGGACTTATTAAAGAATGTTTTGGTTTTTATTAATATGTATTTTTGATCTTTAACAGTAGATGAGACATGAATTCGATAAGTTACGTAACACAGAAACCCAATGTTCATATACTTCAAACAGTTACATCAAATTATACGTTATTTTCTCTACTTTATACAAACATAAGTAGATAAAATAACAAGATTGCAGGATCAGATTATTTATGTTGCAAAACTGAAGTAAAAGGTACATGAATAATTAATCCTAGTTTATTCGCTATATATGATATAGCAATAGTTTACTGTTAATAAAATAACTTCAGGAGAGATGCTGTTATATTCCAGCCCCGGAGAATAAAATACTTCCCGCGGAAAGTGTTTTTTAGGGTGGGAATTTTATGGACCTGGGGTAATCAAACGTCACTCAAGACGAAAAAGGAGTAGATCATAATTAATATCATTCAGTGTTAAGCGCCCACCAACGACAAAAACAAAAACGATAAAAACAAGTTTTATGCGAAGTTACAGTCAATCATTGCGAAACGCCCAGTCAAAGACCTGACCATTTTAATGTGAGACCTAAACATCATAATTGGGATGGGCAACACCGGTAATGAGAATATCATGGGACAACATGGAATGTGAGAAAGGAACGATAACGGTGAAAGATTAGCAAAATTATGCGTCTTCAACAAAATGACACTATATTTCTACACAAACGCATAGGAAAGCTACATGGGTTTCACCAAACGACGCTACCGACAACCAAATCGACCATATTTGCATCAGTAAGAAGTTCAGAATGTGCATGAAAGATGTGATAATAATTAAAGGAAATATTATAGCATCAAACCAAAATGAAACCGAAGTTAAAGAAGGACTGGAAAAATTGAGTGACAGTATTATATTATTACAGCCATTCTTCGGGATACAATCATACTCAGCGGATTCAAGATAGCTCTCAACAATAAGTTCCAGATCTTTCATGATCTACTAGAAGAAGAGAAAACCACCACGGGGAACGAGCAAAAAGGGATGAAGAAAGCGACAACTTAAACAATTTAGGAGGTTTTGAGCAATAAGAAGTACGACCTAAGGAATGGATCTTTGTCGGCACTCTAGATAAGAATCAACAAAGGAGGAACAAGACGACAGAAATCAGTAACAACCGAACAAGAACAGAGAAAGCCAAAGCACAAGCCAATACACAGAAGTCAACAGGCAAGTAATGAGAAGCATTAAAGCTGATAAGTGGCACTGTGTGGAAGTCTTATTAATGACAGCGGAAAAAGTTTCACGTAAAGGAACTGTGAGGCACCTATCTGATCGAGGAAAGAGGCCAGCTGGAAAATGCAGTGAATCAGAACGATCAGTCAAGAACAAGGATAGCAAACCAATCACTGTGACCCAAGAACAGAAATAAGGTGGATGGTGCACTCTGGAGAACTCGTGAATATACCAGTCCCAGTGAACACACTAGTCACCGAAGCAGAACCTACAGACCTTCATATACATTTTACTCCACTAACGATAGAAGAATTCAGCATGGTCTTCGTAAAAATTAAAAGTAGCAAAGTATCAGAGACAGACAACATACCAACCAAAGCAGTTAAATTAGATATGGAATTAACTGTCAAGAAGCTCTATATTCTCTTCAGAAAGATTAGGAAAAAAGAACAAGTATGAATAGGTTGGAAAGAAGGACACCACATCAAGATACCAAAGAAAGGAGATCTTAACATGCGCAAGAACTACAAAGGCATCACCCTAATTTTACTATCAGGAAAAGTCTTCAGTAGAATGTTATTGAACTGAATGAAAGATCCAGTCGACGCCCAACTATGAAATCAACCGGCCGGATTCCGTAAGGATAGATCATGTACCGACCAAGTCGCGACTCTTCCGATCATTGTTGAACAGTCAGTTGAGTGGAACTCACCACCTTCCATCAATTTCCTTGACTGCGAGAAGGCATTTAACAGTGTGGATAAGAGAATATTATGGAGCCCTCGGTAATACGGCGTACCCGATGAGAGAGTCAACATCATACGGAATTCTCACTACAGACTACACTGTAAAGTCGAGCAAGGAGATCAGCTCACGGAATGATTCAAAGTGAAGACCGGTGTCCGATAGGATTACTTACCTTCGCCTTTGTTCTTTCTTTTGGTGGTGGACTGCATCATGAAACTGCAACATCTCAGGACAAGTACGGAATAAAGTGGATGCATCTCGGCGACTTGGACATTGCTGACAATCTAGCTCCTCTATCCCGATTACAGCAACAAATACAGGTGAAGACGGATAGTGTAGCATCAGCCTCTGCACCAGTAGGCTTCGGCATGTGTAAGAAGAAAAGTAACATCCATATATACAACTCGGAAAGAATCAATACCTCTTGGGAAGGACTGGAAAGAGCAACGGGCAAATGAACGAATGAATGAATCCTTCTTGATTTATGTTTTTTCTAAGTGAGATATTTTAGTACTATTCATGAAGTCTAATACTAATGCAATATGTATTTGACTGAAAATCTCCATGCATCAAATTGAACACAATGCTATTTAGCTACTAATTTAGTGTTAAATAATCTAAATCTTCTAAATGTGTGTGTTAACTAGATGATTAAACTCTAGTTCAAACAAAAATACTATTTACCTTAATAAATTAAACACTTTTAATGATTTAGAAGATAATGAACAGTGAATGAATGACCTCAACCCGTTGATTTATTAACTGAAATATACGTTTATTTAAATAAGAAAAATACATGACACGTTATCACGATAAAGTTATACCTTCAGAAACAATAATCATTTGTACTATTATGTTTTTCATTGTAAATTGACCACAAAAATGACAATAAACTAAAAACAAAATGCTTTCGTTAAGTCAGCTGTGTAATTATCATACAACTAAATAGGTATTCCATCTCCCATATCTGCAAATACAATGAAATGCCACTCTTCATGTCTTTGCACTAGAAGTTCAAGAAACTTTCTCTAAATAAATTACATAATCATTACTATCGTGGAGACGGTGTATAGGATACCCAGTTTAGTTTATGATGATAGTTTTTATCATGAGCTTGTCACCATTTTAAAGACATCACGTTTGAATATAATGTCAATTTCTTTAGGTCACTGCACAAAAGGGTTAACTCTGAGAATGAATTATACTTTCATTTGGGAGCCTTATGGATCATTTTAGAAAACAGATCGCTAGTTGTCGTTTAAATGCTAATCCGAATGAAATCACCAAATTATATGAGGGATATTGTACACTGAAATTTCACAAAGACATATGAGTCCTTCTAATAGAAACACCAGCTAAAGTGAAATTGTCTACCATAAACATAAAATATAGTATGAAAATCTTGGATAACATGAACTCTTTAAAAAACGATATTTTCCTCTCATCTCTCACCACTTCATTGGTAAAACAAAGCAAATTCCCTTGTACGACCGTACAAGAACAGCATCTTATATTTTGTATATACGTTATATTTATAATGCGAAACTGATGTATACTGGGGCGAAATAGCTCATGAGTGATTTAGCACCATAGTTCTGATAAACAAGGTGTAATTATTTAACGTTGATTATCAGTATATAATTCTATGCATAGACTAATTTTTCCATGAAATTTACCTTATATTAGAAAACAAGGGATTGAATAACTTCATGTTCGTTTGTATAGATAGATAGCCATTAACAAAATAAGACAGAGTGGAACTATAAATTGATTCAAATTATTTTATCAAGTAGTAAAACATAAAGAAATAAGCAAAATTAAAAATGAAAAATCTAGCTTCATATATAGTTATAAAAGCAAGAAGAAGTAAGGAAGAAATGAAACCTATCATTCGTAATCTTCATTTGAAAACGAGAGTAATGATATTCAAGACTACAGTAACGATATTCTCTATGCTAATTATAGTGATTTTTTGTCACTTAAGGTTACCGACTATTTGTGTCGATTATATTATGAGCTACAATTTAAACCATTACATTGGAGCCTTTTAGGTTGCTCCCAGGTTTGCATACTCCTCTCATTTTTTAGCCACCATAATGCGCTGAAATAGGTAATTTGTTATGGCTATCAAGTCTCGCTTATATAAGTTGATATCGTTTCAAATATGATAATAGCTACAGCCTGACCTACACTCAGTACCCAGAGTAACACCAACCTAGAAAGATTATTTGGGATTTTGTGAATTGTAACGAATACCAAGCTGTCATCGACTTTTGCTCTGTGTCTATTAGTTGAGACGATATTGATCTGTTAATAGACTGGAATTTCCATTAGTCTGTTCAAGTTGGACAGTGTTCGAGAAAGTGTCAGTAGGCTCGAGACGTTGTTATAACCATCTAATTTTCTAGGTTTATGAGCCTTCTGCCACTAAACAAAAATGAGGAAATAACTGTTTATATTTATTGGCCAAAACTGTGTATACGAATTTCATAGATATATTAACTAATCTACATTCTTTAACTACTAGGAGAATTATGTATTTAGGAAATTTACCAAACATAGACACATTTCGGATGGAGGCGGCTACTTAACACTAAGTGTTTTGCATTCATATTGGCTATTCGTCAAACAGTTTAACTAAATATTACTAGATAAACATTTCTACTGCTCTATAGACGTTTGTAAGCTTCAAGAAAGAGAACAGGATTCATATATCTACATGGAAATCAAGCTATCAGAACCAATAAAACTACCACGATTATGAGTATAGTGTATACTCTGAGGCATATTTTTCCTCATTATCGACGAAACCATGGCGTTTATAAGGCAAAATTAAAATCCAGTCTTAAATACTTCATGTTTCTTATCATCTTCACCATGAAGAATAACACTTTGTGTACTTCAGGAGCTGCAACTTAATAGATGAAACATTCAATTAAGTAGGTGGTACCTCTGAATTCAAGTTCATGTCACTTGTAAAATGAAATATTCACAAGCATAATGTGAACTAAACAACGAAAATAGTTTCAAATAATAGCATCTAGAGCTAATCCATGAACAAGTGACCTGGTTAAGAGCCTTACGTACTGTTTGATTGTTTAACGTATTTTTCTTTACAGAATACTATCATAACTATTCTCTGGCGATGGAGTTCAGTCCATCATTTAAAGGGTTAATTCACTACACAAATTAAGGTTTTAGTCCACTGTCTACCTGTAATATATTTGTATATGGGAAAGTTTAATGAAAAACCTTTTCACAAAGTTAATAATATGTAATAAACATTAAAGAGAAAACATAGTTTCTTATGACTTATGTTTTCTGACAGGATTCGGAGTGACATTTTATAAAAATGCACCATACATATTTATATATTTATATACACATGAAGTACTTTGATGTAAATAACGGCTATATGCACCCTGTTTTATATAAATATATATAACATTCATACCGCTATATTGTTTTTGCTACAAATCTAGTCAAATTGTATTCAGTGCCCAAGAATGAAATGATAGATAGTATTCATATGTGTGTATGTAGGTTTGTGTATATGTGTATGTACGTATTAATGTATGATATGTATGCATCAACATGTTATTCCGAACAGATATTATTAGTGAATTTATGTAAATACACAGGTTTCTTAATAAGATGGGCAGATCATGTCAATGTCAGATCAAACATCAGAGGCTTTTTGATTGATGATACTTTTCCTCCTGTTACGGAATTTTTGATGGCTGTTTGTCTAAGGGAGTGAATGTTAAAAGAACTGTCAAATGGGAAAAACAGAGAGAGAAAAACAGCGAAAAAGGAATATATGGGAATAAATGTTGGATGGATTCTAGATTAGTAGATAGGCTGGTTAGATATAAGTAAAAGAGAGAAACAGAATAGAGGGAGTGAGACACATGGAGATAAGGATAAGAATGAAGAAAGTGAAATATAGTTTAGCTTAGTATACAATACGGAATACAAAAATAAATTGCTAGAGGGAATATAGAATAAAGAAGATTAATCAAAAACAATACTGACAACAGAAACAATATGACACTTGGTTCAACGTCTGACATTGTTCCTTTTATTTTTGTTTGTTCATTAAAAGCACATGTATGTATGTAAACATAGTTGCTGCTATGAATTGGATAAGGTTTACCGCTTATGTATTTTAGATATATTTAAATATATGTATATATGATCAACAAAAACCAAGGTGATGATGATTGATTACAATGTCAAAAATATGTAAGGTACTTTATATCCGTAAGTTCAACAATCAAAATTGACTAGTTTATTCAAATGATACATCTATAAGTAAGTTCCTATGTATGTATGTATGTATGCAGGCATGCATGTATTTTATGCATAGTATGACTGTATAATGCTTTAATTATGCTAAGTATATTTATGCTTAACTACATCAAATGTTCATAGACTAATAAAGTAATAATTTGTGACCCTAAGAGAGCAACACTTGTAACTTTCATAATAAATCAACTTTTCAACAAATATGACATAACAAATACTTTTATACATTACTAATGGGAATAAGAATTATGTAGAAGTCATTACTATCAGAATGACTTAACCATCAGGAATGAATATGGTCAGAAATTTGAAGTTACAATTGGACTGAATTCTTATGATTACAAATACTGTTAAAGCATTACTTAAAACGACTTACAAAATCAGTGGAAGGTTCCTTACTTTACCGAGTATTACACAACTTTATTTCCTGAGTTAGGGTGATCAAGAAAAGTCTCATTAGTTGGGACATTTAACAAACAAATTTTTAGTACTTACAATAAAGAACGCTTTATTAGGCGACAACTTAAATCATTTTGCTGCAAATCTATTAACACGACACATAAAATAACCTCTTTACAGAAAGACATGAAAATGATTAGGTAATCGGATAGGTGATTGGGAGTTCTTAAGAACATATGGTATTATATTAACAAGATATGTACTAATTAGTGATCGTCACGAGGCCGATCTCATTTAGAATGTTAAGAGAGAAATTTCACTCTAAAACAGTTTAAGTAAATTTGCCCACTCCATGAAGATTTGTATTAAACTCTAAGACTCATCAGCATAATGACACCTAGACACTATTACTTACTTACTTATGCCCGTTACTCCTCGCTGAGGAGCATAGGCCGCTCACCAGTGTTCTCCATTTAACTCTGTCCTGAGCAATCCTTTCCAGTTGTTTCCAGTTGCTGCTCATCCTTTTAATGTCTGCTTCCAATTCTCGACGCAGCGTGTTCTTTGGCCTTCCTCTTTTCCGTTTCCCAGCAGGATTCCATGTTAATGCTTGTCTTGTGATGCAGTCTGATGGTTTGCGTAGTGTATGTCCTATCCATTTCCACCGTCTTTTCCTAATTTCCTCTTCGGCTGGAAGTTGGTTTGTCCTCTCCCATAGTAAGTTGTTGCTGATGGTTTCCGGCCAACGGACATTCAGTATTTTTCGTAGGCAGTTGTTTATAAATACCTGTATCCGTCTGAGGATGTTTGCAGTAATTCTCCAGGTTTCAGCTCCATACAGCAGGACTGTCTTCACGTTCGAATTGAAGAGTCTGACTTTGAGGTTAGTTGATATTTGTTTTGAGTTCCAGATGTTTTTCAACTGCAGGAATGCTGCCCTTGCCTTGCCAATCCTTGTCTTTACATCTGCATCAGACCCTCCTTTTTCATCGATGATGCTCCCCAGATATGTGAAGGTATCCACCTCTTCCAGAGTTTCCCCATCAAGTTGAATTGGGTTGGTGCTCTCTGTGTTGTATTTGAGAATCTTGCTCTTACCCTTATGTATGTTCAACCCTACTGATGCTGAAGTTGTTGCTACCCTGATTGTCTTCGCTTGGATTTGTTGGTGTGTATGTGCTAAAAGAGCTAGATCATCTGCGAAGTCCAAATCATCGAGTTGCATCCTACTTGTCCATCGAATCCCGTACATTCCCTCAGATGTGGAGGTCTTCATGATCCAGTCGACCACTAGGAGGAAGAGAAAAGGTGACAGCAAGCAACCTTGTCTGACTCCGGTCCTCACTGGAAATGCAGTTGTCAGTTGTCCTCCATGCACAATTTTGCACTGTGTTCCGTCGTAAGAGTTCCGGATGATGTTGACGAGTTTCTCTGGTACACCGTAGTGTCGAAGAAGTTTCCATAGTGTTCTCCTATCTACACTATCAAACGCCTTCTCATAATCAATGAAGTTGATGTACAGGGGCGAGTTCCATTCAATTGATTGTTCAACGATGATCCGTAGTGTTGCGATTTGGTCCGTGCACGACCGATCCTTCCGAAAACCAGCTTGTTGATCTCGAAGTTGAGTCTCCACTGAATCTTTCATTCTGTTCAACAATACTCTGTTAAAGATTTTCCCTGGTATCGACAGTAGCGTGATCCCTCTTTAGTTGTCACATTTGCTCAAATCTCCTTTCTTTGGTATCTTGATAAGATAACCTTCTTTCCAGTCTGCCGGCACTTGTTCTTCTTCCCAGATCCTTTTGAATAAAACGTGGAATATCTTTGCTGTTAGGTCGATATCTGACTTGAGTGCTTCAGCTGGTATATTGTCAGGTCCTGCTGCTTTCCCACTTTTGATTTGCCTGATGGCCATCTTGATTTTTTCCATCGTTGGTGGAGTGACATCTATCGGGAGATCTGTAGGTGCTGCTTCAATGTCCGGTGGGTTCGGTGGAGCTGGCCTATTTAGAAGTTCCTCAAAGTGTTCTACCCACCTATTCTTTTGTTCTTCAATTTCAGTGAGTGTCTTGCCTTCTTTGTTCTTGATCGGTCGCTCTGGTTTACCATGTTTATCTGCCAGTTTCTTCGTTGTGTCGTATAGCTGTTTCATATTTCCTTCTCTTGCAGCCTTCTCCGCTGTCGTTGCAAGGCTTTCGATGTAGTTCCGTTTGTCAGCTCTAATGCTCTTCTTTACTTGCTTATTTGCTTCTGAGTATTCAGCTTGAGCCTTGATTTTTTCTGCTCTTGTTCGGCTGTTGTTGATTTCTATCTTCTTGTTCCTCCTTTGTTGAATTTTTCTCAATGTCTCAGTGGAGATCCATTCCTTATAATGGTGCTTCTTGCGGCACAGGACCTCGTAACACGTTGACGTTAGTGCTTTTTTGATTCCTTTCCAGTTATCCTCCATAGTGGTTTCTTCTTTCGGCAGATCTTGTAAGGCTTGGAACCTGTTGTTGAGAGATATTTGGAATTCATTGAGTTTGTCAGTGTCTCGGAGAAAGCCTGTATTGAACCGTTGTACTGCTGACACTCCAGTTGTCCACTGCTTCTTTAGCTTCAGTTTTATTTTAGAAACCACCAAGTGGTGGTCTGAAGCTATGTCAGCTCCTCTCCTGGTTCTTACATCTTCCATTGATCTTCGAAATTTTTTATTGATACATATATGATCGATTTGATTCTCAGTAGTATGATCCGGTGAGACCCATGTATCCTTGTGTATGCGTTTGTGGGCGAATATTGTACCACCTATGACCAATTTGTTGAAGGCACATAGGTTTGCAAGTCTTTCACCATTGTCGTTTCTGTCTCCCAGTCCTTGTCGCCCCATGATTTCTTCATATCCAGTGTTGTCCATTCCAACTTTGGCGTTGAGGTCTCCCATCAGTATTGTCAGATCCTTTCCTCGACACTTTGCTATAATTGATTGCAGTCTATCGTAAAACTGATCTTTGTCTTCGTCGTTGCCGTCGTTGGTTGGTGCATAACATTGGATAATATTCATTGTAATCCCTTTCTTCATTGTTTTGAAAGATGCTTTGATGATCCTGGGTCCATGTGGGTCCCATCCCACAAGTGCATTACGTGCCTCCTTGGACAGCATCAGAGCAACTCCTTGAGTGTGGGGAGCATTTTCCTCTTCGTGGCCGGAGTATAGTAGCGTCTCTCCCGAAGCCAATGTTTTCTGTCCAGCTTGAGTCCAATGAGTTTCGCTGATTCCGAGTATTGTCAAGTTGTATCTCTTCATTTCTGCAGCTATTTGATTTGTCTTCCCGCTCTCCCACATTGTTCGAACATTCCATGTACCTATAAAAATATTTGCTCTGGTTGTTAGAAGGGGGGGCATCGGCCTCATGACTTCCGAAGAATTTCGGCTTTCATCATGAGGCGTCATATATCCTTCCACTCCCAGGGCAGAGTTTAAATGGTTTAAATGGTTTATCTTGTTTAATCTGGTTTGCGTTTTTTTAGCAAGTTTGGGTTTTTACGGGATGGGGGTGCTAGCCCCATGCCCAACCCTCCTCCTTTACCCGGGCTTGGGACCGGCAGTAACCCTAGGAGGGCTACAGGCGGAGTTACCTAGACACTATAGTCCAACGAAAATATGCATAAGGAGTTTTTCACCTCTCTGTCCTATATATTACAGATCCACATTACCACTTAACTGAAAAGTGGTTTCCAAAACTTTTCAATACAAATCATATACAAATTGGGGAACAAAGAAAACAGATAGTCTTGAATCTCTTGTCAGAATCAGAAAATTAAAACTGAACAGGAAATTCGTCATCTTTTACGATTATGACATTAATTAATTTTATTTTAATATCGAATTTAATGAACGACTACACCGATGGTTAAATATTAGTTTACACATGAATCCTTTAGAAAAATATACCTAATGATTTGGTTCGAATATAAATCAAAAGAATTTCATAGGGAATGTGACGAGAACTTCCAGATTACTTTCTGGGAATTCCTTCTTTGATAAAAATAAATGAACTGCTGCCTAGGATGTTTAGCAAAAGAACTAGGATTTCAGTATTGCTACATGAATAATACTACTTTAATTTTAAAAATGAAGTTAAATCACAGAATATATTGAACAAGTTTTATGGAATTCGTCCGTCATTCACTTTTACTAAACAGGAGAAAACAACAGTAGTATTGCCTTTCCAGACGTCCTGCCGAAAGAAAGACAAGATAAAACAGTAAAAAATTGTAATTCATTGCAGGTCGATATACTCATTTTCGATATTTATCCCACTGTAATATAATCGAAATTATTATTCATTACGTAGTTTGCTAAAGCTAACATTATTTTTGATGGTAACATATTTGAAGACGAACTAAAGATTATTCATGATCTAATGAAAAGAAACAGCTTTCCAAGTCCATAATGAAATGTATGTTTGGAACAAAAATTTACGTAGAATCGTCAAGAATATCTAGAAACCATTTATTATTGAAATTTTAGTTCTGAAGATATATAGCCAATGATATGGCAAAGGTATAATAAATGCCATAAATAGGCGTTCAGTATAGTAAGTATATGTTCTTCGTTTTCCAACAACCCAACAGTGATTTCACTAGGTATAGATAAATTCAACGATGAGTCAGATTACATTCTGTGGAGTAATGATTGTTAGCAGTGATATTCAAATTGCCATCAGACTGAGATGCAACTCGTCGTAACTTATTATTAAATTTCCACAAAACTATCTGACTGTATAACAATTTCTCGCTATGACTATTTTGAAAATATGTTTCAGGAGGCTTTGGTTGATGACATCAATCAAATAGGAAATTAACTAGCTATATACACACGACGTTAAAAAGATGGGTCATTTAATTTCAGTCGACTATTCTAATAGTATCTGAGTTAGCGAGAGAAAAATACTTGGTTCAATCCTTTGTTTTCTCCTGAGTATGTATTGATCGGACCGTTTCGGTGTAATATTGTTCGGTGATCACTTTAGCTTGAATGAATGTCGGATAATAATGATACATATCTCAAAATTATGTACTGGACGTTCACTATGATTAACCATACCAATAGTATTTCACATTTGTGTAAAATAAAAGCATTTACTGGATGAAATGGAAAACGTTGAAAGGAATGTATATGTTACCAATACTTTAGTTATTTGATTTATATGTCTGTTTTCAAATGCCGATCTTTTATCATCCAATTCATTGATGTGTACATAAAAAAGGAAAAAACACTAAGTTTTATCAACATTAAAAGAAATCTTGGCGTCGGTCACGTTTCAGACATTGACAATTTGATCATTTGAAAATGATAACGTGTATAGTGACATTGATTTATGACAATTACATGATACATGTTTATTACCATGTTCATCCTACTCACATATACAAAACATAAATTTATGAATCCGATTAATGTGTTTTAATCCGTATTTACATGTAGGTAATTCGACGTGCATTATAAATAATCTATTGAAATGAATGATTCCGACTTATGTACTTATATGTAGACCGATATTGTCAAATGAACATGTATATAACAATACTAGTTGTTTTCTGAAGTATATCTTTCTTTTAAATGACATCGTTTAAACTGACTATATATGTATTTTTTCAACTTGTATGAATGAAATAATGAAGAAAAAAACAAGAGTAAAACATTGAAATACCCTCCATTCTCCTATTTTTTATGTTTTCAAAACTTTCTAATGCCTATCTACTGTAATCAATCATTTTTAGAGGGTGGATACAACAACAATACATTTCAATTCAATAAAATAACAACGAATGGACTTTGATCATGTTTCTAGTAAAAAGTAAAATGATGCAAGACATGAAGTCTCTTTGTATATGTTTTGTTACGGTTGTTGTTGTTACTGTCACTAAAGTTGATGGGATTAATTCACTGCATTCATCCAGTTTCATTTTATGTATGCATATCATTGAAATGAAACATTCACTAGATGTAGTGTAGTAAATAAATTGTCTAGCTTTAAATTAGATTAAATGAGTCTTGTTTTTTCTGTTAAGTAAGAAAATGTAATTGAAGTTGTATAATCATTTTTAACAAGATGTACAGCTCTGATTAAATATTGTTAAATTTCACGTGAACTATGACGAGTTAAATCGATATGAAATAGATGATATGATTACATATCCAACGTTTCACTGAGCACTTAATATTACATAATAAACATTAATTGATTGTTTATGTTAATCGACCTTAATTGATGAAGTTAGAACATTATCACAACTCACAGCATTTGAACGGTGCAGTACATTATGTTTTGATGTTAAATGTTTGGTAATTATCCAATAAAAAGTCTTTCACTCTAGTTTCGTGTTTATCATCGACCACCAGCTAGAAGCATGTGCACCACTACAGAAAGTGATACTTTGTGTGATGTTTACTTCTATACTACACTATATTACAGTAAGCAATGTACATATTTATCAATAACGATAGGATACTTTGCTTAAACCTACTGAAAAATGCTGAAGACACTTTCATTACTGTTTATGGTTCAGAAACATATTTCGTGTGTAAGCTAAGTCATATCATTATATTAATATCACCATCACTTCATCACAAACAAAAAAATGTGTCTACTAGCACGTGTTTATCCGCTAGTTTTCGCATCATGAGATTAGTGTAAATGAGCATTATCTTAGGGCGACTGATTGTGAAATACATCTGATAACGAAAGATTTGCGCTTAATTATTTTGAAACTGAAATGTATATGTTAATCGAGCATATACATAATCCATAACTTAAATATCTATAGTGCTTTTGTATTAACTTATTCAGTCATGACTACTTTATTACATTATATTTATTCGGTTTTATTTGGCCCACCACATACATACGTATTTATGAAGATACGTACTTTCTGAGATAGTTTATATATAAAACAGAAGGACGCCAACTTATAACATTGTCAGCGCTTTCTTGGAACATGCAAGTTAAAATCACAGAGTGAATGCAAGCTTGTAAAGTAGTGGATAAAAATACATATAATTAACTAAGAGTAAAATATATTGACGTGAGTTAAATAGTCACGAAACTCAAATTAACGAAGTAGTTATAAACTAGCAACTTGTGAATGAACATATTTGGGTCACAATAACTATTAAGCTAATAGAATTTAATAACTACGTTTCGTTGACTATAAATTATTGCATATTTCTTCAAAACGTTGATAGTTCAATAATTGTACGACATCAAGTGATAGCAATTTTAGAATGTATAGCCAACTGTTAATAATAAATTCTATAGAAAATCAAAATGCAAAGGCATAAATCAAATGCACAAATGCAACCTTCTTTTTATTCCTACAATAAGTGTGTTTTAGAGTGTATCTGTAGGAGTCAGCCGAAACTTGTTAAGTTTCCATTACTTCACACTTCATGTTAACCGATCATGCATACTAAAAAATGTCAGAGCGTTATAAGCCGAACGAACAGGTTCAACCTCGTGTTCTCAAAACCTATAAATCCACATTCTGTATGTTACAATATACATACATTTAATCCATGAAAAGTTATTTATCACTTTACAGCGAACACTTTGATATAGTTTATAACTACTACTTTATAGTCTTCCAAAATATTCTTCTTATTACATTTTCTTTACTAGTAACTATTATATTCACTGATTTTTTGTCATTTACGTACAATTCGTTTGTTGACTGCATCACAAAACAGTTTCTGTAATAGTGTTTACATTACAGTTGATGATGTCAATAACACTAGTTTATGAATTGGATGATTTCAAATTAAATGAGATTTGATAGAATACATCATTAGATTTCATACATTTTAATTTAAATAAGGAGGATCGTGATTATGTTGACTCATTTCTATTGAGATTAATAGTAAACAATAACAGTTCGTTATAATTTATTATTATTATTATATTCATATAGGTGAATCAAAGGAATATTAATTTACAAATAACGAAGTGCATAATTATATATTTTATCAGCCAAATAACTTCACGTTTGGTTTACTAAAAGGGGAGCAAACCTAAACAGATTACTTATGATTTCATTTAGCATGGAATACTCATATTTGCTTGCTTATAGCATGATTATCGTTGACGTATTACATATTACTGTTTATAAAAGATACCAGAACTTATCTAGCCTATATACTTTTTTCGTGATTTTTCCCATAAAGCTGATTCCTTTGTCATTAGCTATCCAGTGAGTGCATGAAAAGTATCCTCATAGATGTTTGAAATCTGCTAGGAACCGTTACAAATCAGAAAAGAACTGAACCATTTTCTCTTTCTAATACAGGGCTCTTAAAATGTTCCTCTATCACAAAACTAAACAAAGAATCCTTAAGTCTAGCGATAAGTGTTTCTTCAGACCATCACCTCTTTATCTGTTAGTCTATAATTTTGAACATAGGCAGTCGGTGATAATGTGAAAAGATTAGTGCAATCTATCAAACTCGAAAAATAACAGAACTGTGATAATGTGTTATGATACGCAAAATCTAGACTAAAAATAACGAAGAAATATTCATAATCATTAGGCATAGATACTTATCCTTAGAGAATTGCTATTAGAGTTTACTTACTTGTTCATTTCAGATCATCATTTCATACTAACTTCCTAGTAAATATTTACGGTTTCAATATGAGACTCTTCAAATAACATGTAGAAACAACTTCAATAATTAATTTTCTTTTCGAATCAAAATATATTTGAATAAACATTAAAAAAGACGACTTAGTTATTAAAATGCTCTGTTTTCAAACGTTAATTACATGCATATGCAATTACCTTTATCTATCAACTTTGATTCAGTGTTTGACTGTTTTACCTAATTATGACTCTTCTTCATATGTTTTGCTGACATCCTATCATTAGAAGACGAGGTATAATGATTTCTACACCCGAAAGTGATTCTCATATTTTTGTCACTATCGGTTAAATGTCAATTTCCAGGAATGAAGACGATCTATTATGTCAAATTTCAGATATTTCCCTTTCATTTAAGTTAGATAGTTTAGCCTAATCAATCGACGAAAGTAAATTTAAGAAGTGAAAAGTTTTTCTAGAGAATGAAATCAGTGAGTTATTGAATAGAATAAATAATAATAGTAGTAGAAGTCAAACTAAAGCAGTAATGCACCAAATACTTTTTCGTATTCAAACCTTTAGATGGATCAAAGGATCACTTACATAATAGGTAAGAGTAGTTTATTCCTAATTATGTAAATTACTAATTGAATAATATTAGAGTCTGAAATTGTCTAGTGCAGTTCTTTTATTAATAATAATAATATTAGTAGTAGTAGTAATAATAGCAATAATAACTATTCACTGCTTTTTATGGCTTATCACTATTGAAGTTATAGAAATACATTTGTTCAATGTAATAGGTATCAAAACAAGATAGGCAATCATTTGATAATAAGACTATTCACTATTTAGAAATCTGTACAAATCACCATTCCACTTAGTTTTTCTTTTCATTTACATTCTGTTTATGCGTATATTTGATTCTTGAATAGAAAAGCAAATAAGAAAACTGAGACCAGTAATAACATGAATGTGTATTACGTACTTTCATCTATTCAACATTGAAAGAAGAAATATACGCCAGCTGTAAATCGGAAGCTATATGGATCACGGCGACAAGATGACAGGCTAAATATGCATATAAATATATGATATTTATGAGTCCCTATGTGATCATAACATACATATATATATATATATATATATATATATATGTTTATATAAAATGTATGCACGCTATGTTACAGTTATTTGACGTCAAGTCAAAACGAACATCGAAGTAGGTATATATGCATATGTATGTGTACATGCATTCCTATACTTATGAACAGAATTACTTTGATCTACAATGTCGGCTTTTGTCAGTCGTCCCTCATTCAGTAGAGAAATATAAGTAGTTGTATTAGTCGGTCGAATTAACTGTGTCCTTATATATATATATATATATATATATATATATATATATATATATATATATATATATATATATATATATATATGCATAATTCAAAGGATTACCGGTATCCAAAAAAAATAATGGGGAATAACAAAGGAAATGACATATAAGTTACTTTTATTAATAATAATGACAAAGAAGCATAAGGCATTTCAAATATATATATATATATATGCCCCATCTATTTCTTTCTGTCAATGACTTTGAGTTTACAACTAAATTCACTTATTGAATCATACTACTAGTCTGTAATAGTATGATATTAGTAACTTGCTAAGCGGAAATTCTAATTACTTGTAAATCATGTGTTGTTGATTTTATTCACATGAAAATCAGTTAAGAATTGGCTAATAAACTATTGAGCACAGAGATCAGTGTTCAGATTATGAACAGCCATTTTCTGAGTTACAGATTAGATTGTACATCCAGAATATTTAGCTGATAAATAATTTGACTAGATATATCACAGATTGATGTTGGCAGGGTACCATTGACAATAAGGGAGCACTGGACAGCTGTTTCGTTCTAGTGTGGAACTCTTCAGCAGTGCGCACCCACCATCTCAATTGAATTATGATAAATAATTGACTGTTTATTTCTCTACACAATCGTTTTGATTCTATAATGATACAATTAAAACAAATACTATTAGCTTGTTATTAAATGTTTCTTTTAAACATAATTATTCATATATCTATTTTATCCCCTTTTAGAAATGTTTATCAGTGTCAAATTATTTACATATCATATTAGTTATATTTACAATGTCTCATAAAGATTAAAAGAAATTGGAATTCAACTAATATGTTATCTTGTATTTTTATGTGTATACCGATATGAGTATACTCATACAATCATGCGTATCAGCAGATGTATTTATCCGTAATTATAAACATAGATCTTTATATACACCTACTTTGATTTTACTGATGACAACAAATCATTTCACAATAAGTACCGCTCAGTAAGCAAAACAAATGAAAGAAAGATAGAAAAGAAATCATAAACAAAATTAACTGGGTAGATAGATAGATAGATAAACAAGTTAATGAAAAGAAAATTAACAACAAGGAAATGCTTAGCAAAAATATCAATAAATAATATTATTATTTTAATAAGAATAAAATAGATAGAAAAAAGAAAATTAATTGTTATATACACATATAAATCATCATTCATTAAAGTTGAATTCATGTGTTCTACTATATTAATGTGTATATGTGTCACTGTTGGCAATGTATGCTGATACTGAAGTAAACATATCATCATATTTTTAACTTTATTCTGTTAAATTCTACCTATTTCCTTTTATCAATACAATATATTTTTTGTAATTTATTTGTTTTTCCACAAATTATATCTATGCATTCATATTCTATCCTATTTTATCTAACTGAAATAAGTAATCATAAAATATATTCTCATATTTATAATAATAATAATAATAACAAATTAACGGGAATAATAATGACAACAAGTGAATTTTAGTAATTATTTCTATATTCAAATAATCTTGTAAAATTTCTATTTTGTTTTTCTAAAGATGGGAGAGGGGAAGGAATAGAAGAGATGAAAGTCAACTTAGTTGGTTCTTATTTAAATTAAAATTTATTCATTATTGAAATGAATTTTCCTGAAGAATATATATGTCAATTTATTGTTAATGGTAAGCATATATCGAAGAGACTAAATTCTTCTCTCCTAAACTGAAGCATCTATGTTCATATTGATAGATTCAGAAGAATATTGGTGTTATTATTATTATTATTACTATCAGCAATAGTAGCAATAATAAAATGGAATTGATTTGAAGTGGATGAGAGATATTTCTTAAATAAAAGTTTATCAAGTAAATAGAAAAGATAAACGATTTAGCATAATGAGTAGGTGTATGCCTGTAATGGTTTTTATCATGACTCCTCAAATACCTGCTAAGATATATTGACTTGTATTAAGTTTATTTTTTGTAAATCACTACTTTACCTTAAAACAATTGGCAGAACTTTGAACATACATTAGAGTGAGTTGTAATTGATATTTAAGACTTAACAAAATACTGCAGGCTATTCGCTCTCGAAAGGACCACTCTGTGTTACTGTATGCAATATGTATATTCACTTGAATATTTATTTTTGTTATTGTTGGATGATGTGGAGATTGTTGAAAATTAGTTTGAAAAATTTTAACCCGTACAGTCAGCTGGTTCTGGGTTCAATCCACGGTGGGTTAGTAGGTGCACACTGTTGAGGAGTCCCATACTAGTACAAAACGTCCGTCAGTTGCTTACTAGTTGTTAATTGTTGCCTAATTCAAACCAATTTATCACATTAAATTAATTTTGTTTAAAGTTATAATACACTCAGGTTAGTTTTGATGATTTGTGTGTTTGTTTAAATATTTATTTTATTTTCATTTTCTTCTCACTCACACTATAGTTCCTCGGTGTTCATTAGAAAAAGAAGTTCTAGGTACTGAGAGAAGTGACAAGAGGATTTACTACTGAGGGACATTATTTCTTTACATAACCAATAAACAAATGTACATGACGAAGGGATGAAGTATGCAGTACTAGTACATACATATCTCGTCCACTTACAGTCAAAAAAAGAAACATGGTAATGTATGCAAACAGAAATGATAAAATAAGAATCGGATTGAAATAATCAAAAAGTTATAGGACATGATTTACTTATTTATCTGAGTAATTTGCTTTTAAAGAAATGACACTAGATGGAGAAGTTTCGACAAAAATTTCGTGCTATCGTGTAACTACTCTGTATTATACACTAAAGAATTCACTCTGAATTAGATTAAGAACATTAACAGCACATGTCGAGCTTAACTCTGTTAGACAAATGGTTTTCAGTCATATGTTTTCGATTTTATTTGGGTAATGATATTACTCAATGGACACCCACTACCATGGTATGATGTAACTCAATTCCGGTAAGAGTTGAAGAACAGCTGCTTAGTGTTTCACTAGTTTTTAAGGCTACTCAGGCTGATATTAGTTAGGTAAGGGAATAAACCTAAAACTGAACACCTTTCATAATCACGCGGTTTGTATTCTTTTAGACGGATAATCCCATTTCTATATGATTCTGTATATTTAACCAAAAGTCCACATAGACTTTAAGATAAAGACAACTGTCTCACATTAGATTATAGTCTATTGCTGTTTATATAGGCCTCATTGAATATTACAATATAATTTGAACCAGAATAATTAAAGGTGACATCTAGATTCAAAAATTAAATATTATAGTAATTCGATGCCAGCCATAACAACAACTCATCACATAATCGTTCATGGAGAGTATTTACTTTGATAAATGCTTTGAATAAAAGTTTAGTTTAAGAATGGCTGCACAACAAAATAATGAAAGTACTTCTGATAGACTTTGTTAGAGCATAGCACCAGCTAAAGAATCAACGAGGACAATAAGAACCAAACAATTCATCTGTTTCCAAAGGCACGATCGATTTAAATATGAGAATTTTTACAAACAACTTAGTTAAATGACGAAAACACTTTAAACAAAATATTTTATTAATTTGTTTAGTTTCGAGTCTCTCACCCCAACTAGACGTCGGGTTGAGTGAACCTATTCAGATAATCAGATAGGATCAACTGAAATACGGATCAACTGTGAGATTACAGGGTATAAGTCGAGATTTCAGACCTCATTGTTTACATTCTGGTGATACATTACTTCGATATATGAATAGTCGAATCACTCAACATTTATCCATCATTAAGGATGTCCATGCTTCACTTCATTTAAAAAAGCAAGGTACTACCACTCACCACTACACAAAAACTATGACATAAAACCAGGCACATTATAACTTACTGATGATAACGGATCTGTAGAAATTTTTAATAAAACTCTTGTTAATTGGGAAAAAATTATTAAAGATGGCTGCTTATCTTTTCCAGTTAGCAAGCATTTTACATTATTACTTGCTTTCGTACGTTTTCTATTGGTTCACTTAGTGTTTTGTATTTAAATAATGCACGGCAGTTCACAGTGATCCCATAGCTTTAATGAAATTCTTCCGACTACTTATCACCAATGGTTCATAATTCATCAAAAATGTTGGTCTCGGTAGTTTATTTTTATTCTCACCTAATTCGGTCTTATTTAAAATATACAAGTCATAGGAACAGTTATACTAAATCTAAATATAATCGATTTCTAAACTATCCCTTAACAATTCATACAGGAATTATATATTCACCTATTTAGTTACTATCATTGACTACTGTAAATGAAATTAAACGTTAGATTTTGATATACTGAAGATTATGGTAACCAATTTTCTTAAATATTGAAACCCATGTCGAAACAATTCCTTTACATCAAATACTATAATGACCATGTTTAGATAGATAAGGTTTAATAAAGTTATTGTGTTAGACACTAATGTACAAAGGTTTCTCTTTAGGAATATGTTGAAATATCGTGTGCATCATTGTTAATTATACTAACATCACTAAATGAAAGAATGGATTTTGACTAATAAAGTTACTCTATAAACGGTATAAATACTATTGAAAATGCTAGATAATATGATTCTTTGAAAGGCATAGCTATAAAACTATGCCTAAAATTTATTTAGAAATTATTCAGTAGACTTAGTATTGTTTCTGTAATAAGACAGTATAATGAAAACAGCTGTATGTCATTTATACACGTAATCAAATAATACAAGTTGTATTGTATTACTTATGTATGATAATTGTATACCATAACAAATTCTGTATAGATAAATGTTATTACACACTATGATCTGGTAGATAGTGCATCTAAACTAACTAACTACATAAATATAACTTAGTTATTAATGTAGTAAAGTGTCAGATGAAATCTCAAGTCGAATCCAATGTGTTGTTGATGGGATGTTGCTGATGAGACGTTCCAACCGTTTAATCTTGTCAAGAAATTGAAGTGTTTTGATTACATGATTATGCTGTGGAATGTAATAGTAAGTATTAGAAAATTTTTTCAAAGTGAGGAATCTTCATAATAACTATACGTTACCTTCGAAGTCATTTGAAGGTGGTGAAGAATGCACATGATGAAAATATTGAGTCTACTGTTTTCTGTATTGTATTGCTAATGAAGATTATCAATGATTACTTCCAGTTGTTACTGAAATATTATTTTTGTAGAAGACTATCACATCCAACAATTGGTTCACTAGACGTTGTTAGAGAATATATAGTTGTAAAGTGGAAAAATTTGAAATATTACTTGAGTTTTTCTTTAGACTAATTAGTGTCAAGGAAACAAAATTGATTCCGACAGAATCCGGTCAATGTGGCATATACAATTGTGTATTTTGTGCTGTTAGTTTGGCAAAAGTATTTTCTAAGTGAGTAGAAATGGGATCAAACGTTTATTAGTTCAAGATAAATTATATATTACCTTATGGAAATGAATGTCATAAATACTTCATCTTAGATACAAATGAAACATGCTTTATCTTCTGCATTTTTTAATTGAGCCACTAAAATTCCTACCAAATACAACAAAAACAGTATAAAAAGATCAGTACAACAGGATGGTATAGATAGATGATCTAACTGATACTAGCTCATTTCACATAACATATAATAACTTTATATATAGTTAGTGGCATGATATTCTAATTAGTCTGAACTTCGAAGCGACCATTTCAAAATTATTGTTAAAATGCTGACTGATAAGAAATATGTGATTTTTAACTTGAAAACGGCTACTATTGATAATAATTCTTTTGAATAAGTTTCGGACAGACCTGATTTCATATCATGTCACTGCACTTGTTATTCTGTGTGTCATTCCCCTCATACAAAACTTTGAAATGCTATTTATTAAACCATTTACTAATTATTCCCAGGAAAGCTAATTCAACTAAGTGAATCGTTGTATTCACGTCAGATAACTGCGGTGAATTCACAGAGATTCTAAGTACTAGGATCGTAGAGTTTGATAGAAATACAGTCGTAAGTAGAAACGAATAGATTATTAGGCTCGTTCCATTTGTAAGCTCTATATTTGACATATTTATTTATTATCATGTCACTTGAGCCATTAAAACACTTGTTTGAAACAACTATTTGTTCGTAATTCTCAATATACATTCACTTCATGGAAGAATTTATATATAAACCTGAACTTTTCAAAAATATATCCACATTGACCATTTCAATATTACCAATGTTTAAGTGAATATATGCTTAAACATTATGTACTTCTGAAGTTATCATCTTTAGGACCCCATTTCTGGCATAGATTCATGTGAAAATCCCAATTAATAGGAGTGAACGTCATTGGATATTCGTAATTTTCCTAAGCCGTCTGAATGTATTAAGTTGAGCATGTCTGATTTCGAGTTCCAGAGAATTCTGGTTTAAAAAATTACCTAGTTACATGCTGAATAACTAAAGTCCAGTGATCTTATTACCATCTATTAGAATACTGGTTTATTACATGTACTTCACTTTACGGCATGTGATAATAGATTGATTGCACACTGTATTACCTTTTCAAGTCCAATAAAGGGGGTCATGTATATCAAATGTCATAAATTCTTCTAATTTCAAAATATCTTCATAAGCATTCAAAAATGTTAATCCTCCCAACATATTATGCATGTATACTATTAGTAAGACAATTATTATTGGTCACTAATTCATTATACATTAGTTGATTGTCATTTTATTAATCCGCATATATACATATAGAACATAATTAAACTCTATGACTGACAATTGATGGTTTTATTACAAACGCCATCAGTACCAGTAATTGTTATCAATCGAAAGTATGATTTTGATCAAAGTAAAGATGTATTCCACTACACAATACAAATTATATGCATAATTATCAATTATATGCATATTCTTAACAATACTACTGAATTATCAGCATTACGATACATATATTCTTATATGAGTAGTTATGAATTTATCATATTGAATTAAATGAATCGCATACAGTTTGATTGTTAATTAAAAAGTAATATCAACTATTGCAATAAGGTATTTTATAAGAAAATAACAGTTGAGATGACTCATCTCACTTTAATAATAATAATTACATGACGATGACAAGTCTCGTGATAAGTATCTGAAGTTCCATGTATATCCTGTGATCAGTGAAGTTCAACTACGTCAGAAATATGACAGACATAAACAAGTATTCTTAAGAATAATTTTCCAACATTGATTACTATACGATCTGCGGATGATTTAATTATGAATCAGTGGTCATTATTGCAAACTGATGAGATATCTCATATTCAGATGAATGCTGAGTGGTTTTCAATGACTGTCAAGATTTTGATAGCCTGCAACGTAAATTATTCTTAAAATGAACGATCAACACAAACTCATTTACGAAATAAAAGTTTTATGTATCCAAGTTTGGATACGGAATTAATCTGTGGACAATCTGAGTTACCGGGCTGTTCAAGATGAAGTAAATGAATTAAAATTTAAGCATACAAACTAACTTATTAATTGTTGTTACTTTTAGCACCCTCCTGTCATTTCAAACTATAAGATACACTAACAACTGGCTGTCGTTATTTGATGCGCATAGGATATATATTCATTCGAATTAAACTTCCATAAAATCAGTATTCATGATGATTACCATGTTGAAGCAGATTAATCAGAGAAAATGATATCTTTCGTAATGCGAATTATCTTCCCATCTCCATCAGATTTCTTTCAAACAAACTGACTACAAACGCTATCCTTATGTAATCACACACTATATTAAGTAGCTTACAAATTATTACAATGTTGGATGGTAACATTTCAAATATTAGCATATCTTTCTTGCTACCCACCAGGTGAGCATATTAGAATGCATACATCTTGTAGAAACTTAACTGGAGGTAAACTTTTGGGATTGAAAATGGGTGTCACGTACTGGCGATAACAATCTTATTTAGATACTAGATAGAAATATTTTCGCGACATTTCCCCAAAGAAGCTGAGAGCCACTCACTGTAACAAAATTTATATCACTGTATAACATAAAGTCATTGTGTACTCTTTTGCTAATTTGTTTGGCTGACATCTGACTGTGCAATAAGTCGAAGTTTAATTCATGAATTGATAAATTCGATATTTATGGTTATTAAGAGCATAATTACCTGAATCCTACGCTCCTCTTAATTTTCTAATATTCTTGGAATTTCCTTGATCCAAATTTTTCTAACCAAATACAGTAATATGATATCTCATCTACGTCACCTCAGTATCATGAATTGGAGAAATGCTTAAAACGTGGCTTCAGTAGAATGTGTATTAAATCGTATGATGAGTTAATTCAAATTCTAGCATATTTACACATGAATGATTACCTAAATTGAATGGTAACCATAGCTTAATATCAGTTTCGTCGACTATGAGGAAGTATTTAACAGCGTAAATAGGAGAATATTATGGTGTCTTCTCCGACATAGTATACCCAAGAAGACAGTCGGCATCATACAGAATTCTTACGACGGACTGCACCGTAAAATCGTGCATGGAGGTCAGTTCACAGACTCTTTCGAAACAAAAACCGGTATCATACAAGGCTTCTTACTCTTGCCCTTTCTCTTTCTGCTGGTGGTTGACTGGCTAATGAGGACTGCATCATCTCAAGGCAGTCTAGGAATACAGTGGACAACATGGATGCAACTAGATGACTTGGATTTTATAGATGACCTAGCTCTTCTACACCACATACAACAGCAGATCCAGGTGAAGGCTAACAGTGTGGCAGCAGCCTCGGCAACCACCAGTAAGCCTCATCATACACAAGATCCTTCAATACGAAATGAGGAACACAAACTCAGTTACACTTGACGGAGAAATTGTAGGAGGTTTAGAAACCATAATATATTTGAGTTGCGTCATCGATAAAAAAGGAGGGTCTGATACAGATGTGAAGGAGAGAATCGGAAAAGCAATGGTAGCATTTGTACAGCTGAAAAACTTCTGGAACTCAAACCAACTGTCAGCCAACATGAAAGTCAAAATTTTCAATACAAATGTGAAGATAATTCTACCGTATGGAGCTAAAACTTGGCGAACTACGAAAAGCATCTTTTAAAAGATATAATTATTTATAAGCAATTGTCTACGTAAGATACTTAGGATCCGTTTGCCAGTTACCATCAACAATAACCCTCTATGACAGAGAACAATTCAACTTCCAGTTGAGGAAGAAATTAGAAAATGACGCTGGAGGTAGATAGGAAACATATTGAGGTAATCATCAAACTGTGTCACAAGACAAACATTAACTTGGAATCCTTATAGTCAGAAGAAAAAAGGAAAACGCAGGAACACATTGCGTCGGAAATCGGAGACAGACATGAAGAGAATGAGGAGCACTTGTGAAGAGCTGGAAAGGAAAGCTGAGAACAGAGTTGGTTAGAGAATGCTGGTTGGCGGCTGTTGGGTAACAGGCATCGATCGATTAATCAATTACAGAATGTGACTGAATAGTGTCTATTAATTTGTCAAATAAAAAGAATAACAAAACAATTCAACACAGGAATCATATCTAACATTATATCAACTACACACGCTTTTATATTCACAATACAATACGTAATGATTTTCATTAAAGCACTCTAGTAAATAGATCAGTTGTTAATACTATCACTTAGCTGAAGTGGTAATAATAATATTGCTAACAATAGTAATTTCATCATTAACAAGTAAAAACAGTTAAGTCTCCATTTAGTCTACTACACTTTACCCACTCATCAGCTTTATTTTTGTTTAAAATTCTATGATGTTTTCATTGTAAAACCGATAGACAAGTTACTTTTATTTGGTTGCATATTCATCAGTCATTAAGTTCCTTTCCATAGTATATTTAAAGTTATTTCTACAGAAAAAGTAAACAATTAAAATACAATGAAGATTTTTATTTGATTATGTATAGATACTACTAACTTCTTATTACTTAATGTTACTGCCATCAATTAATCTGAATTCATTTCTCAAATAATTCACATTGAAATATGCATACATCAAGTGTTATTTGATTATTTCATTATTCATTGTGATAGTTATTTATTCTTTCTAATAATGTTTAGTAAATTCTCAAGAAATTATATATAAATAGTAAACGTTGATATTGTCACTATATTTTTTTCTTTTACTTTTAGAATTATCATTAGTGAATACACATTAAGCAATTTATTATTATAATTACTATAATGATTTTTATTATATTACTAAGACAAAATATTTTTAACAAAAAAAAAAACAAAAATAATAATAAATAATCTTTTATTTTATTCAATTTCCAATTTATACACCATCATAGTTTCTTCATTTCGTTGTTGATGATTGTTGTTGTTGGTGGTGGTGTTATAACGGTTTCCTTTTTTTGCGTTTTATGACTAACTAACAATTAAATGTAACAGTATGTACACAACAACAATTGATAAATTGTAATACAATGCGTAAAGAGACTACAATTTATTTTGGTGTATTTCTTTAAAAATTTCTCTTTTTTAAAAAGAAGAAAATAATAATAATAAAGAAATGACATGAATTTGACAACATGAAGAAAAGTTTTGCATCTTTTAATTTTATTTCTTTCTTTTTTATCTTTCACTCATTTGTTCACTCAATATTTCCTTGTTACTCAGTCATTCATTTGTACACACATTCATATAAGTATACACTTATATACACAAATAGACTGAGCATTAAGAGAGGACTATAGATACAGTATGAGCAACATAATATGTATTGTGCATACGATTCCTTTCAATATTCCGCCTTTGTTTTTTTCTGACGAAATGATTAATATATGTATAAAATCCTTGTCATTCTTTTAACTTTTCTTTTTAAACTTTGAATTGTAGCGAAGTATTGATCAAATGAAACAGTCAAAACAGAAGAATGAATAAATGAAGACTGATGTCAAAGACAGTTATCAAAAGAAATGAACATATGTAGAATAAATTGCAAAAGAGGTAACAATGGTAAAGAATGCAGAAAAATGAAAAGAATACAGATAATAGCAGAACTTGATGTGATTCTTCATGTTCTCTTAACTAAAAAATGACAGTGTTTGAATGTTACAGTGTCAGACAAAATGAAGTGTTTAGGTAATGACTAATGAAGGTTTCTGTCTAAATGGAATGCTGAAAAGTGACAAGTAATACATAACTCTTTCATTTCTACTTGATTGTCATTGCTATGCATTGTATACGATAAGAATGTTACGTTTTTTTTCAATAAAAAGAATATAAGTAGTGAGTGAAAAGTAATTTATTGATTTTCAAAAAAATACTGTCGAATAATGTTTGTTGATAAGATGAATAGCTAATTATGATTACAAATTTAATTAACCATACGAGTATTATAGAATGTTCAGCGCTCGAACAACATATTGACAACTGAATGCACTGCTAAATGTTATTAGAGCAAAGTGACTCCTGAAACCCTCTATGAGATAGTTACAAGTGTATCTGTACAAAGAAATGAAGAAGAATCATGAGAAATCAACAATATTTGTGTTTACAATAAATGACAACTATGGGTTAAATTAATTAGATAACTATTGTCATAAAACGATTAGCTCATGAGATGAATAAAAATTGACGTTGATTTATTATTGTCTAGTCCTACCAATTAGGTAAATGGTATATCCACATATATTGTTGAACCTTGGTTGACATAACTACTGACTTCTGGTCTTAATGCGTACTTATCTGGAGTGAAAGTACACAGCGAGCTCTAATATGCAACGCAAACGATTCAGTAACTTCCTGTGTAATTCACTGTTCTGAAGCATCTTATATTTTACGCATTACGTCTAAAATATAAATGCAATCAGTAATCCTTACATTAGTCTTATGAACAAGAGGGCTGTCTGCTTGTTGAGAGCATTTTTTGAAAGTTACTTGACATTTCATTGTATCTGTTCACCAATCGACTCAATATACCATAGATGAACAGCTATGAAAGTTACATTATTTAATATTACCATATATCAAAAGTTTTCCTCTGATGTATCCCCTCTTGTTTGTCCTATAAGTTAAGAATAAACGATGAGGTTTGTAACTCGAGAAAAGGTTTCTGGAGATTATGAGTTCTCAAAACCGAATGGTTTAATTGTGAATTTCCTATCGATCTACTGGACAATATCATCAAATAAATATTGTATTAAGAAATAAAGAATTAGAATTATTCGACAATTTATTGATAGTTTATCCTGCTGACTCAAAATTCCATTCTTTGTAATAAATAAACAAGCTGCTGCTACGTCCGTGTTCATTTTTATTATCCTCTCCTCTTATATATGTGATTCTGTAGTTGTTTTTACAATCATATAACTCTCGATGATTTCGAATTCTTAATAATTTACAATGATTCACATATATAATTAATCTGTCAATTCAGTATATTCGTGTGAAAGAAAATCAAAGATGGGGGATCCTGAAATTGATTAATTTCAATTTTTCTAAAATTAATTATTGAATGAAAGCATAGATGTAAAATTTACATCCTTCACAAATGTTTATATTTAATGATACACACATACTGTACACACAGTAACAAATCAACTATAACTATAATTAATCATTTAAACATAATCTTTCAACGTTACTATACACTTTAATGTCATTTATAATTTAAACAAAAATGAACGAATAATTGGTTGGTTACACGCCATTGACAATGTTATTTGATTTTATGTTATGATTAATGATGATTGCAAATTTTCTAATTCATAATGGATTCGATGTATTTATATTTCATGAATATATTTTCTTATTAGAAACAATTCATTCATCACATCTACAAGACATAGCAGATAGATGATTTACAATCTCATCATGATTACCGATGTCAATATTAAAAAAAAATCAATCATTGTTGATTAACTGAAAAATGCATTGAATTAATCAATTAAATATTATTTACTAGTGCATTAATTAAAAATAGACAATGTTTCTTCATTAAAAAGAAGAACTGATATTTTATGATGAAAAAATTCCCATATAGGCATTGAGAAAGGACTAGATAAGTGAAGAAATTTCTTTTCCATTAGTTTTTCATCAATGCTCTACACTGATACATCTACATATAAGTTTACAATAGGTTTAAAATCATTACTAAATAATTGGTGTGTTACATAATAATTTTACAACTAATTAACAAAGCAATTAAGACATGAAGGTGAATAAGTTAATTATCTTTTCGAAAGTGTGCAAATGATAATTGAATGGGTTGGCATACTGTTGATTACATAATATCTATTGAGAAGAAACCGATAAAGTGATTATTGTTAGAAATCTGATTGTCAAGGCAGTTACGTAAGAGTTAAGTTACAATTAAGAGGTGACAAATTTTTTGAAGTTATGAAAAGGTTTGTATAACGTAGTTACAATAATAAAAATAATGAGAGAATCGAGTGCAATATGTTGTTTGTAATCCACCTGAGGGTTAGCTATTATGATGGCCAGGACAAAGAAAGAGGCTATACAAATTTCTTATATACATACAGGTTCGGTTTGGGAATATGGATACCGATGGCTTCCGCTATATGTAGAAGACGCATGCCTAAACCATACGCCAGATTAGATGGGATTCGATAAAACTTATTCACCTTCATGTCTTAATTGCTTTGTTAATGTTTATTGTGAATTCCAATTTCGAAATGGGGTGATGTTGACAGTTGATCTTTTTATTTGATATTTTGTTTATTTTTTTATTAAACTAAGGTGTTATTGAAGTGACTGATTTTCTAATTGGTTTGCATTCGTCACAGATTAATTTTGGTTGAGTAACAAGGGAAACAAGCAGACACTAGAAAGATGTTTCATCCTAATATGACATTCATCAACACTAACACCAACCCCATAAAAGGATTGAACTTGTAACTTTCTAATCTCGCCGTAAATTCACAATTATCATTACCTTTTGATTGACATCCACTATGATGTGTCTATCTCAAGTTGTGTGCACTAATAAACCTAATATCTCATTCTTAATAATATTACCTAACGTGTAACTGATCTTAGAAATTGCACCTTAACTTATTACATCCTGTTCCATACAGCAAACTACTTAATTTTAAACGAAGAAATAGTTCAGTGTTTATTGTGTAAGCCACTACATTATAAGCAATAAAGACAAGTCAGAGGCTGAGAGAATGATGTTGCTATTATTTATATGGATGTCATCTCCGAACGCTTGATGTGGATGAAGATAATCAATGCAACAGTGGTAGCTTGATGATTATATCCCCTAGAAGTGAAAACTTAGCAACACCAGTATAGTACAAAGGAACCAGGATTAAACCATAAGATAACAGTTTAAATTTCCTCAGTCTCCATCTAAAATGATTAAAAGAGAAATACGCGTATCTTTTAAACAACGTGCGATGCAGTCTAAAAAGAATGGTGAGAAATTTATTACGGTGTAAAATAATTACTTTGCAACAAGATTTAAGGGATAGAAACTCGAAAATATCTTACTTTTCTGGTGCCCAGTCAAATTAATCTAAATAAGTCCTCATTTTCTCATCACTCGTTTACACACAGGTTACCATATTTCAAGAATACCGGTATTAATTCCTCATGAATAGCGTTAGATCACATTCATAACTTATTCTCCCATAAATTTTTAACCCAACACTCAGTAGAGTTCACAAATTTCCTATACATTCGGCCTATTTCCCATTCATTTGGCGGGTGAGCGTCCATTACTATTAGATCATATAGTTGACTTATTTATTATAGCTTTAAATAACTTCTTTACCAAACTTTGCATTTAATACGCAATCGAAGTCAGTAAGAATGCTAGAAATGGAAAACGGGTTTACTTCGTCATGTATTAACTCTTAAATATAATGTTCATTAAGAGTCATATTCGGATGAAGTAGTTCTGTTGGGGTCGTTTTGATCTATAGTCAATATCAGTCAAATAACCATTAAAAGTGAGAAAGTACCTGACAAATTCTATGTCCTGGTTTATAAATGAACAATAGTGTACGTCTAAAATGTTAGATACGAATGAGTTCATAACCTACAGGTCTTCCAAAATGTGTACTGATTCATTCATATTAAATGCCGTGCAAGTTGTTTAAATAAACAAGCATTCCGAATTAAATAGTAAAATGTGGATTACGAGGTATAGTTTCTTCTAAAATTTCTTAATACACCCTTTGATTTGAGTGTAAATGCAAGAGTGAAACAATGTACGTCTCTCTATATTGAATGCCTATTATTCAAATATTGATTATCTAGACCGGATTGAATAAAACCTCATGAGTTTTCCATAGGTTTAGGTCCTCGTTGTGAATTTCTTGAATAGGGTCGATTTTGTTCACTGAGTGCAAAACATAAATATGAGTTTGACGGCACCAATTAGCCTGGGTTAGACAACCAGCGAAAATCAGGAAGCATTGGACAGCTATTGCATCTAACCATGGGACTCGACAATAATCATCCACAACCACCCCAGGGAATCAAGCCCAAAACCTTTAGGTTCCGAAGCTACCACTGAGTCAAATCGAAATATAACGTAAGTCAATTCGCAATAATTTTGAACATCCCCAACTATTATCACTAGTGGGTAACTGCAGCACACATGACATAGTAGGATTCTATTGGTCACGTCATTATACTAGAACATCAAGAATTTCTCCATGAAGTTAGTGGCTAATGGGTTAATATCGATTGTAATTAGGAGCCACAAAAATTATCGGATTTAATGAAGCATGGGACTGGATGAGATAATACAAATATCTAGCTAGAAGCTTGAAGCTAGAAAAATAAACCGTTGAATGCAGCCTCAACAGTCTAACGGTTGAGCATCTCTAAGCAGTTCAAAAGTTGTGAGTTAGATTCTTTGATAGAGATATCCATGAAAGAGATACCCAGTGCTTCTTAGTTCCTAGTAGTTACCTGATGTGTCATTCAATGACATCAAATTCAAAAACACCCAATTGTTTTGTTTTCTTCCGACAATACAGTATGTCCAGTGGCCAGTACAACCAAAGTGTATTTATCTTTGTGAGCAAAATTCAAATGTAGATAAACATGAATACACTTACATGTTTATCTATTAAAGTTAGTTAGTAGTAACTAATTCTATTTCATTCTTCACAAGATGTTTTCACATTAGTCTTGACTATGTACTGTATTGAAATATTCATTTATTCACTCACCCACCAGCACATAAATATTTACAAACACAATGTTTTATATCAAACATAGAATATGAATTACAAAAGCTACATCATAAATCACAGGGTGAAAAAATAAAGCACATTTTATTCAGTTATATTTGTAGTTCAGTGATAGGTTTGATGATAATAATAATGATGACTATGATAGTGATAAAGTTCACATGTCAATTTTAAATTCATCGGCTTTTTTGTGTGTTCTTGAATAACGCTAGCGGCATTGGTTTCAACATTTTATCTACTATATTCTCTTATATGTTTATTTGTTTTAAGAAAGAATACATCATTAGTATATGAATGATGTATTCGTTAACTATGATTAATATTACCATTATTATTATTATTTGTTAATGATATCCCGTTCATCAAGTACAAAGTGGAATATGACAATAAGAACATGTGCACATACATTTAAAATGCATGATTACATCTTTTTGTATGACAAATGTATTTCAGATCTTGTTGACAAGCCGACTGTAACATTAACTAGAATTTAAACATATATGACTAGAAAATAAGTTTTCAAAATAATCAACACTCACCAAATGTAAATGGTATATCACAAGAATAGACATGTCTGTGTATAAAAATGTTATATATATATACTTACGTTCTTGTTATTAATTCGAGTGATATAGTACTATATAAGTTATGAAAAAGTGATTGATGATATACCAATATGTCGGTCTGTAACAGGTCATTTGTAAGATTTGTAAAATGTGTAAATTTATACGATAATCCTAAGTACATTGAAAAAGAACATAGAACCTATGTACTAGGGGTGTAAATTGAAAGTGGTCCAAACGTCACCACAGTATTTATAACTGACACAAACCTGACGTTTTACAAAATAATTTAAGAAGAAACACATTCATTTTAACCACATTCTTCAATAATTAAATTATTTGCAGCGTACAGTATATAGCTAGATGTTTTATGTGACTACAATTTATATACAAAGAAGACGTATATAATGTAAGAATAAATAGGCGCCTATTGAATACATATGTTCTTAAAGTAATATTAATCGCCTATGTGATATTTACGGTTTCGAAGACTGATAGTAATAGAAAACAAAAGGCGACAATTTTTTAACAAACTAGCTAACAACATGACTGTTGATAGGCGAATAGATGAAAGATGCAGCAGATTAATATCAGCAACAAAACAAATAGATATTAACAAATATGAAAATACTGCCTACGAATGGTTTTCATACTATAGAGTAAAATAAATTCTATCAGTTTATATGTAGCCTATCCACCAAACATTTTTAACTATATAACTAACTGTCTGTCATAATAAGTGACTGATATAAAGGTAGGAAGTTAAGTAAATCACAGGTTGTTTATAGTCATATCTTATGGATGTTTATTATATGAAATTATACCTTCATTTATGAAGAATAATAGTGTTCAACTGGTTATATGTATGCATATAATAGTATAAACATACTCCTACAGTATATAGATACGCCATAAAACTTAGCCATTTTAATCGAGGTTGATTTCAATATGATATTTTGTGGTTATAACTCAAAAGCTTGTAGAACTGAAAGTTCAGATGATAACATCTTATATCTTAAAAAATATTATACATGATCTGTGATTACAAAGTACTTACTATATTTAATTATTTTCTGTTATTAGTGTTAAAGTGAATTAAATGAAGATTATGTGATCATCTACCATTTAATTCATCTTAACACCATCATCGAATTCTACTTAAACCAAGGTAATCAAAAACTATGATTTAATTATCATTAGACTCGATTTGATAATAAAGTAAGCTAAAAATGAAAGAAAAGGCCTGCCTATAAATTAATCGATAATCCACCAGTTTAACTCAGTTAATACCCGTATTGTATGAAATCATCTGGAAAACTGCTGAAGATAAAGAGGCTATAAATATTCCTTGAACTATCTGTCTACCTTGTGCATATATGACTCTACCAGGGTTCATACTAATAGGTCTCAGATATATTGGGATATTCTCGTTGATTTTTTATGAAGTTAAATTGGTCAGCCTTTGTTGTCATATGAACGAAAAGCACCTCCTGGATTCCTCTTGCCAGTCACAGTCCATCTAAAACAATATTTGTGAACTACTTCTATATTGAGGTAATCCGCTCAAGATGCACATGTGACAACAGACTGACCAGTTTCAGTTCATAACAAATCAACGGGAAGATTCAAATACATTCGAATTGTATATGCATGCCCGTTTCACATATATGATCGTCTGAAGTTAGTTGTCTAATGGTGAACGCGGTGGTGTTTGGCATGAAACAAACTGGGTTCGATTCCCGGTGCGAACATCACCATTCGGATGCAGGTACATCCTGCCGACGAGTCCCAAATAGGATGAGGCACGCTTCCTATATTCTACTTGCCAGTTACAATCCAACTCAAACAATAACAGGTTGTAAACTACATGACTAACAACCTATCCTTCAACTACGTACAACATAGGAACAACTGTTAATTATATAAAACATAAATAGAAATATTAAGAAGAAGGCATTTGTTGTCTAATATTGCGCAACAAAAATTGCTTAACCGGATAGACAAGCAAAGTGATATGAATAGTGCTAAGTTAATAACGTATATACGGTTAGCAAAATGACTTGGCACTTTTCAACTAATTAACTCACTTTGAAATCGATCATTATTTTTTATTTCATAAATAGTTGACTATCGCGACTTATACAGTTTGCATTAAATCTTGACATTTATGATGCTGAAGAACTGAAACAAAAATCTTATGTTTCCAGATGACAACCATTCTACTGACGACATTATTTTTAAAAGCGCTTTACGTTCCAGATATATGGTCAGTCATCGAATCTTGAGAATAGGATGTTAGGTACTAGAGAGAAGTCTAAGAGACTTAATCTACTGTTGATAAATCAAACAAAATACCTACAATTTTAATTTCGGTTAAAATTTAAAGTTAGAATACAGCAAAATGAGTCAATACATAGGGTTAGTATGAATACCATATACTCCAACGAAAGTACAATGCATGTATTGGTCACTAGAAGTCGAATGAATTATTCTAACTCGTCATAGCCAGTATCATTAAAGCATACAGTCGAGAAACGTAGTGGACACGGCGTTTGGTTTTGAGTATTGATAGTTCACTTCATGTAACTTCCCTGTTTGGTATGAATGGCTCTTATATAAGAAGTACTAAAGAAATAAGAAAGCGTAGCCACCATGGTTAGAGTAGGTTAAGTTACAGAATTACTAGATGATATGACTTTAACGTAAGCCCAAGTTAGGTAGCTACATTATTCCAACAGAATCGAATAAAGTTGGACTATTAGTCGACGTCACCTCAGCATCCACAAGCGGAAGGATAAAACGTGGTTTAGGCAAATGCACAACTGAATTAATTTTGAATCCCTGGGGTTCAACTACTTGTTATTCAGCTAAATATAGGTATATCACAGTAGTAATTATCAAACTTAATTTGACAATGTATTCTATTAGTAACAACATGTCATCATAAAGATGTTTTGTTTTCATCCATCTATCCCTCGTTTTAGAATGTTTAGTAAATGTATCTTCTGATAGATAGTATTTTTGGGGACCTTTTAATAATATCCACCGCTTTACTATTGTTATTTGTAATCGATGATATAATAAGCATTAATGTGTTGTTAATGACAAAGAGTTTTACAAATGAAACATCTAACTCTATATTAGTGATATTGTACTACAAATTAATCGTAAAATGTGGTTGTGAATGAATTCACAATAATATACAAATTCATGGCGATGAGTGACGTTATTCACAGTGTCCACCAAGTGTATTGTATGCAGTATTTTAAACCATTTATTTAATGGGTACGTGTGATATATTAAACCCTTAATCTACATTATAAATATTATTCCGAAGCCTAAAATTCATTAGTTTTGTGTATTTATTCTGCAAATAGACTATACTGTGCTGACTCATTCATAGAAGTCAGTTGTAAACAACTTTAGGCGCTTGAAATATATTCACTTATTAAAACCATAATGAATATGCAGCACTTATATAATAAGTGAAAGGAAATATACATGAAAATGCTGGATAAAGCATCAGTGCAAGGTGTGAGGCAGTTACCCACTGATGACATGGATGAGGTCTCGCAACGTATCGCGATTTGACTGAATCAGAAATATCAACCGTTAGGAGCTGACTCAGTTGTCCAATCGTAAAGCGTTCGCCCCAGAACCTGAGGGTCCTGGGTTCGATTGCCGATGGGATCGTGGATGCGCAATGCTGAGGAGTTCCGTGCTGGGACGAAACAGCTGTCCAGTGCTTCCAGGTGATCAGTGGCTGTCTGATTCAGATCAATTAGTGATATCATAATTGATATGTATTTTATACCGAAAGCGTTGAAAGTAACATCAACCTCACGACAATACATTAAATAACATCCTGAATACTAGGAAACATCAACTCCTGAAGTCATATTTATTATTCTGTTTAACTTATGTCTAATTTTTTAAAACCTTAAACTTGAATTTCATTAATTTTATATCGAATACACAAGAAATAACTTCAAAGTCTTATTTAATTTTTAACTTCATTGTTTAATGTGTTTATGATTATAAAGATCTATGACAACAATCACCTTATCAGTGTTAATTGTAAAACACTCGTCAGAATATAATTAATCATTCTACTTTTTATCTATCCACATTGTTTTAAATGATTTTCAACTAATACATACACATAGTATTGATAGGATTGTAATGTATTTCATGTTCTGATTTAATAAATAAGTTGTACACACTTATACACATCTATGCATTCATTTATATATCTTATATAAACTAAAATAACTCACAAATTAAATAAATTAAACTTATACAACAGACAGATAATGAATGAATGATAACATAAAAAATCAACTGAATAATTAATCAGTACATCAAGAAAAACAAAAACATCAACAACATGAAAAAGCGGGAGAAATATGTTCAACAGAACTATAATGTTTATAGTTGGAAAAAAAAGGAAACGGGACTTCTTGAACATAAAACATTGAATTAACATTAAATAATCAAGATAAGTAAAATGAAAAGAAAAAAATTACTGAATAACCTAAAGTAATCGTAAATATCCACTAAATTAAAATAGATACCATTAATCTTTTTTATTTTGTTATTCATTTTCATTTTGTTATCTTTTATTTTTGTTGTTTCTGTATTAAGTGTTAATGTATGTTTATGTGTAGTAAAAGTAGAAGAATGAAATATGCGTTTATCTCTAAGAGCTTATACGGGACTGATTAATGTCTCATAGAAGTTTCATTTTTTTTATCTTTAAATTTTATAATATTAAAGTAAATCTAAAAGACTATAGGAAATGTGATATAAAAAAATTGTATCGCTGAATAAAATTTATATGTAGATAGATTGTATTATAAACTGTCGTCAGTTAGAGAAGTAACAAAAGTTAGGTAATCACTGATATACCTTCATCTCATTTTATGACGTCTTTTGAATGTACACATACAACTTTATGCATTACTAAATCAAAAGCTTAATTTGGTCAAGTTAAAGACGACACCTTTATGTCACTAGTGTGATGTATGACAGCTTAAGCTTTTATGTATAATTATATTACAAAATGATTAGTGATAGCTAATACATACTTATCTTTTCAAATCACAGACGTATTCATGTAGATCATTTTTTTCGTGATTAAGTTGAATGTTTAAACTTCAAATTCCTGGATAATTATAATGCCTTCTTCAAAAGTCTTACATTGGGATATTGCACAAAGAAATGTTCGATGTACATATACATAAACAATAGTTATTTTAATTTGAAAATATTTCATTTCTACTAATTGTTATTCAAGTAATACATTCCAACAGTATTCATTTGTTTATGTAAAACAAACTACGCACTACTTATAATGATAGAAATAAACAGTTAAACAAGATACATGAATTGCAATAGCATGCATGATTAATAAAGCAGGCTTTATATACAATTTGTTTACTAACATGTTTTATATTCTGCATTATCTCCACGGTAACATTCAAAGCACTTATTTAGAATTCAACTGGTTTATTCTTAGTGATACCTGTCAAAACTTTCTATTGATTTAATAGTAAGTCTGTTATTTATTTTGGAACTGTTACTTGGAAAATATGCATTATGGATTATCATTTTAAACAAATCCATCTATTTTAAATGTTTTGTTTAGTAGTTTGTTTTATGTCGAAAAAAGAAACAAAACCATTTGTTAGTAGTTGCAAACAAATAATCGAAACGGAAAAATTGACTCAATGTCTACTCTAAGATTTTATTATAATCTCATATGGTAACCGATGATGTTGTCAAGGCTGTGAGAGATTGTAAACATTAACGATACCACGATTATTAAATAATTAAATTTAGGTATTTTAAGTGGATTGTAGTATAACGAAAACAACGCAGCTATGTTTCTGTTCGAGTCAGTGGGATTGATTTAAGTTGTAGTTGGTTTTCATTATTTATTGATGTCAGAAGTTTATTTAGTTAATAATCCAGCACTCTTTCACTGGAGCATCGAAATATGACATTAGGTAACTGATCAAAAGAATGTGGAAATTATCAGCACTTTAGAAATATACAGTGATACTATGTGATATTTGAAATGGAATTGTTGAATATATGTATTTACTAAGGAAGTCTTCACAATAAACAGGCTACCAGGTTTAATAATTAAAGTGAATAAACGACAATAGTTTGAGTGTGAATTTCGGTTAATGACAGAATTAATCATCATAAAGTGATGTAGCTGAATATTTACCTGTCTGGGTATAAAAATACATTGTTTCTAATGATGTAATAAAAACACGTGACAAGCAACCATCATTCTTCATTGCTGAAAACATAGTTAAGACAGGTGGCAAAAGTAATGTTAAATCGGCCTTCGTAGTGTGGTGCCTTCGGATGTATTTTAAGAATTGCTGCAGCTGTAGACACAAGTTAGTTTAGAATCCCCACTTTTGTGTTTAAAAACGATCTGTCTTCACACTAAGTCTAACCAGGCATTAATGATTTAATGTAATGACTATAATATGATCCACATTGTTTTACCACATTATCTTTGCTTTCTTCCCTTCTAATTTGCCTAATTTTGCCTTTAACTCTCATATATGTGCTAACTAGTTTATATTTTATCAAGTTGCTTGAATTACATTACGCAAATACGTTGCATAGCTTGGTTAAAGTTGGGTTTTAGCTAGTAGATGGAATCCAAGACACACGTTATATCCTATATGCAGTTAGTCAGCCGGACATGCTTCCATATCAGTGTCGATATTCACACTACGACTCTAATTAAATCGATTAATATCACGCGCCAGCGAGCTCATCGCCGAACTACCGAGTCTAAACATATAAAAACTTTCAAACTGTAAGCCTCATACTAAGGATGAGTTCATATCTTCCCGTTGATTAGTCATGGACTGAAACTGGTCAGTCTCTGTTGCCATTTAAAACCTGAGCGGATTGCCCCTAATATAGCTATAAATCGAATCCCAGTGCAAATATCAACATTGGGATGCAGGTACATTTAGTCAACAGGTCCCAAATAGGATGAGACACGTGTCCTGTATTTCGCTTGTTAGTCACAATCCAACTTTGACATTACGTGTGTCACATAGTTTGGTTTCATGTCGCTTATTTCAATTCCTTTAGTCTTGTTATTACCTTAATATCTGTAAAAAAAGCACAATCAGCGTTATAGTTAGTGCATAGTGACGAAGTCTATATATTTCAAATTTTACTAGATAAACAGCATTTCTCATAGAATTTATCGAGTTATAGTGAAACAGTGTTCCAGATACAAGTTAAGAAACACAACTTTGTAGTGTTTAGATCAGTTTGATTTAACCAACATATAGTATATTTGAGTATTCACAATTTTACAGGTCGGAAAGTAAATAATTATTTACGTAAACACAACATACATTGAATCATATTTCCATTCACAGAGAGAAGATTGACGTTTATACCACAGAAAGTGCGGAATATGTTATGTATGCACCATGAACTGTTCATATGAAAGGAGCGAACATACATTAGTATATGCTAGACTAAATCAAAAGCAATGAAATACAGATAGTTGTTAAATTTTGTACTATAAATTCCTTACGTTATAGCTTAGATATATATAAACGTTAGTAAATGGAAGACACTTTTATAAAACAATGTGAAGGTTATAAACTTCAAATCTTATGAAAACAATTTTTTTACATTTTGAAATCATATCCTTATCAAAGAACACTAATAACATTACACAGAGTAGACCGCAAACCCCTTCCTCCCCATATACAGATATTAATTCTATTACGATACACCCGTACAACTTAGTTTGATTACAATGGTTTACGTTTCGAATTCAATCCAATTTGTGGTATGAAGTTAATGACTGACTTATCTGCAATATGGTTCACTACGTGAGTTGCAACTTCGAAAATTCAATCAAACTGACAAAAGTTATAATGAATCTTTAATGTATAATGAGGATAGGCTAAATTACTTAAAAACTCCCATTCGTATTAAAACAAAGAAATTATGATCGAAAAATTGCATTTTCGATAAATTCTCATTCTACATTTATAAATCCAAATTATTAATTCAAAACAAATACCCAATTTTAAAGCTGAAATATCTTTTCAATCAGATTATAGCTAATGAATCTGGCGTTGTTAGTGTATAAATGAATTGTTTATGCATCAGTTGAAACTGTCAGAGTGATCATAATCATTATAAGAATAAATACATATTGGGGTGAAACACATATCATCAGTATGCTCTTTCTTCAGTAAATGAGCAAGTACCAAGCTATTAACTGTTTTAACCATGCCTTTGTCCAGCCACTCTGGAAGACTTTTACGAGAATGAAAATGTAAATTCCTATTACGTTGATCGGTGTAACTTATTGCACACAATCAGTTGATTTGATAAATCCAGAAAGAGGTGACCATTATGGGTAACTTGTCTTTCAGATTCGATGTCACTACCGAACGTGTGGAAACCTTTAATCTTAACCTACTTACATTAAACGTTCTCACAATTGTTCTGTCTAACCTCTGGGTTAATATTTCAGTAACATCTGAATTAATGCTAAATTAATTGTAAGATTAGCAATTGTTATCAAATGCTAAAATGAATAGCTTGTTATTAGTCTACTATCTTTTTACACTATTTATCATCTACTACAAGGTTAATACATGTTATAAAATAATGTGCATTCCTCTAAATTACAAATGTTTACAACAAGTTAAATTGCTTAATGATGTATCATAAAATGCGCCATTCATATTTCTATCAAAATTATTACTTTCATCATTTTACTATACCTATACATATCTATGCATTAAGTATGAATACATTTGAAAATATACACATAAAAGTTAATGGAACACTTCAAAGCATAGATACTCTATTACAGAAGTCATCATCTACTAATGCAAACATTTGTTCTTCATTTTACTTAAATTATGTTCTTGTCATGAAGACTATGAATAAAAAAGTCGATCATAAATCTTGCTATCCTTTTCCTATTGTTCCATATATATATATATATATATATATATATATATATATACGCCTTAGTGATAGACCGCTGTATATTTCAAATACTTTAAATGAAAAAGTAATTTAGTAATCAAGTGATAACATAACAACAATAATAAAGGACAAAGTAACTTAGTAAAAACTTCATTGTTTAGACAAAACAACTGGCTGTATAAACACATGCTGTATTTCCTTTCATCTAAAAAAATAAGATAGAATATAATGAAGTTGTAACTATACATACATAGAAATGAAATCATGTTGACAACCTTTTTTATGAGAGGTAGAAAAAACATGAAAATGCAATTTCAACAATCAATTTAATTTATAATAATTTTTAAAGTGTCAAATTAAAACATAAGCCGATGTCGCCAAATTTAACTTTAGCCTACTTATTGTTGATTCTAATGAAAAAGAAAAAAATGAAGATACGTAAATGCAAATCAATAACAACATGAATTAACTGTATTACTATATTATTATTATGAAATTAATTCATTAGTAATAATAACATACATGTACAATACTATAAGTTAAATAAGGATCTGTATAGGCAATGATACACTTATAATGTAAAAATATAAAACAAATCAGTGAATTAATACAAAATAACTTTAACAAAGAATGTGTGAATTAAAACATTGAATAATGAATAATGACTATCACAATATTGAAACATTGAAATACATTTAGTTTAAGTAAAATATGAAGATTAATCATTTGTTATATACGCATATAATCAAAATAGAAACATCAAACTATTAATGATAATTACATTAATGTACTTTAAATATTAACAACTTTAGTTTAGAAAAGAAAATCATTTACGTACATTACTATATTCAAGAGATACTACTTACATTACATTCTCTTTTACATATTGGTATTATACATTTAACTGTAAAAAAATCTATTTTCACACTCAACTTAATATTGTAATTTATTCAAATTGGAATGGTAAGATTAGATCTAAAATAAACTTCACAAGATTATAATGACAAACTATTATTTGTGGAAATGTTGGAAATAACAACTTTAAATAAATGATCATTCAGTCAATCCCTGATACTTCTTATGGAGCATAGGATATCGAATAATAATCTCAAACCAACTCATTCTTTTCATGTCTGCATCCAATTCCCGGTGTACTGTGTTTTAGTCTTCCTCTTTTCCTTTGGCCTTGAGGATTCCAAGTTAGTGCTTGTCCTGTGAGGAAGTTTGATGATTTTCTCAATGTATAACGTATCCATCTCCAGCATCTTTTCCTAATTTCCGCCTCAGCTGGATTTTAGTTGGTTTGTTCTCTGCCACAGTAAGTTGTTACTGATGGTATCTGATCAAAGGATTAAGAGCATCTTGTGTAGAAAACTGTTTATGAACACTTGTATATTTTGAGTGCTACTTCTCATAATTCTCCAAGTTTCACCTGTTTTGACTTTCGAATCAAAATCCTGACTTTGGTGTTGATTGAAAGGTGTTTGCAGTTTCAAGTCACGTTCACACGGAGAAGTGTTATCCTTTCCTTGACAATCTGTGTTTTTCCTTCTGCATCAAATTCACCTTGTTTGTTAATGATGCTACCAAGGTATGTATAAATTTCCATATCTTCCAGAGCTTCTCTGACAAATATGATTTGGTTAGTGCTCAACGTTTTGTATCAAAGAATCTTGCTTTCCTCCTTGAGTATGTTGAGATTTAATGCAGCAGTGGCTGCTACTACATTGTCCTACTTTACCTGTATTTATCACCATGTGTGCGAGAGAACAGCTAGGTTATCTGTGAAGCTCGGATCGTGTAGCTACATCCATGTTGTGCATTTGAACTAACGATCACGTCACATCTATCCAGAAATTATTGAAGTTAAAAAAGTTTACCACCAACGAGTGAATAACGAAAATCTCGATCACCTATTTGGTACCATATGGACCTATGGGGATGCATTTTTAAGTTTTGATGTGGGATAAAAAACCTGTCCAATGTTTATGAGTAATGAGTCTCAAACTGATGCTAATTTTTGATGAAGAATAACTCCAAAATAAGCAATCTCTTAAAGTCAGCAATGTTCTGCAGAGTTTAAGTATTCAAAAGTATTAGTTTATTTCAAAGGTAATATTGATATCCATGACAACTTAATAGTTCTAAAAATCTTCTTATACGCTGATCAAATCTACGATTTAGACATTGAAAGGTAATATACAAGACCAATCAATCAATCAATCAATCAGTGCCTATTACCCCATATGGTGCGTATCCGCCGACCACCATTCTCTAACCAACTCTATTCTCAGCTTCCCTTTCCAGCTCTTCACAAGTGCTCCTCATTCCCTTTATATCTGTCTCCGATTTCCGACGCAATGTGTTCCTGCGTTTTCCTTTTTTCTTCTGACTATGAGGATTCCAAATTAGTGTTTGTCTTGTGACACAGTTTGATGATTACCTCAATATGTTTCTTATCTACCTCCAGCGTCATTTTCTAACTTCTTCCTCAACTGGAAGTTGAATTGTTCTCTGTCATAGAGGGTTATTGTTGATGGTAACAGGCAAACAAATCCTAAGTATCGCATTCCGACAATTGTTTATAAATAATTATATCTTTTAAAGGGTGCTTTTCGTAGTTCGCCAAGTTTTAGCTCCATACGGTAGAATTATCTTCACATTTGTATTGAAAATTTTGACTTTCATGTTGGCTGACAGTTGGTTTGAGTTCCAAATGTTTTTCAGCTGTAAAAATACTGCCAGTATACAAGATAATATGTACCAGTTAATATCTACTAAACTGACTTAAATCCAATGATTGAATTTAGCTATGATATAACATCTCATACCACGTATATTTATTGTAATTTTCAATTTTGAACGGTCTAATAAATTTCGAAATAGGAGGATTCTGTACAAATCTTTGTATTCAAATGAGCTTTATTCTTAAAACAGTCAACCATGATACAGCATAAAAGTGTTTATTTTCTTAGGGCTTGTTCTGTTAATAAGAGATTGTTGGTGCCATTAGCAGGAACCAATCTAAAGTTATAATTTACTAAATAATCTTAATAAACTGATTATCTTACATAATCAAATGACAATAGACTCAGATTATTATAGTGCTACTATGAATACTCGTTTATCCTATCTACTGTTAATCCATTTAATTGAGGTTTTATGATACAGAAACATTAACAAAGAAGCGAACTTCAGTTAACATGATAATTTTAATATTTTAAAATGGTTATAATTATCAATTTTATTAATCTATTGAGTGTAATTTCGTGCTATTCTTCATTGGCAGTAATAGAAAAGTGTAGTCATACAGAATATACTACAGTGAAGAGGAATTAGTTTACGGAAAGACTATTTTAAGCTGACAATTTGAGGCAAGACAAAAATTGAATACACTTGTGTCATTGTGACTGATTCCTAGCCATATCACCCAGTGTCTCCAGCCAGTAATTACAATATTTACTTCAACTCCAGTCAAGCAGTCTGTATCTACCAAGAGGTCCCGGATTGTCAGTCAGTGACCTCATGAATTGATGCCATATTTTCTTGAGTTTAGAAAGTACTTTACAACAATCGTAAATCTTTGTATAAAGGCACGTTTAATGTAACCGGGAAATGCTCTTATCTTATTTGTTAGCATTCAGTTCAATTGTATAAAAGTCTATTACCTTCATGTAATGCATTTTGAATTCCATCTTATGTAGATTTATGAAAAACAATTATTCTGTTAATGGATATGTCACAGATTGATGTTAGCAGGGTATCTTTGAAAACTAGGTATCAGTGGACAGCTGTTTCATACAAGTGTGGAACTCCTCAGCAGTGCACACCCCAGATTCTGCATCAGGGGCTACAGACTGACGGCCAACGCCTAACTCTCTTCATTATTGGGTCGACCCTACCAACATATTAAATAAAATATACAGATTTTTCACTTCTCACAAATCTGAATGAAAATATCACAATATTAATTAAGAAAATGTACAATTAATCACAAGAGTAATTAATTACGTTTCTATGTGTTATAATCATGAATTCAATGTGATAATGAGTTTCTTCATACTCTTCATTATCTCGACAATTTGATTGTTACTTTGAACAAAAAATCTCAATGATTAATTAGAATACAATCAGACTTCTTGTTATTAATTGTAATATGGATTAAAATGACTTTTTATTTTCTTATTTAAATAAATCAACCCTTCACTTATGTAAAGTGCTTTTATCAGGCGGTATTTTAAAAAGCTCTTATGGTGCAAGTAATCATCATTAATTTAAATGTAAATTAATCACGATAAATTGCGGATTAATTAATGTTGTAGTTGTAGATCATTTAACCATAACTCATCTGTTTAATAAATCAACTCTAACTGTGAACCCTTAAGGTCAGCGATTCAATGCTGGGCAACACTGTAAACACTCTGTATTGTGTTAGAGGGAGGAAACAGTTATCTTTTCAGGTTATTTTTGTATTTAGTTCTGCTACAAATAACAAGAACCATCTATGAAAATTTTACTTCACCTACACAACACAGATCAATTTAGTGTTTTCTCTTGAAGCATGAAATATTATTATTCCTACTTTATCTAAAATTCGTAATAGGTGGTAATTAAATACAAGTTTACTGCTATAATCAAAGTACATTAAATGTATTTGATTTTAGATTATCCATGGTTGAACCAGCAATCCGTAATTTATATAGATATGTACATCAGAATAGATAATTACCATCATAAGGATATTTTACTACTACATGTCACACTATGGTTAAAAACAAAGAAAACTCCTATATTATAAAACATCCACCCATATTTCAAAATTCAGTTGCTTCTATATATTTACATGTTCGTGTTTCTCACAGATTGATGTTGTTTGTGCAACATTGAAAACAAGGATCCACTGGACAGCTTTGTCATCCTAGTTTGGGACTCCATATCAATGAACACCAATAAAGTCGCGAGAGAATCAAACCCAGAGCTTTCGAGTCTCACAGAGAACGTTTAACTCTCTGCAACACTTATCTATGTACATATAATGAAGTGATTATATTACTAAGGAAGTATATCATGAAAATTTATCATTTTGTGATAGAGGAGATGATATTAATGTTGATTTTTAGATACGTACCTTATTTAAAGAACTATTAATTTCTGTTTCCACCCCTTCATTTCATTTGTTCAATTTTTCTCCATTAAATTAGATGGTTCATTTTGAGTAGTTGCCAGCTATTTTTAGCAAATAATGCCTTCCATAACATTTTAATTCGAGTTATTAATTTAGTGAAGAATGTTATTCATCATAAATGTTCATAGGATTCTTCAAGATTAACATAAACTATTTGCCCAGTATCACTCCAGTGATAAATATTTCACATATTTAACAGACAAGATTCATAATATATCAAATCTATTTTGAAATGACTATAAGATCTTAATAGCAATCTAATTTTTCACAGCAACACACTCAGTTTAATACACACACAGTATGTTTAATTTGAACCGCCCACTACAGTTCAAAGTCATTTAATTATTATTCACCCTTTAAAATAGGTATTTATTCATCAGTTATGAGTTGAAGTAGACTGGCTATCAGATCATATTCCAATGGTTAGTTAGTTGTTGTGAATTATAAAAGTCAAAGACCCGTTGTCTAAGTTGCTCCTGATTAAGCAAACGTAGACATTACATAACATGCTGGTTGGACTAATGAGTTCTGTGGGACTTTAGCATTGATATTCGACCAAGTGTATACATAACACAGATTTATCTCAAGATGAGTTGTTTCTTTTTGGCAGTTAGCCATTCTTTATTAACTTTCATTCTGAATTACTGATTCAAGAGATTGAATTCTATTTCTGTTACATGAAGCCACTGGACCTAATAAATAACCAATCAGTTTAAGTAATCTGGATGACAACATGTATATAAATCTGAATTACACACTTCAACAACTACAATTATAGTTAAATTTAATTCACGACTTATGAAATGATAAAATAATGTAAGCAGTATAGACAAAACTCTACACTTTCTTTGAGCACTTTCTATAATATATCAAATTAGTTTCTTTGCACTGATTAGTGTGTAGAAAATATGTTAATACTATTTAAGTTGGATTATGAATGGCAAGCGAGATTCGGGATGCGTGTTTCGTTATATCTGAGATTCGATGGATGGATATACCTGCATCTCAATGTTGATGTTCGCACCGGAATTCGAGCTCAGTTCGTTTTGTGTCATAAGCAACCTCGTTCACCACTAGACTACGAAGTACAAATGTGGTAGATACTACTCATAAGGCCGTCCATAAGTAGTAGGCAGCAGAACGCCGCATGAAAGTGGAAAGAATCAGTATACAGCATATGAGGTAAGTTTCGAGGGAACATAGAAAAAATGAAGACAGTCATCAGAACCAAGCCTACAACCAACACAGATCGTAGAACTCAAAGGATGTGCAAATTGATGATTAAAAGTAATGTATATATTATTTATGAGGTTCTCTGTTTTCACAGAATACACGATTGCTTTGTCCGAATAGTTCGTCTTAGTATTAATATAAGTTAAGGTCAATGCAGCAAGTTCCCGTGTAAAACATTTAATGTAAAATTCAGAAATTGAAAGATTAAAGACAAGATTGCATCATTGAAATAGCCTGAGATATCGTCAACAAACGTCAAAAGATGCTTCGAAAAATTTCTTAACTCTATATCAAGAGTTCATGTGACTTTTATAAAAACCTTCAGATCCACTTGATTTCTAATGTCACTAATTAGGTAAAGTATCCTTTATTAATATTTCACATTCTAACTAGCTGAATGAAATGTAGATTCAATATACTAAATTCCACATTGTTGTAATTACGTAAGTGGTATAAAATAAATACAAAGGCTTATATAAATTTACTAAATTAATCTCTTAGGTATTTGCATTAGAACTATACTTTTACATTTACATTCTCTTCACACTTAAGTTGATAGAAAATAACTTTTAATCATTTTAAGTAAAAGAAGCCTAACCACTATGCTAAAATTATAGTTATAAACTAGATTTTTGATAAAAAAAAATAAATATAAAATGCCATTACTTAAGTTTATTTTCGTATAGCATATTAACTAAGATAGTATATGCCGAGATATAAGTATGAGTAATGATACTAATATTAATGCCAATCTTCATGACGAAATTAGGTTCTCTTATTATTGTTATTATTATTATTATTATTATTAATTTATGATAGTAACAAACATTTAATAACAGTAAAAGCAATCACTTTATTCATATGTAAAATGGAAATATGAAAATGAATAAAAGACAATTGTAGATCATAAATCTAATTTTTTTTATCTCAGAAATTGATTTATTCAATTGAATTGAAAGCTTTTTTTATTATTATTATTTGTTTTAATGAATGTTTATTTTTCAAATAAAATTTTTCTTTTTTAAAAAAATAGTGTTTTATGGTTGAAATTTAACGTGAATTAATCACATATTTTGTAATGAAGTGAAAAAATTTTTCTTTACGAAAACAAAAAGTAAAGGAAAACTAAGAAAAATTTTATTAATGTTCATTAATAAATATTTTTATACATATTTGCTTTGTATAATGATTAAACTTGAATTATACAATGTACATTTTTAAGAGTTTATCTACATATTTACATTAGGTACAATATGTCATAGGTGATAGTTGATTAGGACTAATATGAGTTCATGTTTTGATTTGTAAAATATTACACTACAAGATGTAGATATAGTATATACTTGAAAGATTTTAAATTGTTATCTTTAAATTTCTATAATTAATAACTAACTCCAGGATGTTCCTGAAGCTCTAGTACGAAGTCCTGACTGGTGGAGTTCAGACTTGTCGGGTGTGAAACAGTTATCACAAATGACAATGAATGTTCGTAGCGCTATATATCACAGATTGATAGAAGTAGGAATTCTACCATTGGATGCCGACCCAGTGGTGCAGAGGGTTAAGCGTTTAAGGCAACCTGAAGCCTTTGGTGCAGAATTTGGGGTGCGCACTGCTGAGGAGCTCTACACTAGATTGAAAGAGCTGTTCAGTGCTCCCTGGTTTTCAATGGTACCCTGCTAACATCAACCTGTGACATATTCAATCAAAATAAATAACCAATCTCCACAAAAATAACCATCCCAATTGAATTAATTATATAACCTTCAGATAATATTAACCTAATTCAGTCGATGTAAAGCTAGCAACCTATTGATTAAATAATGTTATTGTATAATTAATGAAATTAGACGAGTTTCGTCTTAAGCGGCTTCATTTTGATTAGATGTATCTAACATTGGTGATTTTTAAATATAACAAACTGTAGGATAAAATAATACTACATTTTATTTTTGTTCATAACTACTCCACTCCTGTTGTGTGTTGCTCCTTCTAACCTTTTATAATGTATTTTATAAACTTTCTATAATTATATAAAACATTATACAGTTGATAATTGATAAGATGGTTTGATATAGGCAACATACGTTTGTAATCACTTTGATGATCCTTAATAGTATTGGATGCTGCTTAGCTTTATAGATATTTGTATTCAAAAATGGTGCAATCAGTGTATATGTAAGATCTTATGTTCAGTGGTAATGTTAACGCTTAGTAGAATTTATCCTAATCATTTTAAAAGTTATAAGTCATGATAGTTCACAAAATCACAAATAGATGAAATTGATGACGGCTATAAATTGATTTCATACATAAAATAATTTATTCTGCAGTTGTTCATTAAAAACACAAATTAACTAAATTTACTTATATGAAGCCCACCAACTGTACTCGGATATAAAACACTTCTTGTATAAGGTCTTGTGCACTAACGATCTGTTGAAACTCGACAATTTATATCTACAATCTACAAGTTAAACAATGAGTATTTCAGCCTTTAAGTACTAGCTCTCCAGATAACTATATATTTGGCTACGATTTACGTTATTGTGAACGAGGATCCCCTTGATTGGTTGTGCAGTCCTAGTATTAAATAACTGTCAATCTGATTATAAAGATGCAAAATAATTCAATAGCTTGAATTTACAAAATTAGTCATACAACTGGTCTAGTGTTTCAGTGCTTCGTCTGAAATTAAATGTACCTATATGCCAACAGAAAAATGTATCAATCATAAATTCATAAATCAGATAACAAAAAGAAACAATTGACTATATCTGATTGCTTAATTTTGAATAATAGCAATAATTTAAGAGAACATTACAAAGTTTATCTAGATATGCTTTGACAGGTTGTCGAAATAATTCTAAGAGAATAAAGGAATAGGTGACAAGGTCCATCATTCAGAATGACTAAACTAAGTTAACTGGTGTATCATTATTAACACGAGAAGGCAATGGAAGAATATTCAAGCGTTGATCCATATCGAGTTTATCTTGACAGTTAATAAATATAAATAGTCATATCATATACTATATAATGTACCTATCAACTCTCTCCCCCCCCTCTAAGAATATTCACATCCACTTTTAGGCATATCTAACCAGACAAATTAATAATAACAGAAAACGTGAAAGTAATTATAAAGAAAAGATAAAAATAAAACAAAGGGAAAGTTAAAAATATAAACCAGAAAGAAAATAAACACTACGATAAATCTGTTGGATAAGTGAAATATATTCGAAATACACTAGGATAAATCACAATAATATTGACAAGATAATAAACCTATAATAAATAGATACTTTGAAAAATTGATAGAAAGTGAATAATTCTGTGTTGGAAGGAAATTGGTATCAATAAACCAATGTATGCCAATAAAAAGCAAAATGAGGAATATCGACTTGACAACTGCTATATATATATATATATATATATATATATATACCTTTGTCATGTTCAGTCTTATAGATTCTTTGAACAAACTACAAAATTAAAATCATAATATGTCAAGTTTAGATATTGTGATAAGTATTCTATCAAATTATTGTCATTGTTGATATATTTTAGAAATTCACACTTGAAATTGAATGATCTAGATAAAATCAATAAGTAAACAAGTAAATGTATGAACTTTTATTTACTCGACAGTAAATTTTAGTAAACAATTTAAAACAAACAAGTAAACTGTTAACTGTAATTTTCTTAGTTGATTAAATACACTACAGATTGTTGTTGACAAGATACCATTGAAAACCAAGGAACACTAAGTAGATGTATCTTCCTGATATTCCACCCCTGTGGCTGCAGGTTAATGGACATCTAACCCTCCTCACCACTGGGCTTTCATCCAATGGTGGAATTTCCACATCCATCAATTTATGATATATAGCTCGACGATTATTAATTGCAAGCTATGAAGAAAAGCTATTTCATTCTTTTTATTATTAAAGTAGATAGCGAAGCAAAAATAACAGTATCATCCATTTAGCATATTGAAGTAGCATCAACTAAATGCACATATAGAATAAGGTATCTTTATTATTTCATAAAAAACGATAATGTCTATTGGATGGATTATATACGAGTATTGCATAGCTAATAAAATTAAAGCCTGATAATAAGATGCTAAAGTTATTAGTTGATAAATTTATCTACAGAATTGTTTTAAGTATCTGGTGTTACTATTTGTTGACTTCCATGAACGCACCGGTGTAGCATATTCTACACATATGGGAAAGAAAAATACAAGTATATTTAAAATGAGGACTTACAGTATAATGTGAAGCATATGCTTACTAACTGAGCAGGAGAACTCATCATAAATGCTAGATACAATGTATTTAGTGAACAATCAAAATGCTGGACATAAACTCTACTGATATTAATCAATGACAGTCCATGTGCATGAAATTGGGTATGTTATATACTTAATAGAACTGGTTTCATTTTGCATTTATTTCACTTTTTGTCAGCTGTTCATGCAGAAGATATTTCTTTTGACTACTTGTGATTTCATTGCCATAAATCTGAGGCATAATCAACCAATCAATCAGTCCCTGTTCCTTATTGTGGAGCACAGGACATCGACTAGCATTCTCAAATCAACTCTGGTCTATGATCGTCCTTCCAGTCCTTACAAAATCCCACTTATTCTTCTCATGTCAGCCTCCAATTCAAAAAGAAATGTGTTATTTTCTTTTTCTTTTCACTTTTGAAACTGTGGATCCTAAATCATAGCTTATATTGTGACGTAGTTTGATAATTTCCATCTTCAGAGACTTTTCTTAATTTCTTCCTCAGCTGAATTTTGGTTGGTAAATTCCCTGCTACATTAAATTATTTCTGGTGTTGTCTGTCTAACAGATCCGCAGTACCTTTTATAGCCAACTGTATATGAATACCTGTACTTTTTGTATGGTGCATTTCATAGTTCTTCAAGTATTGGCACCATACAATATAATTGTCTTGAAGTCTCTATTGAAAATCCGGAGGAGCAGAGGTTGTAAATAACACCTAGTTCCAGGCAACTCATAAAACATTGTTTGAATTGGATTGTGACTGGCAAATAGAATCCAGAACGCGCATTTTGTCCTATTTAGGACTCGTCAGCTGGATGTGTTTGCATCTCAATGTTGATGTTCACTTATAAAACACATTTTCCGAATGTGGTGCTGAAATATAGAAAACGAATAAAAGTTTATATATAAGGTTGGAATTTAAGCAGAAGTATAATACTTCAGTTTCTAGTAGTTGAACCAATATATAAATTGCTGTTCTTCACTAAGTGTTAACGCAAAGCTTACTGACTGAAACTTTAGGAGCTGCTTCATCATAGGTTTTTATTCAACGTTATTTAACTACATCGCAGTTTGTTACAGCACAAACATCATGTATAAACATCAATACACAGAATTAAAGCAACACATGATTTTTCTATAAAATGATATATTAAAAGAATAAGAAGAAAATCTTACCCACATCTGTTAGTCTGTCGGGAACTTCATACATTTTTCTAGAGTGGGCTTACATGCTTTTTAAGCATGCAAATGTTGATTTACTGGGAATAATGGATAGGCATGCATTGTACGTAATAAGTGAAATATGAAGGAATACATCCTTTGGGCCTGTGGTTTGCTGCAGTTCCTGTAAATTTAACTAGCTGATCAACCATCGAAATCAAGAAACACTGTCAATTTTTTTCTTCTTTGCTATGACTACGGACTTGACTAAGTTGTAAGTGGTATAATCACTAGATGACAATTAAGTTGTCACAAATCCATAGGATATATTCTAATAGTTCCATGCCTTTAGTTACAATTACTAAAAGTAATTAAGGATTGTGATCGAGTTCATGTTCTATTAAAAATCATTGTACTAGAATGGAAAGCACAGTCTTATTTTCATGAATTCTCAAGAAAATTTCGATATATGATGGAATAATTATTAATTCAACAGATGTTTCTTACCCACTTATCTAAAAATATAATTATCACACATTATCAATTGTTCAATAAGCTAAAGAAATATTTATTCATAAATTTTTCCTCTATAACACTTCCCATCAATAAAGGTTTCAGTGTTATACGAATCAATGAGTAGTATTAATGCTACAGTCAAACATCAGATAAACAATATATACTATGCGTGGTTTGTATCATTCTAATAGAATATGTCAGTCATAGTTTTCAATGAAATGACAATATACAGACAAGTTAATGAATACTTATTTATGCTAGGCATCGGAATCATAATCGTATGAATAGATTGTAGTAGAATAATGTAATCATATTAGTTAATTTAATTTAATAACCACAAATTCACCTTAAAAAATGTCTATAAAACACAAAAAATTAAGTTGAAATAAACTTTCATCAGACAATGTTTATTGATCTAGTACAGTTTTTTCAGGTGTTAGTTAACTTACACTTCATAAATGAATGTGGGATTGGTTAGCAAATATCTGTTCTTTACTGTTGTTTATGAAAACGATTGATCATTAACATGGTATTAAGTATCGACTACGTTATGATTGATGAACACACCCTAGTGGCATTTTCTGATGATAAATAGATATATATAGGTACTGAAAAGGGACAATGTGTTTTCTGTCATTTTCACTTACTATTTTAACAGTTATGCGAAATTGCAGTTCAAAACACTACATACATATCCTCGTGAATAATCAGTTAAGTCGTCAATAATAAATGGACACAACAATCCTTCATAATAAGATGATAGCACTTTTGAGTTGTTTACTTAGTTACAAATTTTATTTTACGAATTGGGACACAGTGACTTAAATGAACTAGTTGTTTATAAGATTCAATTTTAGGATATCAATAGCTTTACTACATAATTTTCAATATATAAATATTCTAAAAGACCTCTGTTTCTCTCCATTGATGTAAATATCAAAACTAAAATCTGGGAGTATCTATCATATAAAATGGATTGTGACTGGCAAGTGGAATCCAGGACACGCGTTTCGTCCTATTTGGGACTCATCGGCTGGATGTACCTGCATCACAATGTTGATGTTCACAGTTCACAGGTATATCTAATTGATGACTTCTAAGTAAGGCAAAACTCTCCTCCTGGATTCCACTTTCCTGCTCCACTCATATTTGTCAACTACTGTTGTGTTAAGCTAATTAGCTCACGATGGATACATAACAACAGAAAGTGATCAATTTCAGTGTTTAATAACATCAACGGGCGGATACAAATACATTCATAATTAAATAGTTAACCGTATAAATTACGAGAGTGTCAACAGCTTGAATACAGACTTATTGCTTCAATCTTCATTAGTACTAACATCTAATAAGCATTAAAATGTGGGTAAGAAATTACACATACATTCCTTCGTTGTGTTCGAGTTTAATGTACCAGTGTCTACTGTAGAAATGTGGTTATTCCAGTTGTAAACAGCCGAAAACTGTGCATAGTTTAACTTAAAGCCAGGATAAAAATGTATTACCATTTGGAAAGTACATATATGTCAAATAATGTACAGCAACTACTAAAGGTATGAAGGCATTTTTTGACTTTCGTTTAAGAAGCTGGATATTATCACTAGTCTTCACATTAAGTGTGGCTTACAGCTCGGTGAGTAAACTTGTTCTTGAATTTTGCAGGAAACATTGTAAACTGTACAATATTATTTACTTATAATAAGTTGTTATCTATGAATTTAATACTTCATATGATCAGTAATATGATATTATCAGTGGCTAAACCAATCTAATAAACGATAATGTGATTAAAATATTATCATATAAACAGGCGGAGTTATGCCAATCAGGGTTTTATGATAAAACATTAGCATGTAATCCAACTGTTTGGATATGTTTATGTTTTATCTAACTACCGGGTGATCAACTATGACACTCATCGGATCATAACAACGCTAATTAAATAGTTAACAGTCCGATCCGTTTTCTCACAACCATCAATGTGTCAATTCTTAAATGTATAGAAATGGCTTCTATCTTATTGTTATTAGTCATGAATCATGAAACAGTTGGATTCAGTCGACTCTAATAAATAAACTCGCATTTATCAAAAAAGTAAAATTAGGAATGAAATCTTCAGTTGGGTAAAAATATATGACTACAATTCCCACGAAACAACAATTTACAGGGAAAAAATTAGAAAAACTGCACCAATAATAATCGAAAACCTCATGATAATATGAGTTAGTAGTTAAAATAGAATTACTAGAGACCCTTGTGATTATGATTAGTCCTTTATGACGAATGCCGACCAGTATGTAACCATTTCCTAGATTTCGTATTGATAGCCTCAAACCAATTGACATAAAACGAGTTACTTAAACTTGTGACCACTTTGAAGCTCGATCGGTAGAATTTAATCATTACTAAGGATTAAGCAAACATTGTACTACTCAATACTACTTAATAACATCTTACAAAGTGAGGCTGGATGACGCAGTTTCGAAATGCATAAAGTAAGTCAATTTCTTCATGCTTGCAAGTCCCCGATATACAACCTCCAACCACCTAGTATTGTCAAGTACGCAAGAAACTATCGTTTGGGCTTTATACTTATCATACAGTATTCAAATTAATCATTTCTTTTTAATAAGCATGATTTGACCTCATCAGAACAGATTTCTGTCTTATACGTTTTAAAGGTGCATACATTATTATCATTGTTGTAGTAGTTGTTGTTGTTGTAGTTAATACACACTTGTTTGTAAATTCATTCTGTCAAATGACATGAATTAGCCAAAACAATAAAGACAAATGCATAACAATTTTTACCAAATGATTAATAAACATTTGAAAAGTAGGTCAAGTAAATATATCACAATATCGTTTACTCATGTTTCGACATGTTCACTAATCAATTTGCCTTTACCACATGATAATTATCATCATCATCATCATCATCGTCAATAAAGTTCATTCTTTAAACTATTGTAAAAAGGATTATCAACTGTTCGTCAACTTTATTATACTGAAAGAATGCATTTAATATAGTTAAATGTAAAAATGTAACCAAAATATGAAGAGAAAAAAACACCCTAAATGGCAGTGTAGTTAACTGATTAGTATAAAATATATGTATACTGTAAATGGTGAGTTACACTACGGAATTTACAAACTTCTTTATTAAGGTCAAAGAACTTATCTCATCAATGAACAACACGTATAATCTAAAAATTATGTTTATATGTTGTCTTCATTGTTAACTCCATTTACTATATTCATTGTAGATATTATTAATATTCTTGACCTAAGATGGAACAAGAATCATTTATATATGCTTAATTTATACTTTATGGTCCCATATTTATTTATTTATGTATTGGAAACAGTGATGTTTGACCTTAAATATTTAACAGATAATTACTAATTTCACTAGCTGATATATATTAAATGACAAATGAATAATTTTCATCACGATTACTTGTCAACCTTACTGAAGGTACATGATAATTACATAAAGAATAATAGGCTCCTAAAATATTTAAGGTTAATCGGAAGTAGGCTTAACATACAATTAGCAACTCTCTACTGTTCATACACTTCAAACTGTTTTGTTTTAACCAGTATTTGACTTAATGACTAATGTGTATTTGATAAACTAATCTGTAACATTTTAATTGCAAAGTAATAGACACAGAAGAGATCAAATCTAAGTGTATTTGGTAGTAAACATATTTGATAAGATGACTTCAAACTAATTACACAGAGTTGCGGTTCTGAGTTAGCAGTATCATTTCATTTTGTTGTCAACATAAATTCATTACTACTTACCGTAACATCTCTTCACTGTTTTATAATCAAACGTCTGTTCTGTGATATCATGGGGATGTATAAATGTACTCGTATATATTGTTAATCCATAGTATGAAAATAACCACCTTCTTCCCACGAAGAATTCATCATTTGAGTATGATGAAATAATTAAAGCGAATTAAAATACTTATTATATTACTCACACCGATCGTCTGGTAAAGATAAGGTAAACAGGCAATTTCGATCAGTTATTTTTGACTTGCTGTTGTCCAGATTATTGCAACAATTCGGATAGATATTATAAATACTCACGGTAAATCCAATTGAATTCATTCATATTACATGATACTACTACTAACAAATCATCATCATCATTAAGTAAAAACCTGTATATTTTGAAAAGAACCAACCGTCACTTATTTCTATTGTTACCGAGATCTAAGTTTTTTTAGAAACTAATACAGTCAGTTAGTCACAATGTAGAACTTAGTACATAAGTATATCAGTTCAAGTTACTATGCCTCAGTTAACATAAAGCAATAAAACTGTCAGGTCAAATCCCGGAATAGTGGTGGGAGTAATAGCATGAGCAGTGATTAACTGGATTAAGGAACAAAGATGAGATTAATGAAAATATAAATTCGTGATAAAGTATGATGAATTAAGAAACTCAAGGTTTGGCGTGGGGGGTAGCAACAAAGAATGGATGTACGTGAACCAATGCAAACATTTTTGAGCTGTCATCCAATTATCACACGGCCACCAACTACGTAGTCTATACCCATTAACATGGCTCACTTCAACTGCCAATGGCTTCATAGACTGGTGTTATATTTTGGTTTGGTCACCTCTATCTATATTAACACAGTGCGGCTATTTTAAGAATTTATTAGATTAGTGGTTGAATTCACTAATGAACAGCTTGATGAAAACATAAATGTTTGTAGGTTTGTGAAGTGGCTACTGTTGGTGACTTAAGTAACCTGAAACCAGCTCCAAACAACTATATTTATATTTTATCTTTCTTTAAGTATTATAGATTGTAATGCTCTATGCAAAATTACTTACTACATTTTTCTTATTGTCTTTCTTTCCATAAGACGTTGTCCGTCTAGTTCTGGACTTATGATCATAGTATCGACTCACATATTTTCCACATTTGTCTATTTGATGTCACGATACAGATATACAAAGTGATATGACTTACAATGATCTGTCATATTCTATCTTATTGGATTTTACTGTCTACTCAAAATATATGCCTATAATGTAATCTTTGATTATATTTTAATACTAATATAAATTGACTTTTATTTCAGAAAGATATTGTCAACCGCTGTATTAATCTAACCTTTTATTTTTCGGCTTCATATGATCATCTTACCATAAGTAAAAGTACAAAATTCAATTTATTCATTTACATAGGTATATAGTATCCTTGTCAAGAGAAAGAAACAACATAAATAAACTGATATTACACAACTTCATATAATATTAATCAAAAGTTAATTGAATTAGTTTTGACTGACATTTCGAAAGAAATAACCTGGAATAAAAAGACAATGAAACAAAGAGACTTTTTAGATAGGTAGAAGAAGATCAAAAGAAAATATTAGTAATTATTATTGTTGGAAATAGTAATAATAGTATATAGTGGACTAATAATGGTAATAATAATACAGTTGAGTAGTGACAGTATATAATCAAAAAAGAATAAATCACAGAGTAATCATTTTTGATGTTTCATTGTCAAGATACTACTTATATTACTAAAAAGAATATAAATTAAATAGTGGTTATGGTACACAGTATATTCAATTCATTTATATAATAACAAGAATGAAATATTAAATAGTTATCATTTAATAATCACTATGAATGTAATTAATGAATACAAAAATCATTAGACACAAGAATAGTATACTGCATTCATACTTATTTAATCTACAGGTTGGTGTTTATGATTGTACAAAACTCAGTTAAAGGTACATGAAGTGTAGAAAAATCTAAAAAATGCATGTTTAAAAATAAAGAAATTGATAAATCATATTTTCCAGCAAAAAAGATAACAACCATATAGAGATAAAGTCAGTAAAGTAATGTTATCAGAATATTTAGGCATGGTGGGGAGATGTGATCAGTGGAGTACAGTCGTGTTAGGTGCGAGACAGTGACCCACCGATGGCGAAAAATGAGGTCGAGGAAACGTGCAGCGAAGTGGATAAATCAGAAATATCAGGCGTTGGGAGCGGACTCAGTATTCACATGGTAAAGCGTTCACCGAGGAGCCAAGGGTCGGGGTCCTGGGTTCTATGACAGGTGAACCGTGATTGTGCATTACTAAGGAGTCACGTACGTCAGTGAAACAGCTGTCCAATGCTTCCTAGTGATCAACTATTGTCTAAATCGGATAAATTCATGGTATAAATTAATGATTCAACCATCACGATAATCAATTACAATAGACTTAATAGTTACTACTCCACACCAATTCATAAATCAACCTTAGTAACACATAATTAGGAAAAAGTAAAATACGGTTTAAATAAAATAATATTTAGAATATGTTAACGCTATTTTTAAAAAATATGAATATGGCCAGAAAGAAAGTCAGAACATCATTAAAAACTTACTAAAATCTCTGCTGTTACTGAAAAATGACTATTAGTATTATGTTACACCACGTGACTATCGTAATATATCGCAAACTGAATGAAGATGAATATACGCATAGTTTGATTTCAACTACATAAAACGAATCAGAAAACATGCCTAATGTAAAAGAACAAATTATCCGATGCTGATCACATTTGTGATTATGATTACGGATTGCTAAGAAGTTCAAAATTAGAATGAAACAACTATTTAGTAACAGCTGATCTTCAATAATTCGTCAATTAATGTCAATCCATGATGTTAACAATTATTCTATTATATCTAAAATTGTTTACTGCAAATCAAAAATATAACATGAGATGTAGATAAGATGAACTGCAATAAATGGTTTAGTAATGTAAAGACTATCAAATCATCACTAAGCCAAACGATTGTTACCCGTTGCGGAGCATATTCAGTCGAGCAGAATTATCGAACCAATGTTGGTCGGGGATCCTCCTCTCAGTTCTTCCTAGGTGATATTCATTCATTTCATGTCTCCCTCTGATTCCCGGTGTATTGTATTCTTTCGTGATCCTCTACTCGTTTGACATTTAGAACTACAAGTTAGTGCTTGTCTTGTGATGTAGTTTGATGATTTCTACAATACGTAAGAGACAGGTTAATTAATAATTTATTAACGCTGTTATCAAAGTTCATATGTTTGTTTTAGTTTCCCTATACACTATCAATAAATATTAGGTTGTTTATAATAATTGATTTAAGACACCTGAGAAATAGTTAAAAGTCGAATGGGGAGTACAAGAAATCTTGTTGTTCTAATATATTTAGGGCATTATTATTGACTCTGATGATTTTAGTCATAAAACAGTTTTGTTAAGAATAAATCATGAATAAACCATTCTATTGAAATCTTGTCTTGATAAACTGCAAATTTGACAATCTCCATTTATTTATCATCAAGTATTACTGTAATTATTGCGGAATGCATTAGTTATATGGTTTCTGAATATAGATTTTTTATTGGTAAACAATTGTACAGTGCACACTATTGAAGAGTTCCTTGCTAGTACGAAACAGATGTCCAGTGCTGCATAGTTTTAAATGGTACTCTGCCAACATCAATCCTTGACGAATCTTGTTTAGTCATCGTTCTCCGTAAACATTTTAAGGACATTACAATTGTTATCTCCTATCTAATAAATGATTTCTTTACTCAATACCCTTTAACGTCATTTATTATAAGAAAGGTAAGCATACTAATAAACCAATTCATACTCTAATAACAAGTAGTAAAGTGACTCAAAGTACCATATAAATTTACCGTACATCACTTTCCATTTTTGCAATAGAATAATGAACATAGATTATTAGTATTTGGCTTGAGTTTTCCATTTTATAATTACTTTATCATTAAAGTGAAATACTTGAATTGTATATGATGTATGTAGATAATTGAACATGGTACATTTGATGTTACTAATTTCTAAATAATTTAATGAACTAATAGATGTCGTTTAAAAGACATCATTAATATTCTGGATGACATCATGAAGGCCTACTTTGACTGCAGTAAATATTATTTCGGTTGGAGAAATATCAGTCCTAAGAATAGGTGAAATCCTAAAAAATCTGAAAATTTCTAGAACCACCATACTTCGATCAATTAGTAGTCGATACAGATTCAATTTGTGTACCTGTGCAAAAAAGGCGAATAAATCATAATGTTAGGGATTAACTGAAAGCAGACAATCTGCAAGTAAACAAGAATAAGTGATGGCAACAAAAACCCACATCGTTAGCAAATCATACGGAATACTAGATAAACGTTTTATTAAATGCTAAACGAATAACTGAGAGGCTTCATTGATGTTTTCCAGAACGACAGTGAACGTAAGTAATTAAACTAAATAGCTCAGTAGACGCGACGTAACCAAAATGACATCTCCGTAAACTATAAATCTTCGCTACTACTTTAAGACACATGAATAGGAATTCAAGTTCAATATACTTTTATCTACTCAGACAGTAGTTTGATTTAGCTAACATCATGACTGACAGTAACTCCGCCTGAAACCCCCCTAGGGTTTTTTCTGTCTCGAAGCCTGAATAAAGAAGGAGGATTGGGCATGGGATCACCAACCCCATTCTGTGCAAACAACAATCCTAAAAAAACTGACCAGAAAAAAACATTTAAACTCTGCTCTGGCAATTGGGAGATCTTCGTTTTAAAAAGTTGTGACAGTCCTTGGTAAAAGCTGAGTATGTTCGGAAATCACGTGGTTGATGCTCATTCTGACAACTAGAGCAACAAGTCATGTAGGTACATAGAATGTTCGCATGATGCAGCAGACCGGAAGAACCATTGAAGTTACCGAAGAAAATAAACAAGTTACAATCCTTAATTCAAAAGTCAAAATGGTTCAATTGTATGGAGCTGGAACCTGGAGAACTACGAAAAGTACCATTCAAAAGATACAGGGTATTATGAACACTTGTCTACACAAGGTATTCCGAATCAGTTGAACAGACTCTATCAACAGCAACTTGCTGTAGTAAAGAAGTAATTAACTAAATCCGTCTGAAGAGGAAATTAGGAAACGACGCTGGGGAGTAAATAGTACACACATTGAGAAAATCACCAAACTGCGTTACAAGACAAGTTCTGAGTTAGGATCCCCAAGGTCAAAGGAGAAGAGGTAGATGAAAGAACACATTACTTTAAGGACTGGAAGTAAACATAAAGGGAATGAATACCACTTGGGAAGAACTGGTAGTGAAATATCCAACCAACATTGGTTTGAGAATTCTGTTCGACTATCTATACTTCACAATAGATAACTGGCACTGATTGACTGATTGATTTTCTAACTTATGCCTAATAGTTAACATACACCTTTTATTAAGTATTTGTACTAAAGTGAACTATACAAAAAGTAATTACAATAAAGTGAATTAAAAGAGAATTTAATTTAGTGCATAGTTTATAGTTACTACTTAAATTATATCAGTGTACAAAATTCAAAAGAAAAATAACGCAATGAAAGAACTAATTAAAATTAATTTTACTAATAAATAGTAAGGTAATACTTAATTCTTATATATACCATATATACACCTACTTCTATGAAAAGATATAATTTATGTTAGGTTTATGATAATTTGCATTTTATGAAGGAAATAATAAAACACTATTGTTTGTTTTTTTGTAAAAAAAAAATAGAAAAACATTTAGTAAAATAAAAATTGCCCATTAAAGGTAATACATAAATTGAATATATATATATATATATATATATATATATATATATATATATATATACAAAATTCGAAATCCTTAAGGCTGAATAGGTACCACATCTACTTACAGGCCTTTTACCATAGATTTATTGTAATAATCAGCTGTTTTGTTTAAGGTTGATGAATATAGTATGAAGGTAAACAGTGAAAGCTGGTAGGGAAAAAAAGTTAAATTAATTGAGTAACAGAAAAAGTTCATTTTATCATTGAGAAAGTAGTGAGGATAATTCAGTAGTGAAAATTTCTTTTTCGATGACATCATTTACCGTAACTGTACAATTGTATGTAAAGCCATTTTGATAGGATGTTTGTTTATTGGGAAATAGAAGACGATTACGTAATAAGTTATTTAGAAATTTCAAGTACCGTAATTGTCTAAATGATAGAGAATTGAACTAGACTGTAATTAACTTTCGATTTGGAAGAATGAATGATAATTTTTCATATGACTGATACAAAAGAGATACTCACCAAAGTAAGTGGTAGTCAGTATGGAAAGATGGAACAGGTTTGTCAAATTTATTCTAAAGCACGAAAAACCAACGGAAAAATATATTAGAACTGATCCAGCGTGATAATAAAATATATGAAGAAGAATTAGAGCTAGGGTGATCTCAAGGACTAAACGTACTGTTTTCGAACGTTGGGATGTAGTTTGGACTACTGGATTGTCAAGCCTTTAGCAGTTCACAAGATGTTAACTCGTCCCACTCCTCTCTGAGGTCAATCGTTTGATAATATAAATGTCGCTAAATGACGATTCCGGTGGACCGAAGTGACCTGAATTAATAAGGCTTTATTGTATCGAGCTTTTAATCGATTTTCATTTACCTTTTAGGGGCCATATCAGGTAATGTTTCGAGAAGCGTTTGGAAAGAGTCTGAAACCGGAAGATGTGCACAGTTCTTTCTCTGAAATACCGGAGAGATATGTATCCAATTATTCTAGTATATCACTATAACTGTTCGATTGCAGGCATTATCATTAGGTCCTAAATTCCTTGATATCTTAACTAATGCGTATGAAGTAAATTACGAAATCCAATCTCACAGTCTAATCCTTTAAATTTATTTGAATTCCCCTTTTGAGGAGCTTATGTTGGGTAATGTTTTGCCATGCGCTTGTAAAAGGTTCGCCTGGCACTGTTAACATAACAAGCTGCACAGTAGCAAGTAAAGTAGATTTGTAAAATATAATGATGATAACACTAAGATATAAATTCACCCACTGACCATTCAGAAGCATTGCTTACCTTGTTCTTATTTACCCACTTCAGAAACTACTTTTCTATACTTTACTACTTTACTATAGAATTCATGAAGTTGTTGAAATCGCTTAAAAATAACTTTTTCGAGGCTAAAGTACATAGAATCATACTCAATTCGACTGAGAATCTAAACTGAATGATGTTAACCTCCAGATTTAACATTAGTGTGAAAACAGATTCTGATTACTTTATGCACAAAATCGTCAATATTGAAGGTAAATCTGTTATATTCAACTAATCCACATTGAAGTTGGTTGTGACTCTTATATGAACATAACATATAAAATTAATAGACTTGCCAATATTAAACGATAAATAGACTTAAAGTTTTATATCGCAGTTCAAACTCAGTTAGATTACTATTGAAAACTAGAAATCTCTGTATAATAATTTCGTTTTAGTATAGGACTTCTCGAACAAAGCAGCTGTCCAGCTCTTTTTACTATTAAATCGTCGCTTAACTTACGCCTATTTGTGATATTAAATCCAATTTCGTCAATCTCCAACACTAAATTACAATCACCATCAGCGCATTCACTAGTGTCACTGGTGCCCTAGCAAGAATTATCCAGTGGAGCCCAAGCATTTCGGGTGTGATGCCGTTACTCACCAAATACGATGGATGACGTCAGTAAAACAAAGTGTTAATTGATTGAAGTCAAAAAATACCAACAGTTGGATGTCGGCTTGGCTTATTGTCCTATCGGCTGCGAGATCGCCGCGAATCTTGAGGTTCTCTGGATCAGCTCCCTTCCTCCTGACTGGGTGATGAATCGTCACTGCTAAGGATTTCCGTACTAGAACGAAGTAGCTCTCTATAGTACTTCCCATATATACCTGGTGGTCTAGCTCGTGCCGATTCAAAAATACTAATCTTTTAAACTAATTTAGCAATATGCGGTATCATTGTAATTTCAAGGGTATAATGAATTAATATTCTTAGATGTGATAAACGATAAAAAAAATAGGAAGTTTAAACTCATGATAGTTGTTAGGATCACGAATCTAGTATTTTTATTATTATTATTATTAGAAGAAGAAGAAGAAACATAGCAGAATCTATTTCATTGTTTTATTGATTTTACTTAACCTTCAAACCAGTAACGTCCACAATGAATATATTTCAACTGAGTAGTATAGAAACATTCCTCTATTGAAAGAGCATAAGATGCACAATATCTTCAATTAAATTTATTATATTTATCAATCTGTAATACAAATTATAATTCTCTTTTAAAAGTCATTTACATTCTCATCAATGGTAATTAACTAATTAACCTTATCTCACACTCTTATACATTAAATGCTATAATCTGTGCTAGTCAATATATCGGTTACAGTAAGTAGATTAAATAAGTAGGATAATGTTAAGATGTGAATGATTATGGTATTTTAAAAGTTAAATGAAAATTACATAATTGGTAGACAAGAAAATAATTCATTAAAAAATCTCATTTTATTATTAACTACATTAGTGTAATAGATAGAAGGTGATAACACTAGTAGAAAAAAACTTAGAAGGTGAAACTGATGTATTATTGTTTTCTTTATGGTAAGCATCTTAGTTAGTGATATGCTGACGATTAATTTCTTAGTTGTGTTGCAGATGCTCGGGTATGAATCTTTGATTGTCTTTCTTGACAACATAATAGTAATCTACTCCAGGTAGAGTTATGATTTTGAGTGTGATCATCATTACTATTGATTGATTAGCTATAAAACGAGAAGTTACGCAACGATCAACCGGACAGGTATAAGCATTAACTAACAAGTTAACAACTTCGTGATTATTAATGACACTCTAACCGATAGTGTCATTCTCTAAGAATAGAACTAAAATTGAAAATGGAAAGGCATTTTTCAAGAGGAAGTTTTGTCACACTTACTGTGGCATATTGACGTGGTATGTATGGGCTCTTAACAATTAAGTACTAATGACTTCTAATAACTTTAACAGTAGTAAATATCCGGCGAGTATAGATAGCTAATCTATATACTTTGTGAACTACTGGTGCACTGAGGGCCTCCACAACTGCATGTGATTAAGACAAGTAGGCTGAAACTGAGTGAAGGTATTTTCGTTTCATTTAGGTTTGCTGTATGTATAACGCTTGTAATAAAATATACTATTCAGAATCTGCACATAGCAGACAAGTTATAGTGATAATCGATTGGCTAATTTTTGAATATAATATTTCAGTAGGATGAGCGGGGAGTTAAGTTTACGATTCTGGGCTTGCTACATGTCGTGAGCCTGCTATGTGTGAATCATTCAGAAACCAAAAAGGGAAAAGGTGTTTCGCATTCTTGACCCACCATCAAGGATCACTAGTACATGATTTGAGAATGAAAATACATAACCGAACGATGATGAAATAAATTTTGTTACTAGGATACGCCACCGAATAATTCTAGGATTTCTGACAATATAGTCATCAATAGATAAAACTGATATATCTTCCCATACATAAATGTAATTTAAAAATGTTGTTGACAACTCGCGCGAAACAATAAGATAAGTCTACAATACCTAAATGTTTACATATGACTCTGCTCCCTTATTACTTAGTTTTACAATAAAAATACTTTTATTCAATCAAATGAAGTTGCTTAATTCTTCTAAAAAAGTGATTTACTGTCATAATATTAATTGCCTATTACACTGAGAATCCTTTATTCAATTGAATAGTCAGATTTTCCACCAGAACAACTTCACTCTCTTACAGTTTTGTATTATCAGTTGAAATTGCTCAGTATTTAATTAACTTAACAATATGACAACAATAAAAACTGTTTCAGTGCAATTAACAAAGAACTCTAATTAATTATATATTAGAATCAGATAAGAATTAACACTAGCCATTTGTACCTAGTTACTTAATCTTACACATTAGTAATTTCTTGGTTTATTATTTACCAAACTCAAAATGTTAGGTTGTAATGTTCAGTCTTTAGTAGATTTGAGTTTAGCCTGTAGCTGAATTATATGCTAGGGAGGTATGTACACAATACTATGTGTAAAGAAGTCTTGAACAGAAAAAAAGGCGAAAAAGGTTATAAGTTGAGTCCATAAACACAACAGTGGTACTTACATTTAATAATTAAGCCGTTCAACTGCTATAAATCGTATCAAGAATGCGAAATCAAGAAAAACCGATAATCATTTCTAGTAATTGATTTCAAATCCGAAGTGTTTAAAATGAAGATTGATTCCCAAACACTTTTCTATAAGCTATTTTCTTTCAATTATCCATTACCTTTTAAGGCTATTTAACATTAAAACATTCAAAATAAACCAAATGAAATATTTTGATATCACTAATTGATCTGAACCAGACAACCAATGATCACCTGGAAGCACTGGACAGGTGTTTCGTCCTAGTATGGAACTCCTCAGCAGCAAATGGAATATATTAAATAACTAATTAATGTCTAGATCAATGTTTAATATTCATTTCAATGGTGATCAAGATAGTAATAATTAAAATACACTTTTAATTTTAAATGGATTATTTATTTTACAAATAAAAATTGATCTCACTAAAACACATTCAATGTTAAATTGTACTACAGTTGCATTAATTACACAGAATTTAACGTTATAATTTTATGCATTAAAATAATTATTGATTATTACTTCAGTTATATTTAATGTATGTCCACTGTCAAAAGTATTAGAGTTACAAGTCAAATTATCATGTTATCCACACATATATAGCCCCCCCCGCAGTATGTTATATTTGAAGGACAGGGTGGAGGTTATACAAATTCTTAATTTCTTGATAGATATAAACTGACTTTAATATGCCCATTGATCAACATCCCTCATAGACCCTCTTTCGAAAGATACAAAAAGAACATTTAACCTTGTATATTCTAAGAATTACATAAAAATGCATTATATCTATCTTGAAAAAAAAACAACTAAGTGTATTATTTACATAGTGAATACTTAATTAACTGAATTAATAAATGTATTTAGTGCATATAATTCCCACACTATCTTGACATTTAACATGGGATAGATTTCTTTGGTTAATTAAGCTTACTGTATTGTATATTATGCATATTAATTAATTGATTAAATTTTATTCAATCAATCTGTTCATTTCTACAGAATTCTATAATTAAACATAAATTTCATTCCCTTCCTCTGTTTTTAGTCAGTGAGATATACGTTTAACACAGTAACAATAGTAGTAGTAGTAGTAGTAAGAATAGGGTTCTGATAAAATATATTCATAAAAGAATGAACATTGAGTATGTTTTGATTTATTTGGTGTTGTCTTTCACATTTTATTTATCTATTTTCTTCTTTTATCTTTGTCCTCCACTTTGTTCGCCTACTTACCACTTATTCATTCACTCAACTAGTTAATATGAATGATAAGACAATTTACTTGCTTACAAGATAATCTACATATTAACATGTCTATATTGATGATAACACTAATGATATTAATCATAATAGTAATAAATTACGCATAACAAAACAACATGATTCCATCGCTAATTATTTGATTTATATAATTTAATATATTTACAATGTCAACATGTGTATTTTCTTTTTCTTTTCTGTCATCTTGCACAGATTGTTTGTTAAAATTATGATGCTCACATCATCTTAATCATCCTAAATATTAATGGCAATAACAAATAAGCCCTATCCAATTGTTGTTGATAACAGTTATTATTAATGTATACAAGATATATTTCTATCTTCAAGATATATATATATATATATATATATATATATGTAATCGGCTAGTTTTCTATCAGTTGGAAATATTTAAGGATATAATTTCATCATTGTAGATATCTATGTTATTCTTGTTTAACCTGGAAGAAATATTGAACCATAATGTAGATATTGATAATCAGAAATGATTTATTCTTATCTCTTCCCATATATATATATATATATATATATATATATATATATATATATTTGGTATGCAAATACTAATCCACATTTGGTAAATGATTTGTCACCACATGAATTACACAACACACTAGTATATCAATATTTCAATGAATTAGATAATTTTACATTATAAGCTGTAAGCATTTCTTAATTTACAGACAGTCATGAAGCTAGTAAACAAATATACGGCGAATAGATGAGAAACATAAAGTATATATAATGAAGTGATTTTATTTAAATCAAAGTCTCTTCCATTCAGTTGGAAAACAACGTGATCCTATTATTCCTACTTAGTTCAAAAATATAAGAAGATTAAAATAAATGAAATTCTTGATCAACAGCTTAGAGTTTCAGTTATCAATATGCATGACAATCGAAAGCTAACATACTTAAGTTAATGAAATGAAGCTGCTTCGATCTATAGTGTTACAATAATACTATCAAGATGTAAACCTGTGAAAGTCGTTAAGTTTGCAGTTAGTTTTCATCGTGAATTGATATTGGCTGAAGAATCGATAAAAGTCAAGGAGATGTTAAAATCATTTTGATGAATTCATAGTTTTATCCAAAGATACTAATACAATAGTAATCGAGTATAATTTCCAGTTGTTTACATTCCAGATTCTTAATGATCAATTTCAGTTTTCATATACATATCCAGATTTCAATGGATAACATGTTTTTGTTTAAAGTGGAGGGTACAAGGACCAAGTTTCAGTGTTTACCTCAACACAGACATGTGTCGGGGACATCATACTGATGAGTCTCAGAGATAACATCTTGGATCCCACTGCCTTCCTCATTGTTAGTATACTAACACACTCATATAGTTTTTTCTAAATTTTCAGATGTTTTAGTCTAACCGCTTTCCAATTTCAACTAGTAATTTTTAAACTGCGTACACAGCTCAACCAGTGGTAATTGGTCATGATCAATCAATAAATAAAGTGACTGTTTAATCTAAACCATTAAATATTATGTAGGTCGCGTGATGTCAGCCGCTCTTGGAGAATTAATTAATAATTTACTGCATGATAGTGTTTTCAAATACCAGTAAATTAGCTGAAATGGCTGAGAATATTTATAGATCAGGTAGAGGCCTTTGTCAGTAATTTTTCCCCGATTTGTACATATCACATTTGAACCCTTCATTGTTGTTCTACACAATTTCATCAAACCTATTTCATATGAAAGCGAGTTTTTCAGTAATTCTGTAAGTGCTGATCAGTTTATCTCGATGACGTTGTTTCCAAATGATCATCTTTACAAGTCTCGTTGTCGTTGATAATCTATGCACCTCTTATGAATATTATTTTCGTTCGAATTCTATGTGATAGGTTGCCTTCTGTCATATATGTTGATAGAGTAAATCCACGTCGATTTTGCCATTTATTACCAACTAATCTCAGTGCTATACTTACAGTAATTCATTGGTATCTCCAGAATTTTCTTGAACAGAAGTTTTAACGCTTTCCTAATCAAATGTGTCTACAAATGCTAGGAAACTAAATCATTTAATCTGTAAAACGCAACTAAACTCATCTTAATTTTTTATTAAATGCTGAAATAAGAGGACTATTGAAGAAAATTATAGGTTTCTTATTCGCAGCCTTCAATAAATTACCCGTAGTAGCAAGTATGTAGTAAAGTAGTTTGATTTCATAGGCCAGTTATCAATTGTAAAACCACCCATAGAATATTTTAGTGATATGGGCTAGAACCTTTCCTTTTAGTTCCTATTCACCGTAATGTTTAGTTATGAGATATGGTTTGTTCATCAAAATATAACTACATCTTTTTAAAACTTTAAAATTTAATCACTTAGTCAGTATTCTATGCTTTAATTTGAAATATTGGCAACAGACTGCTAAATGTAAAATCCTAAGTATGCATTCCTTCTAGATGTGTGTATATGCTTAGTCAGACTACTTTTACTTCACTGTCAAAATCTATCTATCTAAGTAGAATGAGATGTTCTTCGAGAATGACTGTTACACTAACCAAAATTTAACTGACAATTTACTATTCATCATAATATATATGACTTTTTGCACATTTCAACTAATTTTTAGAAATATTCTTTTTAAAATATATATTTTAGTATCTAAGACAGCTGTCCATTGAACTATTTAAATATAACGTTGGTAACTAAATTTATTATAGATGTTATGCATTATCTTAAAATATATCGAAATAATTATTAATTTTGTACAGTATATCCTAATATCTGTATTGAATGATTAAATGAAAGAACACCATCAATACAATGCATCTATCTGTATAATTTATGCTGATAAAAGAATCAATTATTTCACATGTGGAAACCAACTTCGAACAAGAAAGATACATCTGTTCAATACATCTACTTTGGTTGTTAGAAAGAAGATAAGTTTATGTATTATTGCATATTCAAGAATTTGCAGGTTTCTTAATTATACAATATCAACATACATCTGAATCTTCAATAGAATAAAAACAATATTAGCATCAGTAACGAAAGAAATCTAGCAATGATGTTGTAACCCAGTGATTTTCTGGTATATACACTGCACAAACTTTAAATAATTGCTTTAGACGTTGTATGAGACAATATCTATTATTGATCATATCTTGGAAACTTCACCATCATAGTCATCATACAAAGTTGACTATACAAAAAATGTTTGAACAGTGTTCTATTAAATTAATCAATAGAAGCAAGACAGCCTCATCCATAAACATTTGTTCACCTCAAATCAGTCATATATATTCAATATTATTGAACCAATATTGTCACTGAACTATTTCTAAGCATTTTGATGGTTCAGAAAGCAGTCATTTATTTCACTATCAGTGTGATATTGTTATTCTATTTTGATAGAATTCTTGTCAGTTCTAGTTTCAAGTATAGATATTCAGATCTCATTTGATACTTCTCTGCTATACAAAACCTTAATCTAACATGTAGTTTAACTAAAAATCCTTAGGTTCAATAAGATAAGTATGACAAGTTTGATTGTTACTTATCTTCAACTTCAGTTATTTCACTATATCAAGTATATCATTCTAAATTTCAGAGAGTCCATAAGTCAAGAATTGTCGTCAGGACTTCTGTTACAATGTCTACAGTTTATTTATCATTCAGTAGACGATGATAATTTGTTTAGTTGAAGTTTTGGAGATTTAATAAAAATTTGACGATATTAGTTGCATGTAATGAATACCACTTGTGATTTATGTTAACAAAAACAATTACACGTAGATAACACATTCTTTAATATGCATTACTATTTCAAACCTCATTTAAACAAAAGCTTCTCTAGCATAATTTTATTATCAGTTATTAACTAAACGACTGGTTATTTATTTAGAGATTGTAATATTGCCTATTACAGGGTGTTATATAGAGTGTTACTTATGGGGTTTCATTAGCGATGGAATTTAAGCTGTATTTCTTGAAGTTCTAGTGAGATGTCGAGAATAAAGAAGTTTAATCATATCATGAATAAAACAAGAACCAATAACAAAAACCAATCTCGGTCACACAATATACCGAATTGACTACAGCTACAGATTTAAACTACTGAATGTTTGCTTTATGGATTGAATGTTAACCAGTTGCCATTAAATCTGAAGGTCAAGTGTTTCATCTATGATATAGTCATGGGTAAACACTGTAAAAGAATCCCACATAAAGATGATACAGTTGGCTTTTATTGGATGTTTAACGAAAACTAAATAGTAATATAAACCTTCATATTGTGTTAGTTTTGTAAAGCTACCGATAAAACATAATGAATACAGTATTCAATTTATTGATAATATGCGTTCATTATAACTGAGTGTTGTGAAGATTGTTGAATTTTTAATTAGATATCACGAATTAGTCCGAATTGTGCAACCGTTTACCACCAGGAAACACAGGATTACCATTTAGTCCTAGTATGGGATAGTTTAGCAGTGAGCACCCATGACTCCACAAGGAATGGAACCCAGGACCCTTTGGCTCCTCGACGAATGCTTTACCATTAAACCACCGAGTCGGCTGCCTAAGGTCGACATTTCTGTTTTAGTCAGTTCACGATATGCTTGCTCGACATTATTCATTAACATTGGTGAGTAACTGACTCTCACCCAAAATCCCCGAATTCCACTGACCACGCCTCCTCACTAGTACTCTAGGAGTTGTCTCAAGAAGTTAGTCACAAGTGAGCTGATATCCTACAGTGAAGTACAAAGGTCTTAAGTGTGAGGCAGTTACCCACCGATATCAATAAATAAGGTTGCGTAAGTATATCACGAATTAACTGAGTTAAAAATAACAATCGTCGGAAGCCTACTCAGTGGACTAATGAAAGTATGTCTGCAGTAGAGCTTGAGGTTCTTGGGTTCTACCTTCGGCGGGGTCGTATATTCACACTGCCGAGTCCTCCGATACTAGGTAGAAACGGTTGTCTTAAACTTCTTGGTGGTAAATGGTTGTGAAGTTAGAACTAACTCGTGACTTGCGTTTATAGATTCAAGTGGAACATTATTCAGTCGTAATATTTTAGTCTGAATTGGCAAAAAATTGAAAGGTCATTTGCAAAACAAGTGTTGTTTTTTGTTTTTACAAGGCATACAGTTGTATGCTGCACATTTGATGTACATTATTTCTTAAAAAAACAGCCTGTACAGAGGAATGAAAAATATATTCATGCTTACTGAATCTTATAAGCATAAATGATAATACTTCAATTCAAAGTACATCGGTCAACTACAATGAACATAGACTATTAACATCCATAATACACATTTAATAAGTATACAAAAGAGTAATTAGGTTGCACTTATATCTTCCCGTTTATTAGTGATGGACTGAAACTGATCAGCCTCTGTTGCTATATGTGCATCCTGAGCGGATTGCCTTGATACAGCTGTAGTTCACAAGTAATGTTTAAGTTGGATTGTGATTGACAAGCGGAATTCAGATGTCGTTTCGTCCCATTTAAGATTCATCACTAACCAACGGCAAGATACAAGCTTATACCCAGTTACATTTATACTCGTTGCGTGTGTGTGACTATCTGGACAGAGTAGCCTGGTGGTGAACGCTTTGGCGTTTGGCACGAAGCGAACTGAGTAGGAATCCCAGTGTGAACATCAATATTAGGATGTAGGCACATCCAGCCGATGAGTCCCAAATAAGACAAAACACGCGTCCTGGATTTCTCTTACCATTCACAATCCAACTTAAATAAGCAGTTAGTTTTTGACTTACATTTGTCTAATGAACCGTTTGCATAGACTCAAATTTTCGCTAGTATACGCAGTCAAGTGTGTACAGAAAATCTAGCAACTGAACAGATTAATGTAGGCATCATTATTAACTGGCCTATATTGAGCAATGTATATTGTGTTATAACTAAATAAAGTTTATCCTATAAAATCCGTTTATCTAATGCTTACTATCAGAAATCAGTTAATTGATAGATTTGATAAAATTTACCAAATAGGTCTTCAGTTCAACACAGCATTTTAGACGTTTAATAATTGTTCTACAGGAATTTTCACCCAAAAAACAAATAAATTTACAAAACGTGGACTCTGAGTTTATACACGATAGTTAAGTAAAATAAATATGTAAATAATCTCACCGAATGAAATTAGTGAAAAATCCAACGTTTCCTTCAGCAAACCGATCTCACATTCTTCAGAAAATATAACCAAAATTCAAAATCATCAAATACTGATGTAAATAAAAGTTGGAATGTCAACATAATTTTCCAACATTATAAGAAGTATGAATGTATTACATGAGCCACTATAAGTGAACCATTGCTCAGAACTTTGTGAATGAAGAAGGATGTGTTTACGTGCGTAGTTCATATGTTGAAGAAACCATTTGTGCACGCACTTAGTCCTTTGTAAATGCTATGATTACGGCAAGGTATAAATAATGTGAAGATTGATTTGTCAAATCATATAAGTTTTTGTATTTGTTCTTCACTAATGTTCCCATCAGTACACCATTAGATATTATCTATGAGTACTTACATTTGGACAGTGTCTAAAAACTACTTTACCCTTTGGATTCTCCTGAAATTATTAAATGCTTGAGTTTGTGCTTTCATTCAACGATGTTTAAGTTTCAACGCGATGTCTATAGGCAAACAGAAGGTGTTGGGATGAGATTGTCAGTGTCCCTCCAATAGTTTCAAACTTATTTATGCATTCACTGGAAACTGATGCACTCTCGAAATGGGCCTCTCCACTTAAACTTGGGCTACGGTATGTATATGGTACTTTAATTATTACGAAACAAGATATATTAGGTGAAATTTTTGAAAATGCCAACAATATCTCTAATAACATCATGTCCAAGCAATCAATGTAATGAGTTATACGTAGAAGAAGCATCAAGACAGTTGAATGCGACGGTGAAGGAACATATAATTTGTTAAAATCATATTCCTAAATCGTCCGAAGATCTAAGAAAAGTTGAAAATTAGCTAGCAATGACATTGCAATCACTAGAAACAAAACACAGTATTGATTGTGTTTCGACAAAAATTCCATCAAAAATGTTTTTGTTTCAATAAAAAATGAATGACAGCCGTAACCTTAAATATTTGGCCAAAGTCTAATAATATAAACAGACGAGGTAGAATACTGTGAGCTGAACCGTAACAACTAATGAATAATAAAGGAATTCAGATATAATTTGCTACTGCAACATCCTATTACTGCCTAATACTATGATCTAAATAGGATGGCACTATTAGGTTTACCGCTGTTGACCGGCCATATTAACCCTACATCATATATACTTATTTACTCTGTTTAAAATCGAATTATGCTACATGTAACAAAACCTACATGCACCCTTTGGCTAATTATTATCATTAAATCCAATTACTCCTACTTAGTCTAAAATTTAAATGATTTAACAAATCAATCTTCACATTATTTATACCTTGCCGTAATCATAGCATTTACAAAGGACTAAGTGCGTGCACAAATGGTTTCTTCAACATATGAACTACGCACGTAAACACATCCTTCTTCATTCACAAAGTTCTGAGCAATGGTTCACTTATAGTGGCTCATGTAATACATTCATACTTCTTATAATGTTGGAAAATTATGTTGACATTCCAACTTTTATTTACATCAGTATTTGATGATTTTGAATTTTGGTTATATTTTCTGAAGAATGTGAGATCGGTTTGCTGAAGGAAACGTTGGATTTTTCACTAATTTCATTCGGTGAGATTATTTACATACTTATTTTATTTGAATCAATGTGGATATTTTGTGGAAATTGGTATTTTTATTTGATTGAATACGCTGCAGATTGATTTTGGCAGGGTACCATTTGAAACGATGTAGCACTGGACAACCGCTTCATCCTAGTGTGGAACTCCTCGGTAGTGTGCATCACAGATTCATTTTATCCAAATGTTTAATCTGTGTGTTACATGTAAAATGTTCAACCATTTTCACTTTTAATTAGTGAGTGAACATGGCGTATTATGGCATAATCTTTGGCAGAAAATCACACTTACGCATTTCACTCTACGACTGTTTGTGATTTTTTTATCCACTATGTCAGGGTGTGTTGCATTGGTAGATTCATAACAAGCAATGACAACTAACAATGTAAAACACAGAAAATGACATCATTACCGATTAGATCTATCCAGCTCACTAAATAAACGGAGCAACTGCCAGATACAATAGATGCAGCAAACCAAACATGAAAAATGTTATTCATGACATCAGTCGTATAACACGACATAATCTATGATTCGACTGGAGATGTTAGCTAAATCTAGGCTATATATCAGAGTTTTGATCCAAAGCATTCATTAGGAAACATATAATCAAAGCACTACACATTATTTACTTGAGTGAGTAACAGCAAACATTATGACGTAATAACCAGATTTACTGTTTTTTAAAAACAATAGATTGAAATTCATGCTGTTTTATATGCACAGGGTTTTCTAAAATTTAACCACCTAGTTAAGCATTTCCGTATCTTACTAAATTATAGGTTCAGCTAACTTATCGAAAACCATCTATGTGATTTCTTATCTCATTTATACATATCTGCTGGTGGTTGTGGAAGTAACCTCACTCAGTCTTATAGCTTCAATTCAGTCGTGACAAGTGTAAATCTGTGTTTTATTAAAATTTTCTTTCTGTTATACAATTTCCTTCAGCTAGTTGGTCAGTGTTAATGAAAACCCAAGCGACAGTACCTAATTTGATCAGAGTAAACATTTAGTTTAGCGTAGAATCTATCAACTATCTCATATTTTTGTTATTTTCAAAATTTTACAAGACACTAGTGACAATTAACACTGAAGATATTTTCTGATTACAACGACAGTGACAATAATAGACGTGTTATGAATGCCTATTATATTGATAAGGTATATTTTAACTTACTGTTTGACAATTTTAGATTGATTTAATGTCATGGCAACTTATAATCCATAGTCAAATAAAGTCGACAGTGTTGCATACTCACGAATATAAGTAGAATAAATGATCTATTTTTGACAGAAATTATTTTCTTTTTGATATAAATTTAATTATCATATCATTTTCACCTCCTCCTAGGTGTTTTTCAGTAAGACTGTAGTACCGAATAGAGAACTAGAATAAAGTCAAGTAATTTTTGTGCAATCAAATATATATATTCATATAAGTGAACATTTGTATCAGAATGTGTGCGTTAGTATGGATGCATGCTTGGAATATTCCGCCATTAAAACAAGCAGTGTATTACTTCTATGAAATTCCCCCCCTTTCTTTTTCTTCCCTTTTTTTTAAAATAAATTACTAGAAAATATTGACAGTTTAAACAGTTGTTATTGTTGTTTTATTTTTATAATGACAATAAATTTTGAAAAATTTACAAGAATGTAGGTAATATATTACTTACAGTTTGACAAGTGTCATTCATACAAAGATAGCAGAATATCAATATTTTGAATGAATGATAATAATACTGCTGTCTACTACAGTCATTTTTTCCTAGTTACATTTTCTTTTCACAATACTTTTAGGTGAAAATTGTTCTTCACCCATTTTTCTTTTCTAGTTAAATCGCTTAAAAGTTATTAGTGAAAAGAAAACAGTAAAGATAAACACGTCAATGTATGTATACATCATTTGAAATTGAATGACATCGTCATCATAGATATATCACAATAACAAAACAAGTATGTCTGTAATGCCGAACAGATTGCTTATGCATCTCTTGTTTAGTCAGTTCAGCATATTTGAATCAGTAATTTAAAGCTATTTAGTATAGGGCTAGCACCGGAACTTAGAAAAACGTGTTTTTCCTGCATGAAACTCATCAGTTAAATATGACGGTCCTCAGACATTTAATGTATTATTTCTTCAGCTAACAGACTCACGTAATCACTAATGTATTCAATGTAAGAAAAAGATGTATTACTGGTTTGCAAGTTCTTGTTTATATAATGAACAACAGATGAGTTTTACTCTTAAGTGCATACGTGAGTTATTTTCTTACAGTCTAATGAAAATCTATTGATGAGAATCTATAGCTAATTTATTCTACTTCTTAAGAAAAGGAAATAAGCCGATACGATACTCATTCTTGTTGGCAGTGGTTCTTTTTCAGTTAAACGAGTTAATACAGAAGTTTACTTCTTAAATATGAAATAAGCACGTTCTGTTCTTGCTATGCCTTGATTAGCATAGAGAGATAAAATTAGCAGCCTATATCGCAGAGTAATGGGAAAGTAAGAGCATTAGTAGTCATACAGAAGATTAGGGATCGACGCTAAGTTCCTGAAAAATGTAAATTAGTGAAAAATTCATGATGAATTCAGAAACTTAAGATTTGGAGAAGGACAAAGATTGGTGCACCTGAGCCATTGTGAACGATTTTGAACCAAACCACCCAAAGTCTGTGACCACTAGATACGATTATCATGTGGACTTGAACCAGCTAGTCAGCAAGTATCAACTTGGCTCAGCTCAATTGCCAATGACTTCATGGACTGATGTCATGTTTTAGGTTAGCAGCTGACGGCTTTTATACAGACTCTTCCTACACCAGATAGCATTGCTCTTGAAGGTAAGCAGTGGTTTGGCATGCGTAACACATTTCCTAACCACAGCTGATGGTTATAGACTACTTAATCAATCAGTGTACCACCTTTATCTAGTACCCTATTCCTTAACCATCGTGTTTCTTATTCTTTAGTCCCAGCGAACACGAGCAATACTTCGATGTCTATGATTGAATACTAGAAGTCGAAGAATATTCTCTATCTTTAATGACCATATTTCACATACATAAAGTAGAACTAACGGGACTTCTGCGCAGTAAACGCGACTTTTGGTCAGACGGATGTCTCGCCTACGCCGCATGTGACGCAGATTGGCAAAAACCAGTCCAGTCTTCTATATACGAGCCGAGAATTCATCTGATACTAGAACACCAGGAGTGATGAGACTCCCAAGACAAGTGAAGTGACTGACAAGTCCAACTAACTCAACTGCTATTATTAACTTGGGTACCGACACAAATCAATCCTAAATCAACAATTTGCGTTTGAAGGGAGAGAGTCGCACTCCAAATATGCTTTCATTGATCCTTGATTTGGTCAGGAGACTCTGCATTTTGTCAACGACTTTACCACATTGAACTACGCCATCTGTATATATATCTGTTACCTTGAAATTAATAGAAGATGCAACCACAGTAATACATTTTATGACAGTCATAAGTAGTTCACATTTATGACTGTAATGAGGTATATATACATATCGTATTGAGGATCCCAACTTTGTTTCATTGTAATATGTAGTAAAATCTGCATAAAAATAAGTGGAAAACATTAAACTAATAGATCATATTTTGGTTATTGGGTGTTGTGGAAATTTTTGAATTTGAATCTGATACTATGAACTAGTCTAAATAAGACAACCGGCTAATTAGTAGCTAAATCCAAGCAATAAATCACTAAAATTCTAGAGAGAAGACGTGACCACTGGAACTGAAGCATGTTTGGTATAATGCTGTTACTCACCAAAGGCAATCGGTAATGTCTCTACATTAAATCGAAAATTAACTGAAGCTAAAAATGTCAATATTGAGATGTTGGCTTGGCTCATTGTTCTAACGGTTAAGCGACCGAGCGAAGCCTGAAGTTCTTGGGATTGATCTCCTGATTTAGTAGTAGATGTTCGTTCGTAAGTAGTTTTGTACTATGATGAAAGAGCTGAATAATGCTTTCTAGTTTTCCGTGGTTGTCTCATTCGCTTCAATTCATAATATCATATTATTTTTAAGCTAACGATAAACTGATGATAACTGTACTATTAGTTACCGGTGAATAATTTGGATAACGCCTACACAAAATCGTGAACTGACTTAAGATCCAAATATCAATCACTGGATCGTAACACTGTGGTGTATCATTAGATCTAAATGTACTGAAATCCATTCCAAGTAGAGTTAAAGACGCACATTGTAAAGAAGTTTCAATTTACAGCATATCAAATATTTATTGTCATCGGATTTTAAATGGTCCTTCAGTTGATGTATATATGTGATAAAATCTAACGACTATTAAAAAGCATTCAAAATATCACTAAACTGGATAAAAATAAGTTTGGTGACAAGCGAAGTGGTGGTAGTAGAAATAATACAAAGGATATAACAAAATTGCATGATAAGATAATTAAACTTCAATTAATTTTCTTTAAAGTAAATGTAGTGTGTGAATCTTCAAAGTCTAAAATACATAATTAGAGGATAGATATGGTGGCGGATGAAGAAGAGAGAGCGGGTTTGCATTCGGCAGATTCCTACATTAACTTTTCCCTGTTCTAGAGAGGATAGATGTAAATAGAAAGTCTAGGACCGTTATCTTGTGTTCTTACAAACAACGATTTGTAAAATGTGAACTTAGGCCTAGAAAGGAGGATGGACGAAATGCGATGTGAATTTTATACATATGTTGATAGATAGAATGATTTGTGAAGTATAATCTGAGGTAGGTCTAACTGAGAACATTCTTAGTGACTCATATGTAAGATTTTAATAAACCTTAGCGCCACATATTGCTGTAAGTGGAATGTATTCAGGTTATTAAAAAGTTCATTTAGACTAAATATTATACAACCAGTATGAAAATTTATTTTTGTTGGAATTTCTGTTTGAAAACTGACGAATTTACTATTACTTTATCTTCTTTTTTAATAAAACGAAATATAAGAAGGATCTCTGGAATCTCTACAATAATTTTTAAGCTATTCAGAATTCAAACTGAATAAAATTAGACAAAAGCATTTCATTTCGATTTTTATTGACAAAGAGATAACAATAGAAGAAGATGAATGTTGTATCTGTTATAACATAGTGATCCATGAGTAAGTTCGATATCCCTGTCTTAATTTCATAGGTAAACGAATAACCTATCACTTCGATGTCTAACAATCATTGATAAATTTAATGAATTTCGATCAGGTTATTTTGCTTATGATTTTCTGTTTGTTATTTTGTTATATGAGATGATTCATATTTGATTACCAGCTATTTTGTATTCTGGCGCCCGTTTACAGTCACATGATGCACTAGTTAGTCAGATTTTTAAGCACAACACTCGGTGACAACAAGTCTATTACCTATCCACATAATCTTTTCCCTCTTTTATAGTAGTCCACAAAAGGTGCCAAACCAACTGTAGCTAACGTTACACTGGACATAATAAACAATCTTTACGTATACGTGTTTACTCAATAATAGTTAAATGACATATTGTCAATGCATGCAAATGATCACGGACACAAATTCAATTGAGAAAATGTCAATACTGGGTCGTATAAATCAGAAAAGAGGACACTGACTACAGATTATGACAAGATGAGGATTTGGGAAGTCGCCAGCTTTCATCCTCATCCTAGGTAGTATCGGTGGCATACAATTCAAAAGGAAGTGAGTCATTAGAATTACCACTCAAGCGACTAAGATCTCATTACGTCAATCTTGCCTGGGATGATAGTAAAAGGTTCGTGATCAAATAGTGATGTTCTTTAGAATGGCAACTAATAATTTTCAATTAAAGCATTGAACTCATAAAAAACAACAGATTTAATATCATAATTTGGTTTATTTTATCATTTTATATTTAATGTCAGCCAAACTACTTCAGTGCTTTGATAGATATCAGCCTAAACCTAGTCCTTATAGTATATAATATATATAACTTCAGTACTATGTATAGAACATACTTGTTAGTTGAATGTTCTTCGTAAGTGAGATCATCAGTGAATGTAAAGATTTATTCGATTGAATATTGAAACTTTGCTTTAAAATTGACATTGTGGTATTTACTACATTAACTGTACCTACTATGGGAAAATAAATGTGAATCTGGAATCATTTATTTGTCATTAAAGAAATGCCTTTTTTTCAAAGTATCAACTTTCATAAGATGCACTCGTAGTATAGTAACCGAATGAAAATAATTAACAATGACGAATATCACTTTGTAATTCATTTCATTAAAACAATTTTTATCCATAAACTTGATTATGCTTATCAATTTACATTATACTCACAATATTGGATGATGTCGACAATTATTTTTATGTTTGTAATTAACAAAAATCGCGCCTACCCCTCTTACCTAAGGAATACATACATAATAAAAACAGAAAAATATTGTAATATTGGTATTAAAAGTAGGAAAGAACCAAATTTTAAATTTATATTTATGCTAATTGCTTATGAGTAAAAAAGATCAAAGCAGTTGTTTCGGAATTCGACATACTACATCCATTGTAATTTGTTTGTGTTGTTGTTCTGTATAAGAGAAGTGCTCTAATCTATCTATCTATTTATCTATCTATCTATCTAACTGACTAATAAAAAACCTCTATATGCTATCCATGAGATATAGAATGTTAGAGTGACTGGGGAAGGGTAGATAGAGAAGCAATGATAGTTCTGCCTATTTCCGTTACATTGGCGACAATTAAAAGGTGAATTGGTCATCATCTAAAGGAAGATAGATTAATTTGTCGCCTGCGCATAATTGTTTTTTTTAACGTTTTTTCTCCATATTATTATTTTAGTTTTAATCTTGGTTATTGTTCATTGACAACATTTGCACTACTATTAATATTAGTTAAAGTAGTATAGAAACAATAATAATAATACTAACCATTTAATATATAAATATTGTATAATTTCGTTAGTGTTAATTTCTGATGGATTACAAAATTGAATGTACATTAAAATAAGTAAATTAGATGTGTCAATGGTGGGAAATGAAATAGGGTAAATGATAATTATCATAACAATGTGTGCATGTGTGTTGTTTTTTGTTATTATTTTTCTGTATACATAGATACTAAAAAACTCTTACTAAGATAAAGTTATCAACGAAAATGGACAATAAGTTAACAACGGTAAAACTCAGTGAAAATTGCTTTCTTCAGTATTAACTATTTTCTTTATTACTTTCATTATTAATATTATTGTAATCGTAATTATGATGTGAGATAAACTGAAATGAATAAAAAAAAGAAATGCATAACACTTTGATGTTATGCCGACAAAAAAATTGTTTGTATCTTTTTTCTCTCTCATATTATGAATTATCAATTCCAGTTGACCTTCCCCTCCTCCCCCCCTCATCCTCTCCTCTATCTTTCTTTTAATTTTATAATTCTATTAACATTATCAGTTCATAAAATTACCATTAAAATTATATGTATTATTTTGTTATTTAGATTTTTGTGCAAGTACCTTATTTTTATTTATGTTTATGCTTTATTCAAATGAACATAATCAATGATACTAATAGATGTAAGTATTAAATAGGTATTATAAAAATAGAAATTTATGTGTATAATTGAAGATTGTGTGATGTAGTGTATGCTTCATGTTGATGTTATGTTTTCAGTCGTAATAGACGTTTTTTGATTATTAGTTATTATAAATGAAATAGTCTTGGATATAGGTCTTGACAATCATAAAATTCATTAAATTGATATAAATAAGTTCATTAATTAATTTTCAATAAGATTAATTATAAGCGAAGTAAAATTATGTAAAAAATGATACCATATATGTTGGTAAAGTACGCAATACATTACAATTATGATATCAATCAATATAGATAAAGTATATATTTTCAACTATACATAAAATTGTAGTTTGGGACCGAGAAATGATTATAGGAGGTTAGTTTCAGCGTAGGTGGCTTATTGGTGACGATGCCAGGTTGTAGAACTCAGTTAATCATGTTCAAATCCTTCACAGAGTACTGCATCGCTGAAGATTGAAGGTCCATATTGATGATGAGTGCCAGAGAGGGTGAAACCTAGTTTCAGAGTATCTTTTTACCTACTTGTAAATCAGATTACATCTCGATATGATTATAGTTATACAATCTTACTAAATCAAAATTTGGTATCGTAGGGATAATTCCGAGTTAACTAGACCATTAGTGGCCATGAAAAAACAGAAGACATTCAGTCCACTGGCCGTCCAATAAAATTTTCCAGAATCTTGATATGGTTAAAACCTCCTGCTTTTGGATTAAAAAAATTTTTATGATGCTTTCATTTTCACTGGAAACCATAAATACCTGGGTATTTTGTGCATACATGACACTTACTAAAATAAACAATTCTTCCTGTCTTCTAACTTGTGGTTTTCGTGAGTTCAAGGCGATCGAATACTGTCAATGTATGCAGTATTATTGGTAATTACATATAGATTATATCAATCATTAATGACTCCACTGGGGATTCGATCACGGATATTTCATTCCTCACGGAGAATGCATAAAATTGAAATAATTGACGCTAGACCCAGAAAATTATTATACATACTCTAAAATTACCATGAGATACTCATTATTGTGATTACTAAAAAATGAAACAAATGAAGAGTTTATTTTGAAAGCTTACAGAATAGAAGGCCTAAACGGATTAACGCAGTAACTGCGTTAATCCAGGATAATCATATGCTCTTCAGTATTTAGACTGTAATACGTTCAATAAAGGAGTAAATTGATGAAGTATTAAGTTATTATTTTCTTTTCATTACAGTTTATAATTGCAGACAGTACTTTAGACAACCTTACCAAAGTTATTATTAGTGCGTACACTTGACTATGTCTGGTTCTAATATATCTATTACAACACAATGAATAAACAGAAATATTTGATAACCGTTTTACTTTCCATAATCGATTGAGTACATATGTGCTGCAGACTAAAAATTCAATTTCTGGAATCTCCTTTCCACATATCACTATTTCACTCAATGCAAATACGTGGTATAAAAATTTGACGAAAATGCTAGACACCAGATTGTTATTGTTATGTTGGGCGATTAAAGAATAGTAACGAACTTTTAGAATTGTATTTTGGAGGGCTATTTCTATTATTTTAGTTGTGAGCAGTGTAAGCATTATGTTTCTGTGATTATTACGTTCGTCTTACCTTATCCTCCCGTTTAGTATATTTACTCTCCGCATATTGTTTCTTTCTATAAACTACAGTTAATTGGTTGTGTACAAGTTGTCGCTATTTACTACTACTTTCTCTTTTGTTCCGTATTAACATTAGATTCCTAATTGATTTGCTGTGCGGTCTGTTTTTGATGTATATACAAGGATTGAGTAAAATATAGTATTAATTTGTCTAGTTGGTCCATCAGCTTTTATTCTTCTGTCTTCTGACTGGGACCGAGTGGGCATAGGGGAATGTGCGTTTATCGACTAGGCACACCCAATTGGCTTTCAATAAGTCAATCATTTTTTGGGTCATAACAGTCACATATGTTTTCTTGCCTTATTTTCCAGGTAACATCAAATTTAGGCGGGGTCTTATGCCATTATTAGCCATATTAATTGTCCTTTCAATATACAGTCAATAATCAACATTCTACCTTTGAACTTAAGTTTAAAATTCCGAAGTTATTTTCTCTATCCTACCTGGATTATCAGTATTCTACCACTGAATCCGCTTACTTCTTAAAAAGTTAATAAGAAAAATTAAATCTTATAGGTATGTATACATATAGGCATATTGTAATAAGTAGTCAATAGAATGGAATTGCATTTATTTGATTAACTACATACAATCCGAAAACAGTATCTACTTATTTCTAAGTAAACTACTTTCGAATATTATAACAAAACATATACTACTTACAAACAAAAATAGTAATTTATTTTAAATACCTAAATTTCATAATAGTTAAAATAAGTTTAGTGAATATCAATATAAAATAATTAACAGAAAAAAGTATCCTTCATAGTAACATGTATAGTTAATAAAGAATTAAATATGCATTTAAATACTACAGTGTTATCTTTCAAACGCTTAGTATCTAGAAAAAAATTAATTCTTACTTTTTCACAAGATCCGTTTCATTATCCACTTGTATTTAATGTAAAATCTTTTTAAACAGTAATGTTCTTCATTTATTTACCATTGAAAAAATGATTAATTTAAAGTGTACAATATTCAGTCTACTAATTCATTTAACCGTAGAATTACTTGTCATTACATGAAGATTGATAGATTTTACATTTAAATCTAATGCTGTCACTGGAGATGAATACAAGGCGAACATCAGTTGATCGACAATTTTAGAAATCAGTATATACAGGTTAGATTCTAAGTAAAGACATCGGAGTTTTAATGCGAACTTTTAAGTTTAATGGAAGATTAAAATATTTAAAAATTTAATGGATAGCAAGTTATTTACTGTTGTTTTTTTTCTGTTCATTAATTACAAATTTTCAACTCTTCTGATTTAATTAGAAAAAGCTTGTATTTTACCGTTGATTTGTAATCGACTGAAACTGGTCAGTCTCTGTTATCATATGGGCATCCTCAACAGATTGCCTTGATATAGCGGTAGTACACAAGTAATATTTAGGTTTGGTTGTGACTGACAAGTGAGACCTAGGATGCGCGTTTCATCCTATTTGAGACTCATCGGCTGGATGTACCTGCATCCCGATGTTGATGTTCACACTGGGATTCGAACTCAGCCCGCTTAGTCCCAAACGCCACTACGTTCACCACTAGACTACTGTGTCCAGACAGTCTCAGTGTGAACATTAACATCGGGATGCAAGTACATCCTGCCGATGAGTCCCAAATGTGGCGAAACGCGCATCCTGGATTCCGCTTACCAGTCACAATCCAACTTAAATATTCTTTTGATTTAACTCTATAAAATAATTATTTTATGAAACAAGTTATTTCTATTCATTATTGAGTGTCTAATTAAAATGTTTTACGTAGTAAGTCTTGGAATATTACTTTTGCATATTTTTCACATATATCATTTACATAGAATGTATGTTTTCCTGTTGGAAGCTATTCAAGTAACTGTAATAATCAAACTGTATTAAAGGTTATTTCCACTACTAATTATTGCAATCAATCTACAAATGACATTAAAATGTTAACATTAAATTATGTTAATATTATTTCATACGGTGAAATAATTTGTTATTGAATACATAAGGTAGTATCAGAAAGATTGGTATCTTAAGCCACTATACGTCTTTACATTAGACATATTTTATGCATTTTATAATTATAAGTTCATTGTTTTTGTAATTTAACCAATCACTCACAAATCATGGTACATTCACTCATAAAATATGGTTACGTATTTAACTCTTATGTCGACCATTAGCAAAGCAATTATGAAGCATACACTCACTGGCACGAAATATAAATCTTACAACGACAAAGGTTTATGAATTCCATGTTAACGCATTTAATGAATAGGAACTTTTGTCTAAAATAACTGTTCAATTGTATCTGTTAGTGCATTCATTATCTAATGATTGAATAGTTAGTTATGTAGCTTATTTAAGATAACAAGATGCACTAAATGTAATTCAGTTAAATAACTTACATAACAATGAATGATGACGCTGAAATTTAATTTGACAATAATAATGAATGAAGTAATCAATAATGGTTAGTTAATGAGTTAAACAAAAAAATAATCAAAATGAAGAAATTTGTGTTTGCTTTGTAGATTGATTTATAATGATGAAAGACAATAAATTAACTAGAGTTAGTACAATATTGACTTAGTTACAAATTCATTAGGTGTGAAGAAGTAGTTACTATCATTTTATAATCCTGCATATTTCATTATCTGTCAACCAGCCTATCTATCTATCTATGATTGATCAATCTATCTATCTCTGATCTATGTATCTATCTATTTATCCCTAATCTATGTATGAGTTTACATATTTGACTATCTATCTATTTACTTTAAGAAAATTCTCATTTCCGACTAAATTTGTGCAAAAAGTATTTTATCTAGAGAGGCTATTAATAAGTGGCACAAATTTTATTTAAACAATGTCTACTCTCCATTAAATGAAGAAAGATTCCGGATATATGGACACTTCACAGTTGACTGATTAGTCTCCATTTACATAATAATGGATAAGTTTTATCTGCTGATATCGTAATCCTGTAATTATTATTCATAATTAGTGATATATATGAAATGCTGAATGTTTGCTAATATATGCAGATTGGTAAACAGACAGTAGACTGAACTCGGTTTATCTATACTATTGATTGTCACAGTTTCCATCTATTAGTTTCACTTATCAGTTTTCTTCATAAAATTAAGTTTCACATTCTTATTTTCACTTGAAGCCTGCAGTATGCCAGAGCTTACTTTCAGATAACTTTAGGGTTACTGCAGAGATACACTTTTGTGGATAGAAATGATAATTTCTAAAGTTTTCTTTATGGAAGTACTTGACGTCTAATACATTCTCGCAGACAACATGTTTTCTTTAATTGGTTGATTTTAAAATCTCAATGCATGAAAAATGAAATTTTATTGTTACATATATATTAGTAAAGGTTTGCTGCATGCTAAATAACACTTCCTACAACTAAGTCGGTTTCAACAACCTATAAGCCTACTTCCATTTCTCACTAGTTGAGAAAGTTTTCAGTCATTAAACTATTGATATTCACATAGATGAATCAATTAGTAGCCGCCTATCCAACATTTATATAATCTTTTAACATAGACAGGATTCTGTTAATTAAGTTTCCAACTTGACTTGGGTGGATACCTCAATATAATTCCATTAATATTATTGCATTAGACAAATATAATCATGATTAATAAGTCCAAATATCATAGTTCTATAGGAAGTCGATCTTCTGACAAATAACCCAGTGGTAACAATAACAAACTTAGGCAGCATCGGTTTCCTCAAGATTGATAGTATGCCTTGTTAAAAATATTCAACTATTAAGAAACCTGTGTCAAGAAAGGTATCCTGGAAACTGCCTACAGACATTTCACGCCAAATCATCGATTGTTCTATTCAGAATAATCTACAAAGTTATAATATATGCTTAAATTATTTTGAGATAATTGTCAATCTCCCATTTATTTATAGTTCTTTTTGCTTTAGTACTAAAAATTGTTGCGTAAATTGGTATGACCATGTAATATATTGTTTAGTTAATGAAGTAAAAGTAAGTGAATCAAATTTTGCGAAAGTTCTATACTGATAATATATTTAAAGTAAACCAACATGATTACTATTTAAACTACTGACTAATTATTTAATTGTTTTACATTTTATCTAAAAATATTATTTTGAAGAAGTAAAAAAAAACTATAAATAATATTAGACAACTTTGTGTATGGGTGTATTGATTCACTGCATTCGTGCGTTTGACTATTTTTTGTTAATTGTTAACTCATTATAAAATGTAAGAGGTGAGTGATAATTACTACAACTAGTTATATAACACTAGAAAAGTAATAACTGTGATGTATGTATCATTTCCGAAATCTTATAGTAAATAAATACAATCACTAAGTGCATTTCTTGATTTATGTAACTACACAAACAAACAAAAATATGAACTTAAGTTAACTGTTTCTCATAATTCTGGAGGGACAAATTGTTTTAAAAAAAAACAACTAAGATACCGCTAATTAATATTATTGTATAGACAGATAAGAACTTTTTTTCTTGTTTAAAATAAAATAATAATTAAAAAAATGTCTGTTATGAAATTAGATGATAAATGTGACGATGAGAATTTGATGAACTCACGATATTTAACAGTAAATGAGCTACATAAACAATATCACACGCATTCATATACACAAACAAATAAAAATGATAAAAATATAAATTATTTTATTTTCAATTTTGATATCACGAATTGATCTGAGTCAGACAACCATTAGTCACCTGGAAGCACTGAACAGCTGGTTCGTCCTAGTATGGGACTCCTAGGCGACGCGCATCCGCGACCTCATCAGGGGTCGAACTTAGGACCCTCTGGCTCCGCGGTGAACGGTTTATCATTGAACCACTGAATCATCTCTTAACGGGTGATATTTTCAATTCAGTCAATTCGTGATACGTTTATGCGAATTCAACCAACCTAAATTTAATACCAATCTCCACAAATTACCTTATTTCAAGAAAATTTCTTTTATTTGTAGCAGTACAAATTTAGAGCTTGAATCAGTAGTAAAATACTGATTGTTTGACAGTTGTACTGCAGTCAGGATTTTCAGTCATTCAATAGACTAGTACAATAAGCTGATTTTCCGGAAGAGATTTCATTTCAAACATTGACTTTCACTAATTTTTGTGCACTTTTCATCCAATACATCAGGCTGTTCATAACAGATAATGATGGATAGCTTCAAACTATACTTACATACTTACGCCCGTTATCCCTCACAGAGGAGTATAGGTCGCTTACCAGTATTCTCCACTGAACTCTGTCCTGAGCAATCCTTTCCAGCCGTTTTCATTTGATGTTCATCCTCTTAATATTTGCTCCCGATTCTCGCAGTGGGTTCTTTGGCCTTCCTCCTTTCCGTTTCCTAACATAATTCCATGTTAACGCTTGTCTCGTGATGCAGTCTGATGGTTTCCGCAATGTATGTCCTATCCATTTCCAACGTCTTTCCCTAATTTTCTCTTCGTCTGGAAGTTGATTTGTCCCCTCCCATAGTAGACTGTTGCCGATAATTTCCGGCCAACAGACACTCAATATCTTGCGTAGACGGTTGTTTAAAAATACTTGTACCCTTCTGATGATGTTTGCAGTAGTTCTCCAAGTTTCAGCTCCATACAGCAGGACTGTCTTCACGTTCGAATTGGAGAGTCTGACTTTGAGGTTAGTTGATATTTGTTTTGAGTCCCATAAGTTTGCAACTGTAGCGATGCTGCCATTGCTTTGACAATCCTTGCCATCCTTTACATCTGCATCGGACCCTCCTTGTTCATCGATGATGCTCCCCAGGTACGTGAAAGTATCCACTTCTTCTAGAGTTACTCCATCAATTTGAATTGGTTTGGTGCTCTCTATGTTATATTTGAGGGTCTTGCTCTTTCCCTTATGTATGTTCAGGCCTACTGATGCTGAAGTTGCAGCCACGTTGGTTGTCTTCACTTGCATTTGTTGGTGCGTATGGGCTGAAAGAGCTAAATCATCCATGAAGTTCAAATCATCTAGTAGCATTCTACTTGTCCATTGAATTCCGTGCATCCCCTCAGATGTGGGGGTCTTCATGATCCAGTGAACCACTAGGAGGAAGAGAAAACGCGAGAGTAAGTAGCCTTGTCTGACTCTGGTCCTCATTGGGAATGCATCTGTCAGCTGTTCTCCGTGTACGATTTTGCACTGTAGTCCATCGTAAGGATTCTGGATGATGTTGACGAGTTTCTCTGGTACGCCATAGTGTCAAAGGAGTTTCTATAGTGTTCTCCTGTCTACATTGTCAAACACCTCATAGTCAATATAGCTGATGTACAGTGACGAGTTCCACTCAATTGATTGTTTAAAGATCACCCATAGTGTTGAGATTATGTCTGTGTACCACCGATTCTTACGGAGACCATCCTGTTGATCTCGAAGTTGAGCATCCACTGAATCTTCCATTTTGTTCAGCAACACTCTATTGAAGACTGTCCCTGATACTGACAATAGTGTGATCCCTCTTTAGTTCGTGGACGTCGTATACGTATCACCTATTAACTAACTGAGTGATTCAATAATCAAAAGTATTGAATGTCATACATTTATCAAACACTAAATACACGGTAAAAGTATTAAACTCATGTTAACAATTGTTTAAATGAAGGTCATTATGTATGTTTTCACGGATTCTATTAAACTGTGATGGTCAGTAACTGTAACGGCTTTACCAGATTTTTTTAGTTGATTATTTTCCTTCATATAGTCTTCAAGTAATATAAATGTACCAACAGATTGAAGCAAGAAATTTCAGTGATTACAAATAAGCAGTTATTATAAATAAATTTACCTGGGTTTGTCTTACTATGAACTGAAACCTGACGATGATGAAAGTATCGTCAACGCAACGTATCTATATTTTCGGTACAACTGAATTTTCTGGTCTCTCAATTATTATATTTGCAATAAGTCTATTCGCTGGTGTTTCTTATCGGTGTTGCTTTAGTCCATTCGCTAGTGAACTAAACAGAATATATGAAAATAAAATGTGTTTACTATACTGTAGTAGTGATCATATGATTTTTAGTATTTAAAACCACTTAAGATATCACTAACTGTATTGGCTTTAATTAAGGGACTGTAGATAACAAACCACTAAGAATCAGTTAGATGAATGTTATTCAACTTCCATAATGATAAATCAAAATAACATTGGAAAGTTTATTCTCCAATTAAACGGAGTTAATTTAATAACTTTAAGTCAAGATGATAAATTCTTAAAAGTAAAAAAGGTCTTTCTTCAAACTGATCGAATCTCCTCAAAATTAGATTACAGTCATACCATCTCCAGTAGTTTACATAGATATAGAGTACTAACTTTCTAATGAGAAGTCACGATTGGTATGTTTTAATCACGAACGGAATGAAATAATTATCTACTAATGACTATGAATGACAACTGTGTATTATTTTAAAGTAAGGGAAGCTAGAACTTTGAATCTTTAAAGCCAAATCTAGCGGTCTAAAAGTAGCACACATATTGAGCAACTGTTAAAAGTGTTTGCTAAGGTCGCTGGATATAGTTGTTTCTGTAAAGTTCTGTACAGCGCTCCTCTAAGTTATACAAGCTGATGACAATCATTACAACTTATTTTAAACAGATGTATTTATTTAAGTAAGTAATAACTGAACAAAATTTATAAGGTAAGGTATGAATTTTATGTTACTTACTTATAAAAGCTTTCGTTCCTATCTCTTAGTTATGAGTTTCCTTTTGATAAGTTAAACAGAAAAGATAATACCGACGATAATAGCAATGATGATATTATTTAAGCTAGGAAAGGAAACGATATCGTTGAAAGCTTTTGTGGTTTACCAATAAACTACGCATTTATGCATACCTACATTCATTAATAAGTGAAAAAAGTTAACAAATAAACATATAATTAACTGATTCAACTAACATCCAGCATAAACATAAAGTAAACAATGAATGATTAATTAGTTTCTCAACACATAGATCATTGTCACTGATCCTGTCGTTCATCGTGTTATTACTGTTATTACCTTCCGTTCTCTTTCTATTGTTCACTTTACTCTAACCCTCCATCTCCTCTATTATCATTGTCTTCATGATGTTATTTGTTGATTCGTTTGTAATGATGCCTACCTACACATATAGGCATCATTCACTAGAGTATATTTTCTCTTGTATGTTTATATAAACAGAATAACTATGTACTTATCTTATTAGTAAATAAATTTATAATGTGTTTATTTTTTCTTCATTATTTCTACTCATTGTTTCATTGTGATAATGTTGATTAATTACTGTGTTTTATCTATAAACAAGTGTATATCTTATATGCATCATGACATTTGTACATTGCCATTTTATCTATTAACAGTCATAAAAGAAGGAATTATTCCTTCCTTCATAGTTTAGAGTCCTTCTTTGTGTCGCTTCATATATATTTCAACAGTTCATATTTCATGTTTTCTTTGTTGTTTTTTTTTAAATGAAGACATATGGAGATATAGTGGGCTGTTTCATTTTTTACTCCCTTCTCATTTTTTTCTACCCTTCCCCCCCGACCTTTTATCATTCTATTTTCTTTTAACGCATACTGATTTTCTGTTATTTCATAAACTCATTATTATGATTTGATGTTAAGCGAAACAATTGGAATAATAGTAACAAATATTGGATAGAAATAAATTAAAAAAGAAAGATACGTAAGACAGAAGGTAGCAAGAAATAGAAGTATTAAAAATATACAAAATTGATTTATTATTTCTAATTAATTTACCTCCTCTCATCTCATCCCTCTTTCTTTCTCTTTGTTTAATAATACATTTCTTTAATGGAGAAAAAATATCTAGGAATAGTGAATTACTTTGATGTTTTTCGTAAATATATAAATTGTCATATTCTTCAAAGTGTAAGTAGCTTCATCAATGTACACTTCTACACACAATACTACGAAATGATAAATAATAATGAATGAGTATAACCAAGAAGGCGAAACAATAAGTTTTCTTGTAAACATATGTATTAAGTATATTGTTGAAAGAGTAAATAAAACAATAATATTAAGAGGTGGATTATTGTAGATATATTGAAAATAATGGACCCTTTTTTTCTTATCGCATTAATTATCTCATTATTACTATTATTATATACACAATGAAAAGGATGTGGTGTGTAAGTACAGTGATTTAGTTATGTTGTTAATACTACGTATTGTTTAATGAACTTAGTAATGTATTAAAGTGGAACTTGTAATAGAGAGAAAATAATGTTTAAGTTGGATTATGACTGGTAATCGTAATCCACAACGCGCGTTTCGTCCTATTCGAGACTCATCGGATGGAGGTATTTGCGTCCGAATGTTGATGTCTATACTGGGATTCGAACTCAGTCCGCCTCATGTCAAACGCCACAGTGTTTACCGCAAGGCTAAAGTGTCCAGTCAGTCACGCTTGTGCAACGGGTGTATATGTAATTAGGTTGAGCTTATGTCTTCCCGTTGATTAGTCACGGAATGAAACTCATCAACCTCCTAAGAAAATTAACCAGTAAGTGATTGAATGTATTTTCTATAAGTTAGTTGGCTGTTTGTAGTAACTTCACAATTTCAGGTTGATTATATGCATTAATTTCTTTAAATTTGATTATAATGTGACGATTACTGTTGCTGAAAACTATGAATAATAGTATTAAAGGACGAAACCTGTTGACTACTTATGCAGAAAGGAGTTTTAATTAACTTATCTTGTCATTAAAACTACACCTATCTATCGATGAATCTATGACAAATATGATAGAATGTTGTTTTGTAAAAGAAGTATTTGTGAATCTAATAACCGTTTAAAGTCCTTAGCGTTATCTTATAATAAGTATATTCATCTAGTTAATGTGCATTTGAAGAAAACAAGTAGGCAATATTACTAAAAATGCTACTCATCTACGTTTACTACGTATAAAAATATCGTTGAAAGAGAAATTGATTTCATTTGATAGCTACTAAAAGTACTATCTAAAGTGCCACTAACTTGATATATAAATAAATTGATATTTTCAGCTGCTTTAAAATCTAAAAACCCATGTATTATTCTTCTAGATAAAGAGTTAAGTGATTTTTCATTAAGTGAACATCAGTCTTTAATAAGAATTGTAATTTCTAACTGCTCGTGTTTTTCAGAAATAAGATATTTATGTTTTTACTAATATCTGAGATATTCATTTAGTAGGTTCAATGTTACTTCTTGTCACTTTATAGATTGTATTTAGTACTACAGGTGAAGTAAAGAATATTCTATGAAAATTAAATATATTCCACTGAGAAGTAGTAAATGCAGATAAACAAACAAGAAAACAATCGATAGTAGTAGATGAAACATTACATATTTTAATATTACCAATAAATATGGCAGCAATTACTTGTAATGCATTTATCCCTTATCATGAAACCATATTTATTTATCTAGGACGCATACATTTCATGTAATAAGCGTTGCTCTCAACAGATTTATCAACAAAATCATCTTTAATGATGGCTTTCATTAATAGTAATATGTCGCTTTATCATTTTGCATATTACACATTCTTCTCCTTTTAATTCTAGTTCATTCAATGAGAAAACACATCAAATAACACAAAATTGCTTCACTACACTACAATAATTTTTAGCTTATTAACTTAATAAATATATTTTTTATACAAATGGTTTGTTATTAATATCATAAATTGAACTAGGAGGGAGGGGGTTGTATATTATTAGTTGATTAAATTCGTCATAGACTGATGTTGGTAGGGTGCCAACGCAAACCAAGGAACCCCGTGCAGTTTTTTAGACCTACTATGGAACTCCTCCGTAGTGGACACTCTAAACTCCTCCAGAGGGACATCATGTTGGCGGATACCCAACATTCTGCACCTTTAGGGAGGCCGGCGTTCAATAGTAAAATTACCACTCCCATCAATTCGTGATATTACTCGACTATCATCCATTGTCATCGGTAATAACTGTGTCACTCCCGACATGGCTGAACCTTACTAGTCATAACTTCCCACTAGAACTTCAGGAATGTCCCATAGTTAATCACTGGTAGAATGATTGCTGTGACAGTTAGAATGGTTTTTGGAGATTGGTATTAAGTTTTAATTGACTGAATTAATCACAAATTGATGTAGGTAAGGCACCACTGAAAAGCAGGGAGCACTGTACAGCTCTTTGGTCCTATTATGAATTAACAGAATATGCAACTGGATAAACCAGTTAGTTAAGTGGTTTAAGAACATTTATAGCCTTTCGGACTCTATCTCCTCCATAGAGTTCATTTTTTTAAACTTGCCACTTTGTTTAATATCTAGTAACATCACAATGCAGTTATTCTTTACTGAATGTTAGGAATATTGTTATCATGTTACTTGAAATAATTGAAAATTTGAAAGCAATAAACAACCGTTTTTGTTCTCCTTGAAGACTCCATAGTAGGGGATACTGATGAATCTATAATGGAACCTGTGATGTACATTAGACTTCTTCCAACTCATAATAGAAAGTGATCATCAACTTGAAAATCAAATAAATTTATCAAATATTAAAATGGATGTTTTATGCTAATATAAATATAATCAGGATAGAAATATATTTGACCTTGGTGAATGTCCACTATATTATAATGATTACTTTAAGGAACATTAATTGTAGTAGCTACGTTTATTTATCGAACATAAGATTTAAGTGGATTTAAGTTGAATAAATTCCTCGATCTAGTACATTTCAAGTGAATTAATTATTGAAGATAGCAGTATAGTTGATGATCTGTAAACGTAACACAAATTAATCAAGTATTTTATTGGAAAGTACTTACATCTTTTTATTTTCAATCATTTTTACTATCATCTTACATTCATGGTTAAGTTGTTTTCATGATAAAACACTTATATCTTCTGTTAAAATGAAACTAGGGACATTTCAATGAACTCCTTTTCTTTCGGCTTCTTATATAAAGTAAGGCAACCTAGAAAAAAATTGTAATTAATTATAATTATATGCATATGATTTATAAAGACTATATACAACAAGCTGATTTACAAATAATTGTACATAAACTCAAAAATTCTCTTTTAATGGATTCCAGGGGTTTGAGGAAATAAATAGATAAGGTAATAGTGCCAGAAATTTATTATTCTCTGTCTTAAATGGAGAGTATATGTAAATCTGAATTTTAGTATTCCAACTTAGTGTTTCCCAACTATCTTGAAATATAAGCTTTATGGGTTCTATTACACTAAGAGTCATCTATAACATATTGTTAGTTACTTAAATACTAGGTCGAATGTCTATTCTAAGCTTGTCATTATGGAACTCATAAAAGCCTAGTTAACTGTTAGTGAATATCTTTCGTCTTAGTGTAGCATTTCAATCCGGATGTTGAATTGAAATAAGTGATTATGTTATTGGCCTAGCATATATGGATGGAAAGTTTTATTCATATCAATATTATACGTTGCACTGTATTATAAATTAAATAAAGAGATTGATGGGGCTCCTTTAAATAATTGTCAACTTCTGCCCAGATTTCTATTATATGCAGGAAATTATGATTTAGAATTTCATGATCACAACTTAATTTACTTATTAGTAGTATAGGATTGTCATCAGAAATTTAGGTAAATTAACAATGGAAATAAACACCGTTGGTGAAATTGTGGATTGACAGGATATACACAAGATAACGATTTTTATGTTGTGAACTAAAGATTTATTAAACTAGCATTACTTCAAATTACCTTGATAACTTATAAGTCAGTTGAAATTCGGATGAGATGAATGTGCAATTTACTATAGGAAATGTATGAAACTAGAATGGTTATATATTATGTATGTGATTAGAGAACTTGTAAAGTAGAGTAAGACACATTCTGTCTCTCTTTAGGAAATTTTAATAAAGTGCAAAAGTTCACCTTATAATGGGACAATGCAAAAAGTAAAAATTTAGACTAAAGTTTAGGAATAGGAATAAGTAGAAGTTTAGGATTAGGTCTGACCTAAATCAACATCGATATTTGATCTTAGTGTTAACAGTAAATGTATGTATCATCACAACAGTGGATAAATATTTTACACTTTTCTTAGAATTCTTTAGAAAGGCATAGTACACTGAATCTTATTTCACCTGATTAATAATGCGAAAACATTGTGCTATTGTCAATTAGCCATTTTTACATCTTAATTTATTCACAGCACTTAGTTTGAAGTTTTTCCATGGTAAACTAAAGCAGTCTTTTCTATCATTTTTACAACTCCTACAACTTATCCACATTCATAGTCTTGCCATATTATTTATCAAATTAGGGATTCCGATGACTAAATATAAGTAGATTTTACTAATTCCTTAACAAGGTTAAAGCTCTTTTACACTGAGTATTGTACTTGATGCCAAAACCCAAAAAGCATTGTATTTAATCAGATAGGCTATCTATCATAATTGAATCTCATTGGATCAGCTTAGCAAGAGAAGTTGGGTGTGAATCGGCGATTTAAATGTATTGTGTCAATGAAGAAAACTACTTTAGGATAATGTATCAACACCTAAAGACTCAATTACACTTTAGGTAATCTCAGATGATTGTAATTTTTTCGTTATATCTGTTACATAATTGACGACCCTAGTAATAAATGACGATATTATGAACAAGGTAAAAGTATTTTTTGTTTATTAAACATACTTAGATAGATCGCAAATCAAAGTGTTTATTTTCCTTATTTTCTATATGAGTGAATGGTGTTATAAATTATGTACGTAGGTTTCTTGGAAAATATCTATGTACAACAGAGCATGCGTGATGAAGTTAGCAATATGAGTTCCAAACTTTTCAACAGACGTAGTTACCAGTTATCAAGTAGACGCTATACTTTACATTTTAGATCGAAATTATTTAACACCTGTGATTATCCACCATGTACTTTACCTTTTCTTCATTCGAATTTAGAAAATGGTCAATGTTTTGTTTGATTTCTCTAAATTTAAGCATTGATGTAGATACTATTGAATCTATAATCAGGAAATAAAATATACAGAGATTGGGAACTATGACACTGTAATTGTGACAAATGGTTTTATTTTCTAGAACGCAATGTAGATCATAATATTCCATCCAAACTCGTGGTGCAGTCATTGAGCTAAGCATCTGTCATGTTTTATCATGAATCACCTGACGTCACAGTTGTCAACCAATTAAAATTAATTAAATGGTCACTATGCATGACGTTTGCTGTCAGACCATAAGATCACTGGTTCGATACGTTCGGCTTATTTTGTAAATATTCGTGAAGAATAATAAACGATAAGAAGCGTCTGTTTTGCGTTTTACTATTTTCTATTGGTTCTTTAAATGTCATCAGTAAGTAACATGAAGTATCATCACGATCTTATTGGTTTGAACAAATGACCATCCAACAGAATTAATACAAAGAACCTCTATTAAGTAATAAGCAGTCTAGATAACTAAAAGATTTAGATAACGCTATCTGGGAGGAAGGGGTTAGACAAAGAAAAATTTATGTCAGTAAACAATATGAAGGATAATAAATGCTGAACTGAACAATGTGCATCATTATTTTAGTGAGTGGAGTCGACTCACGAATCGCCACTGAGTGGCGAATTTCATTTGTCGAATGTACTTTGTCTAACTGTTTTTATATGTGAATTTTGAACTTATGAATACATTTTTATGCCCACTCAAGGTATTTCATATTAATATTTTTTGACTTTCTGTTCCCGACAATATTTAGTCTATTACGCACTATTGAATGGAATGAATATTGTAAGATCGAACCATTTTTATTTAATCGTTATATTTAATACGTACGTTTTTATTGTAAACTTACCTTTTGTTGTGATTAGTTATTTTTCTGTTTACCAGTCTTTGTCCTCTCCTCTAATTTCGTTTGAATCCATTTTATTCGGCGAATTTCTTTAATTGGAAGATTCGTATTTAAAGGTAAAAATTCATTGCACTTGCTCTATATATTTATAATTGTGCCACGCTTACTTAGAACTCATTTTTTCATTCTATTCTGATTGTTACAATCTTGTTTTCAATTTACATCAGCATATATAGAATCTCTGTTCGTGGATTTTTAGTCAGTGAGAAACTTTTAACTGGCTTTGTCACCGCTAAGCCCATTTCGCACCAGAAGACATTAAGAATGACCATCAACCTATTATTCAGTTTCGATTAAGTGTCCTCAACTTAGGTACGGGAAAATCTATTACATGTAAACAAGCTATATCTTACGTCATCGTATTGTTTCATTCCTCTCTCGCCTGTAATTAGTTTATCCATGTGTCATTATGATTCACTGATACTATTTTATAAGTTTATATTTCTTATTTTGTTTTGTTTTGACACACGATTGTTAATTTAAGACCTTCGTAAATGTTCTATATAACCATGAGATGTAGTCTTGTTCATTTGGTTTATTTCACTCTGAATTTAAAGGTCTCTTGTTATAAATGTGTTACTTAGCATGTCATGTTTTTGCTTAGGTGAACGTCCTAACTGGAAGTTCCATTAGACAAGGCTACTCATTTACTACGTAAATTTCAGGTTTTGCATTCAGTGAAAAGTCCTTACTACTTATTGGATGAATTGAAAGTTTATATGAACTCTTTGTATTTGTGATCGAATTCGCACAATGCCGAATACATTTATTGGTCACAATGTCACGACAAAAACAAATTCTTTAAAAATAAAGTATACAAAATGAGGAGTAGTTACAATACTTTCAATCCACTTCATACTAGTAATATACATAAATTAGTAGAAAAAGTCTACAGCTTTCAGATGATTATACTGAATAATACGATTTTATTTAATATACATTAATATATTTATAGCTCTTTCTGATAACATCATACTATTCATAATTTGAATTTGCTAAAATTAATGGTGTCATTGGAAATGACATTTAATTGATTAAAACAAATTCCACTGTATCAATGCCTTTTTCAGTTAACCAATAATGATTGATCTTTCATATTGTCGAACATTTAACTTATTTTAAACAATCAAATAGTCTAAAGGAAATGTCATCGGTAATCATGATTAGATTGTAAATCATATATCTATTATTATTATTATCAAGTGGCTTAGATCTAAGTACCATTGAATCCATTATGAATTAGAAAATTTACAATCATCATTAATCATAACATAAAATCAAATAACATTGTCAATGGCGTGTAACCAACCAATTATTCGTTCATTTTTGTTTAAATTGTAAATGACATTAAAGTGTATAGTAACGTTGAAAGATTATGTTTAAATGATTAATTATATGTATAGTTGATTTATTACTGTGTGTACAGTATGTGTGTGTCATTAAATATAAACATTTGTGAAGGATGTAAATTTTACATCTATGCTTTCATTCAATAATTAATTTTAGAAAAATTGAAATTAATCAATTTTAGGATCCCCATCTTTGATTTTCTAGTACAAGGATATGCAGCTGTATGCATAACTGTGTTGCTATACAAAGTGTTTAGTTTATCTGATATTTTCCATTTATTTATTAGGTAAGTTGAGTCTAATTGTAACTTTTTAAAATTAAGTTTTCATTCCACGTTGTTTTATTTCAGTAAACATGTTTTCTACCTCGCCAGTAGGGTTGCTGTACACTTATATGACCGCAACAGGCTCATGTATCATTAAATTAGTTGCAGGCGGAAGATGAAGTATATCGCTATTTCTAGGAAATCTGGTGTATTTATTTAACAGTTCATGATGTTATCTAATTATTCTTTGGTTACTTAGTGCTTTTTAGTGAGATGTATTTATACTCAAAGCATCAGTTAAAAACAAGTTTCATAAGTGTATCTACCAGTCCTGTGTAAAAATAGAGACAGTTTAGTACTAATAAGGGCGATGAAATGTCACTAATCTGTTTCAGAGGTCTTGGAAGCAATCCCAATTATGTTTAATATTACAGAAGCCTAATTAAGCTGGGAGTCAAGAAATGGACATGTTCTGAACGAAACAATGAGTAAATTCCCTCCCATACTATAAGGGATGAAATTTAGATAAAGTATCAGTATAATGTATTTAATGCTTCATTCATTTAAAATCTCTCACCTTTCTCATTTGATTTCAGGTTTTTGTGTTTGTAATTTGCAGAAGGTAAGGCCTTGCTATGGAAACCATATGATATAGAAAGCTTTTAGACAACAAAAGTCAATGTCATACAATTATATAGAACATCGTTAAATGTGCATACATTCAAAATGATTGCATTATTATTGGATGTTATGTGCGTAAATCCCATTTATGACGTACAGTGCATTTCGTGTATATTTAACCAAAGCTGCGAAGACTTCATAACTTTGATTAGATGACATATGTATTCGTAAAGTACTTATCATTAAGCACTCTGTTATAAATATTTTTTTTCATTTTGTCTTGCTCTCAATATGCAATCTTCCATACTCAACATTACCTCGGCAGTTGTATCGACTCCTCTCCTTCTTAATGCTTTTGTGGTATCACGATTTAAGACAAGTCACTTTTTCATGTTCTTTGATCATAAGTGACTGATTATATGGTGTAATACAACCTATAGCAAAATCCAGTAGTCACGCCTTACTACTCACGTAGGAATATATTTGCAATTGCTTGCTTAGCTTCTTGATAGTTTGTGTCGGCATTACATTGCAACAGTATAATGTCATCTTAATATATTTCTGTTATGTTGAGAGATTCAAGAAGAATAAAAACTATCAGAATTATATTTGGGAGACTATTTCGATCATTTTAATTGTGTTTAAGGTAAATATTTTATTCCCTATCATTATTATGTCCCGCATACCCTGTCCTCCTGTTTAGCATATTTTTCGTTAGTATATCATTTCCTATTTATGAACTAGTTGTTTGATTGTGTACACATTACCTTAATTCACTACCACTGTTCCCCCTTGTTTTGTATTAATGTTAAATTCCTAATTGGCTGACTGTTTGGCTTGGTTTTGCGTACATATAAAAAAATGCATGAAATATAATATGATTCTGTCTGGTTGTTCATCAATCTTGTGTTCTTCCTATTTCTGGTTTGCGACTGAATGGACGTCGGGCAGATGCGCTTGGACTAGCTAAAGACTCTTATTGGCGTTTGTTATAAAGGGAATTTACACGGTTGCATCACTAGCAGAGGAAGTGGGCTAGTGTATTTGCATTTGTGAAGAACTGGAAGTGAGATTATCAAACATCTTTACACCTTGAAGTAGGAGATAGGTTGGAATCAAACAAACCGGCAGCTGTAAAGGCATATGAATTATATTCGGATTAACCCCACCCTGATTCCATTTCTACTGATTTGCACACATAGCCAGCATTTCCTCTTAAATCTCTTACAATTATTATGTAGATACAAACAATAGAGGATATGGTAATGCATCATCTGAAGCCTCAAAAAGTTACCATTTATGACCTCATTTATAGCACCTGCTATACTTTTCATTGATTGAAGTGGCTTGTTGGGAGTAAACGTTGTGAATGTTAAGCATACCACTATGAAGTTCAGCTTTACAATGCAGTAGATTCTAATCATTCTCAGCTTTGAGATTGCCAATGATTTGTGGGTCGTATAAGGCTTCCTTGAAAACACACACTTCCTGACTGATCATCCATTTCTGAGCAATAATTGCAGCTTTACATATGTCTAGTTCCTAGAAGATAGCAAATTGTTAACGCGTAGACTGAATAAGAATTCGATTGTAATAGCTAAAGCTATCAACGTACATATTCAACGTCAACAGTCCCTTTGGGTGAAACTAGTCTCGTTTGGTTGATGAGCTGTCACTGTTTTTAATTATCAGAACAAATATATGTGCTAATATTATGTACACTAGCTATAAAGCATGTAATAAGTGAATTAAAACTACAAAGTTTTGTGTGTGAACTGAAGTACGTTTATAAAATCTATCTGCTACAGTAATCTAAATGCACTTATAACTGACAACGGAAATCTTTGGAGATAATGAAAAGATATGTTATTTGGTAAATACACAATAATAATTTAGAAAGCTACACGCATAACAGAGTCAATAGACACTAATTCGGCAGAAACTGGAACAACATATAAAATATGCTGAAAATGACTAGTGAATGAAGCAAATCAAGCAAAACAGTTGGATACGACCAGCCTGGATACGCCATATTGATGAATTATTTATGTATGTGAAAATTTTATAAATTATTTGGAATATGAATGCAATACGTGGTTTTGTGATTGTCTTGACTGATCGACTTATATGTTACAGTAAACTGTATACGAAGGCATTGAAGTATTTTAGTAAAAAGTTATAACATTTTAGTTGGCAGATAATTTGCAAATAATTGGATATTTAAGGCTATCGGTCAAAATATGTTTTTCTATCTAAACGGTTGACCCAAGGCTATATCAGCAACTCGAAGTTTTGAATGTCTAACATGTTGTTAAGCCATTCGTATGTATTGAAACGAGGGCATGTAAAATCTAATTCAAGTGAATTCTAACCATACTGAAGTCAAGTGACAACAGACTGGATATCCTAAATTTAGCTGTTTATTCGTTTTGATTTATTCTATTTAGACACAAGTGATTAACATCGATAACGTTAAATCTAACGGAGTAGATCGTAGTTAAAAGTGACGATAATCCGTCTCTTATTTCATTTTATTATGGAATTTATATAAAGATTATGTATTAATTTCAATAACACAAAACTACTCAACCATGTTTTGCGCAAATAAGATACAGCAGTAAAGATATAATGATGTTTACTGCATGTAAGTGAACCCAAAGGAGGTTAAATTATCGGTTCGTTGCTAACTAAACTGTAAAATTTTAATGATTTTTGGACATATTACATTATTCAAGGATTGAAATAATAAAACAAATAAGTTTACACAGATGTACTGCGTTTTCGAGTTACAGTTTCACATAAAAAATTCCTTCAAGACTGCACATTTACTTCATATGACTAATGTCAGTGTAGTCAAAACTAAGGTCAGAGGCTTCCAGCCCTCCAAAGATCTATATTGTAGAAACCAAAAGACGTGAACTTGATATATTCTTAATAGAATAGTTATTCCATACATTTTACCTTCTTCACATAAGTCTAAATGGAATAATAAACGATGGATTTTACAATTCTGACAGTTCTAAAAAGTTTCCTACAAAATACTATCACAGTATCCTTTCAAGTGGTAGGTCTAATTGATGGTGGTTATAATCAGTTAGAAATCAATAAAAGAAGACGTACGTCATGAGGCTGAGGTTATCCCCAACGTTTTTAATGTTTACTAAGTGTGTTACACACTTTCAATCAAATTTATAGTCCATTTATTAAGTGATGAATAATAAAATGTAGTTTCCATTCAATATTTTAGTTCAGGAGTCTACAACTAATTGAAATTGTATTTAAAGAATATGTACAGTACAACGTAGACTACTATTTTCGATGACGATCGCAAATATAATCACAGTTAGAGTTTGAAGTGTAATCTTTACTGAAAACTAAACTCATCCATTAAATGGACAGAAAAATAATCTAAAGTGTTGGATTTTATGCATAAAATCAATAATAACGACGTCAATGATAACATTGGCCTATTTTATGCTGTTAAAATTTCTATATTACACTGGATGTTAATTTTTGCAATATATTGGGTACAGTAGTATTCAGTCAACATACTAGGTTTGAGTAGAATACGGTGAGACAGTTAACAAAGTGTTCTTAAACAATTTATGCTCCACTACCCGTGATGTAATTAGTACACAACTTATGAACTGTACAAGATTGTTGGATTTTTATTCTTAAGTCTGGTTAATGAGTTAATAAAAGTATTCAATGGATTGACTATAAAATAACGCAGCTTTAGTCTTTAAATTTGAATTATTTTTGCATCTTGGCAAATTACCAAATGGTTTGCAGAGCACACAGTTTTGTAAGCGTCAGTTATGTATGCTTCTAGATCCATTTCTTTTTGTGTATTACTTTATACTACTTACTAATATTCATTAGCTTCTGTATTGTGATTCTTTTTTGAACTTATGTGGAATTTACGTGCCCTTGAACTTTAGTCCATTTTATCATTGTAATTGTTTTACCTCATCACAATTAAGAGTATATCCCAACCTTCATTTACCATTTATCCAAATCTTATTTTTTCGAACCAATTTACGTAGTTTGAAAAGTACTGTATACTAGTACTCATTTGATGTCGCTCCGTCCTTATACAATCCATCTGTAAATAACCTCTTAACTAAGTGTTAATGAATCTACCTTTTGGCTTGATTTCTTTGAAGTGTTAATGACACCCTAGATACATAATGATGTAGAGTTGTTAAACACTATTGTTTACGTTGTCTTCATCTTAATATCAGAGGTTTGGAGAGAAAAATTAAGTGTTTGGATTTTTTTGATCGTACTTTCTATTCAATTATTTAGTCAGAATCCTCGTAAAGAGTATAACAGCAAGTTTCTAATACGTATCAAACAAACATCAAAGCTTATGTTCATACCACAAGGACTTGGTTAATATGAATACCTTAAAATGCTCACTTTAGTGATATTCAAAACAGCTTCACGATTAAACAGATTAGTTCAAATAATACAATACTACATAAAGCACTAATTCGCAGCAATAGTTTATATTTAGAGAAGTGAATATATAGCAGTTATACACTATGCTTACATGATTGATTCATAAGCAATAACCAGTTAATGCGAAGGTTAGATGATATACGTAGATTATTGGTATTTGGTCATCGCTGTCTTCGTAACACCACTAGCGTTTGTTGGGACCACCAGGTAAGTAGTAATGAGGTTAAAAGTTGGATAGTTGGACAACTTAGCAAGTCAGCTGATGAAATTGTGAATCATCATCAACTGAGGTGGTCGGGAAAAGCATTGCGTATGCCCAACCACCCCCCCCCCCCACCTACCTCGACGGGAGATGATGACTGATAGTGAAGTTGGATGGTAGACAGCTAGGGGTGGCTAAACCAAATAATAATATAAGTTCTGTTTTGTCGGAAGATTCAAAAAGAGTTACTCTTGGAAGTGTTTTTTCAGAAGACTATTTCATTTATTCCGAGTATATATAAATCGGTTATTTAATTTCTACTACTGTAATGTTTCCAACATCATAACCTCCGATTAGACTCTTGAACTGTTGCAATATCATTTGTTATTCAGGAACTATGACCAATTAATCATGTACCTACACCCTAAGTCCTTAGTAATTAATATTCCCGTTTTGTATAGACGTTATTCTCCCCATTGATGTGTTGTGTGGTCAGGTTTTGTGCATATATAAAATAGTGTTAGAAATACAATACGATTCTGTTTGGGTGGCTCATCCATCTTGTGTTCTTCGTTCCGGCTTGGAGACTGGTTGTTGCGGGGCAAATGTGTACGGGCATCGATTAGTAGTTATCAAAGTCATACACTAGATTTTCCATACGTTGTGATTTGGGCCGATAATAATTCAAAATGTAACAAGTTCATATAGCCACTAACTGCTGGTCTGGGCTACGTTAGTACATTCCAGCTACTTGATTAAGGTCCGTGTGATTGCAAAACAAACGGTTAGTCACTCTGAGTGACATGGCTTTAAAATGGGGCAGGTGCATTCACCCTTTATTCTCCCTTAAATTGTGAGCTTAAAATTACTTTATACCATTCTTCTCACGAATCAATTCTGTCACCATGCATCATATTCTCTATATCTACATTCTTCTCACACGACTACTTCTACTAGTTTAGTATTCACCTTGGGATGCTGCTAAGGTGTAGCTATTTGAGCTGATGCACAAATGTGCTAGGTCCTATGTTACACATACATACATACAAACACATGAAGTTGATACAAATATTTCATTTCTGAAGGGGGATGATTAACGTTGGATTGAATAAACTAGAAATGACCATGAAACATGGCGATAAATGTTCAAATCATTCAAAAAGTATTAGTTTTCTCAAAATTATAGATACGCCATACTGATAAGTTCAACTAGCATGAAATCTAAGTCATGTAGGATTTCCGATGAACTACTTATACTTATCGAACAACTGGTGCCTTCTAAATAAAATCAAATAATATAAATTACTACTTGGATTCATCTACCTTACAATTCTGTATAGAATAACACATGTACTGTGTATATACGTATGTTTAGAAATATTAGTAATATTATAACAATTATGTAATCTATTCTTGAGATAAATATTAATTGCAGATAAATATAAAGATATATAAAATCATTTACACTGAGAAAAATATCTAAACAAAATATCAACAAAATATAATATTAAGTAGTAGTAATAATAATAATAATAATAATAATAATAATAGTATTAAAATAATCGTTTATTGTATTCAATATGAAACAATCAAAGGCGCATTAGTTGAATAACTAATTAATTTCAAAGTTAAAAATAAATAAATAAACGGAAAATATTAAATGGCAATTAAAATAATAATAATAATAATAATAATAATAATAATAATGAGAAGTAAGAGAATAGAACTGTCATAGTTATTATTTTGAAATAAATATAATAAAATTTAGAAAAGTGCAATCGATCGATCATTTGGTGCTTGAAATTTCCACCATGGTACAGAAAATCGATATTGTCTATAAGTACAATCATGATTTAATAAAGCTAAATACGTTCTACCATCGACAACATATGGTTTAATATCAGTATAATTTTCTGTTAAACGATTTGTGTAGATTAGTTTAGCGAATGCCTATTAAAGATGTCAAGGAAAGTAAAATAAAATTTAAAACGAATACAATTTTTGTAAAATAGTGGGAAGGGGGTAGGAGTGGTTGTCAGGATAAATGCTAGTTTATAGAGATATTTATATGTGCTGAAGAAGGAATTTTTATCATGTTAGTCAGAAAATCATAGATCACTGGACAGTCTTTACACCATTTTTTGTAATTGAAAAATTAAATCAATGTAGTCGGCTGATGATGGTGTGCATGGGCTCCAAAGCAACTAAGACGACCCAGTAAGTTGGCCTGAATTGTGGCCAATCCCTATAGATGCAACTAAGTGTGTCACCATGCGCATCAGACATCCAAGTAGCGCAAACTACCATATTGTTCTTAGCCTCAACTCATAATGATCTACAAGGTCATAGTAAGTCATTACTTTAAGATAATGGTTTGTTATCATTCTATTACTTCTAAAAGGTTCAGAACAGTATGGTAGTCAAAAAGAACTATCACCAACTAGGGTACGAGAACGTTTACTATGATTCAAAATGACTTGCTGAAGTTCAACTTCGAAACTATGTCCATAAAGCCAGATACTGTACAAAAAGGTAGCACAGATCTTTTAGAAAGGTTACATGCAACTACCACTAGTTTAACACCGGAATTGTGGCTTACCGCACCACGAGCAGCCTGAGAAGTTACAACACATCACTCCGTCTTGCCGGAGACAAAAATGTGGTTTAATTATAATGTATAAAATATTAATAAATTATTTTGGTTTTCATTTTTCCTCTCTTTTATTGAAAATGGGTTAGAGACAACTGAAGAGATAGAGTGGGCAGATTAAAAAGTCAAAAACAAACGGTATCCTAATGATTTACAGGTTTTCCTGACTGTTTAATCAAATCTTTGAACCTAATGCTGGTAGAAGTGGCGTCTCCAAGTGGCTAATTTAGGAAGAAAAGCCTAATAGAAAGGAACAAGCAAAGTCACCAACTCTTTTGTCCCTCAAAATATAAGACTGAATCTATATTGTCATTTAATAGTCTAAAGGTACTTTACTCATAATACACGAGAAGACTTGTGTTGGTTTCAATCTATATAGTACTGATGATGGATGATTTCTGAAAAGAAACTGTTTCGAAATAAACAACTACTCTTTCCCCAATTGGTTTTCATAGATGATTAAAGCCAAGTCCCCTACCAACTACAAGCTTTTTTTATTCTACTTAAATTACTACGAATCATAGTGTTCAAAAATATTAACGAATACATGTAATTTGACCGATGAGTTCTGTAAAAATTAGTCTTATTGGTAGGCGGATTTCTCTAGGAGCTGACATTAGAGAGGGTGGCAATGAGAAATGAAAATAATCGGATAGATGTTTCTTCCTGACACAGAATCTCACGGAGGTGAACTTTTAAGTTCCGCTTGTTAATTTTGAGCTACTGAGTTAAAATTCAGTAGTTTATATTTTTAACCTTAGTCTACTTAAAATTGATCATGATAGTGATTTAGATATGCATACTGTTTCACATTTGATGTAGATCAACTTTACTAGTCACTATTCTTACTGGAATGTGGGAGCAATGTCTAGGAGGGACAACAAGAGTACACTTCTAAAGTGTTGCATATTAGGAAGAAATATTCGTTTACGGTGACAGTTTATGGCCCGATTCGTGACAGAAATCACCTAAAAGAATGAATGCATAAAAGCTAACCGGTATATGCGTAACATAAAGAATTGCAAAGGTCACTGTAGAAACACGAAATTAAATGGGGATATACTTCTCAATCGATTCTTTCATTAAAACGATATGTAATTGCCATCCAATCTATATGGCACAAAGATTTTATGGAAGTCAAGAGCATGACTTCAACTAAATGGAAATTTATAATGAGTGGCACGATTGTTACCCATCATTAATCTTACAATTTAAATAACATTATCAACTAATTAAATTGTATATCGCCTTAGTTTTTTCTATCTGTTTACCCATCGATAAACAAGCAAGTAGCATTGAATCATCAAATTATCATATGTCATCTGATACTTGTGGATAGTCAATATAATTAAAAATTTTATAGTTAAAATTAAATCTACGGTTCACTTCCGTTACATTGCTTCTTGATAAAGTCGTTATGAAATACAATCAGAAAATGAGAAATAGATCACTGTGCAATTATATCAGTTTACATAGACTTGACCAACACATACTTATTAACTACTTACATTGCACACTGACTCATCATGCTCATTACCCCAAATATAAATGCATTCCAAAGTAAGATTTGTAATTAATGATTCAGCTAATGCACAAAGTCCAGGTCCTTTCATTTCACAAAATTGTACTGCAAGACTAATATTCAGAAAAGAGAAGAATAAAATAGTTTTACGTATTAACACTAAGTTCCGAAAACTGTCTAATTTAATAGATGGTAATGGGAAATTTTTCAGGTTTGTTGAATTATTAATAATGTTTTATGTATATACACATAAATTATTTAATTTTGAATGTGATTTCCAATGAGGAGAAGAAAGTATTTGAACTAAATGACACCGTAGTGATTAAGAAAAAAAATAATCCAACCCAATGACCAATTAAAAGTATGAGCAATCAAGTTTCAGTGGTATACTCAATGTGTGAGCGATGGCAAAACAAAATTAATATTGAAATAAGATAAGTAACAGAGAAGAAATCTCAGCAGACTTCTTCAGGAAGATTTAATAGTTAGATATCATATTGTATTTTGAGAAATAAATATCAAACAGTGGGAAATGCAGATGTAAAAATGTGTAATTCTGACGTGGTAAGTAGTTCTTCACATGACATAAATAAGTAAAAAGGTTACGAGATATGGCTTATGAAGATAAGAATCAATGTAGAAAACATAAATCACTGACCAATTACTTCACTAATAATCGAAAGTCGATTCAGCGAAAAGAGAATTCAGTTTTGGTTATATTGCGTTCACTGAGATGGTTAGTTTAAATCCAGGGATTTTATCTTCATTCTGAACTATTTAATCGGCCCAAACTTCTGACAGAAGTAAGATATGAAATTTTCTGCAAAAAAGACTAGCAGCCCGTTATGCAGACCTTTAATCTCTTTAGTTGTTGTTAACACTTGTCCCGTTATTTTTTTAAAATTTATTTTGATTCCCTTCCCTCGTGACCTGATTTATAGTACTGCAGTTAATAACTATTTTTTTAACTAGTTGATAAATTACATCTATTTTACTACATTTATTGACTACCAAATGACCTATATGCCATGTTCCTAAAAATTCTCTGATCTTCTCTGTGTTTTCCTTATCCGAAATGATGTTTTCCCAGTTGAAAACAGGTGTCCGTAGTTGTCAGTATGCATTAATATAAGAGAATATATGCAGTGGCGTTTGACGGCTAATTGACGTTAGTGCAGATGGAGATGAAGAAATCAGTGGTATAATTTCAAACTATTACTAAGCTTGTGCAACAGCAAGAGATCCTCATTATACAACCCGGATGGTCAGTAATATAAATAAAGGACCATTGCACAACTCGTCGAAATAAAGTGAAGAATATAAGTAAATTTCAAAAGGGACATGTTTAAAAGAAAAAAGGATCCTAATGTTTACAGGCTCGGCTAGACCTACTAGAAAACATTTGCATCTCATAGGCTCAGGGCAAGAAACACAACTTAGGTAGAACAAATGCAATTAAAATTGACGCATAGTATACTTTCTCCTTCCGGAGATGTTACGAGACCAGATCGATGATACGACTTAAACTTGACCGTTATCTTTACAAGTGTCAGTGTTAATACAGCATACTTGAAAATGGAAACAAAAAAATGAGTAACATTTTTCCACTTGTGACTACCGTTATAATTCAGTGAGTTTGACTCATGAAATGTATTTGTCAAATGACGTAGTGAATATGATCCTAAAAACTAACAAAACAGCTTTTAGAGCAATAAAACAAATTATACTTCAATTCCGATTACTAGGTTATCTTACCATTATCTGATAAATAATTTATTTCTTATTTTCTAACTACGCTAATATTTACCTAAGAATTTCGAATTCAATCTGCATGAGGAGAACGCTATGGAATAAGTCGGTTTCATTGTTTCCTTTATACCTAGGTATATTATGGTACTATGGTATCGTAAAGGAAATTAGTGGCATGCAACTGATTTAAGCTGCCGAAATTCTTATGTTAATTAAATTGGTAAACGTAACAATCAAAAAATGTGAGGATCCTGACTAATATATTTTACGTAATGATCCGATTCTTGCTACTTAAATGATATATTATTACTAGGTATTGTGGAGACTCCTGAATTTTACTTCGTAGACTGATCGTCAGGCAACCATTGAGAACCAAAGGGTACTAGGCAATTGTTTCGTCCTAGTGCGAGACTTCTCAGTAGTTCATTGAATAACAGTGAATGATAAAAGAGTAATATCGTAAATGAACTAAAGGTATAAATGTAAACTACTGGACCTGAAGATTAAGTGCCGCACAGTCCGTGGGTCCTGGATTTGAGCACTGGTGGAATTGTGAGTCCACATTGTTGAAATTACTGTAAGGGGGTGAGAATTTGCCTACTTTCTCCTTGTTTCACGTGGTTGTCTAACATAGGTCATTTCATTATCCGAAACATTAAATGACACGTATTTAACTCTTATAATTTTGTATGGAATGTAAAATGTTACTACTTGACTAAATCAGACAAAGACATTTTTGTATCATGATTAGTAGTTGCCACAGGTTACATTTGACTTAATTTCGGTCATATTTACTTTGAGGTTGGCTAAATTCAAACAGCATACATAGTTCGAACCCATCGTTAACATTACAAAGCACAGTAAAACTGTCTCACTGTCTATGAGTATAAATCAAGTAGTGGAATCAATAACTTATTTCAATAAAATATGATACTAACACTTTCAAATGTGTATTATAAAGAAGTGCATTGGCCAAAGCTTTAGCTCCTTTACACTGGACACGATTGAATGCCAGATCCAAAACAACTAATGGACAATTTATGCTAATAATTTTAGATAAAGAAATGGCTCCATCACGTGAGACACGATTGCTATAAAAAAGGATAAAGAATGTAATAATAGTTTTTAAATAAACATACAATATTAATCAAAGTATATAACTTTTAGGACTCAGTAAACTGATTAAAGAAAACATAGGATAATCAATACACATGGTAGATGTATCCATATTAAGCCAATGGCCAAATGAAGTGTGTTATGATATCAGCTGTGAAGGTCTATAAGTTGTGGTCTCAACATCGACAAAAATCTTGGGAACAATTCAAGTAAGACAACCTTGTAGCTATCCCATCACACTAGTGGAGGGGATTCTATGACGTAAGTTGTGTTAAGGCGGACGAAATCAATCACTCAGTAAGTAATCTCAATAAATGAATCAAAACTTCATTAGGTTTTAAAATGTTCATAAATGACTGGTTTGATTTTAAGCAAAACTATATATGTAACTTATCAGTAAGTAATTCGTAGGATCTTCAATGCAGTAAACCCGGGTTTCGTAAGTCAGGATTTAAAATTACAAAAAGAATTTGACGATCGTAGTTTAATAATTTTTACTCATAAAAAGTTCAGTTATTCGCTTTTAAGTTAGTTTCTGATTAACTTTAAAAAATGTAAGTCAAAAGAAAACACAGTCTGATGCTTTTCATTGACAACTAACTTCATTTAACAGAATTGATGGAATTACTAAGAAAAAGATAATCTTACTATAATGTGAATTATCAATTATTGTGCCAAATAGTATCACAACTGGAAGACTACAAATTTAGCTTGTTTTTATTATGTTATCCTACTGGATGCACTGTTTTAGTGATATATTCTTCATGGTAGTATAAATAGTGCATATACCGTGGTATTATATGTATGACTGAGTTTCTTCGAAGTATCCTATTGTAAAAACCTATCTTTCTTGATATTCACCTCGAGTAACCAAAGAATCACTTAAATGTAAATATATTAGTGAGTGTTTAATATTAGTAGTTTCATTAGATACATAACCATATTAAAATCGCCACTCAATACGTATTATTAACAGTTTAGACGTGAAAAGAAATAAGATTACATTGTTAAATACAATTATTTACCGATTTGCCAGTATGAGGGACTAATTTAATGATTTTCAGTCTATAAACATAAACTTTTGGAGGGTAAGTTAAGTAATCGAAAGAAGTACAATAGTAATACCTACTTATCATATGTACTGAGTGTTCTTAGATGATTATGATTCCATAATTTTAGTTTTATATTCCATTTTATGTAGAATGATCACCGAATTTTATATTAATTTATAGTTAGTGAAAAAAGCACTGATAACTGAAGTTGGAAATTTCTACCGAATGATAGGAAAATATGGTGTACTTACGCACTTATATCTAGTAACTCCAATGTATCATTACGTTCTAAGGCCTCAGACAAACGTGTTGCTCCGAAATCACGCATATCACATTTTGATAGGTGTAATTCTCTTAAAGTTTTATTGATCTTTTAGAAGTCGGTAAATAAAATAAAGAGGGTAAAAGTTTCACTGTTAACACTTAAATGAAGAAACTGAATTGTAAAGGAACATAAAAATAATAAAAATTATCGTGTTATTTAAAAGTTCCTTACAGCCAGAAATTGTTAACTGATTCAGATAATCCTAAACTATTTCAATCTAGTGTCTTATCTGGTTAAATATTGTGTACATCTGTTATTTATTGTGAAATGAAACTAACCATCAGTGTTTAAACAGCTTGAAATCAACTGTGACATAATTACCTAAGTCAACTGAGTCATTAAAGCATAACATTACTTTATAATCAATGAAAACAGGGCGAATAAACTTCAAAACTTATTGTTATTGTTTAAATGAACTCATAATGTCCAGCTTTAAAAAAACAATTAGTCACCGGGCGACCACCATATAGACAAAATTGTTTCCCTTAATCTTTTCTCTCTCAAGAAAACTACATATTTAACTGGGATAAAACGAATAAGGTAGAAAGCATAACTGAAAACAATAAAAATAGTTGTAGTTCACAAAGAAGTAAAAGTTTCCGAGGAATTCCAATACTAACATGTCAGCAGGAGCCCATAATGTGATGAAAGATCATGCATTATGGTGAAAAACTAACCACTATCTGAGTTAACTAAGCTATTTGGCTAATCGTGAGATAAATATTATGCTATATGTATTATCATTACATTTAATCATGTATAACAGATACGCACACTTATGAGAAGTTTTAAACTGCGAGAAAATTATGTTAGCAGTCTTCTAAAATTTATAATCGGGTGTTGTCGAGATTGTTGAATGTTAATTTGATATCACCACTGATCACCAAGAAGCAAGGAACAGTTGTTTCCTCTTAGTATGGGGCTCTTCAGCAGCCTGCACCAATATCAGCTCACTAGTGACTAACTTCTCGAGGTGATTCCTGGAGTTCTAGAAAGCAGACGTAACCAGTGGAGCTCAATCGTGTCGAATGTGAGTCAGTTGCCTACCAATGACAACAGATGGGGTCACGAAAACGTATCGTGAATCGACTGAATTGGAAATATTAACAATTGAGAGCCACGTAAGTGGTCTAATGGTAAGACATTCGTTGCGGAGCCAGAAGGCTTTGAGTTTGGTCCCTGATGGGGTAGTGGATGCTCACTGCTGAAGAGTCCCACACGAGGACTAATCGGTTACCTTGTACTTCCTAGTGAACGATGGTTGTATAATTCAAACCAATTCATGATATCAAAATTGAGAATCTAGTTTAACATTACTGCATTGACGCAATTACACTATATCTAACCTGTAGCATATTACATTATTTTATAAAAAGAATAAATTATTATAAGTTATCTTACGCGAAGCATATCAGCAAAGTGTACAATTGGTTCTTCTTGTAATGTCCACAATAATTGTCGATTTAAATTGATACCAATAACTGACTTGTTTCTTTTTAATACAGTAGCAAATGCAATACAACTAGTTATATCCTTTTCATGTGAACAAATGGGAAATTAAAAATAAGCAAACATAATAAGAAACTTCAATTATCCAGTTCATAATAAGAGATGAACGAAATATTAGACTAAATATTTTTGCCGACGTGATAAACATAAAATAATACACACTTTTACAAAACATGAAATTATAAATTTGAACTTTAAATAAAACAATTAAATGAAACAGACAGAAATGTTTATCACTATCTGCATAAACAAGTTAATCAGAGTAAGGTTAGATTCTTATATTTTATAATAATCTGAGAGTGAATCTTGTGATTAATCTTGAAAACTGAACTTTGACGAACATTTTCGAACTTTATTCTCTACAGTCATGTATATATGTTAATTTAAAAAAAAGAATATTTCAACGAAGAGTTCCGTTTTCGCAAAATTTATCACTTTAATGTTGTACAACCGCGAATACCTGCATTTTTCATAACAATAATCAATATTTGTTAATGACAAAAGTCAGTGACCTTAGCAACAATAAAAGAAACGTTATTCATATGATTCTGATTATTCATCAAGATGTCACAGAAGTTAGATAACTACTATTAGATCTGAAGAAAAACTTATGCAGGCTAAGATGAAATTTTTTCAGAAAACTAAGATAGAATGCACTCAAAAATGAGAATTAAACAGCTTAAGGTATGAAGTCAGTGAAGATAGCGAGGGAAGTAGCAATGGCGTTTGGAGACTTTTTGAGTTTAAGACCAATATAGAAGTAGAGGTTGAACAAGTTTCTTTCCAATACATAATTCTGACTTTAGTAAGTGTATAGCCAGTGCTTCAACAGTTGAAAGTAGACGAAAGATTACTGTACTAGATAGGCTTTTGTTGGCTTTATAAATGAGTTTAAACGAAGAATCTGTTTTGGATGAGTGGCCTGAGTTTACAAGATGCTCAGTAATTGGGCTTTTTACTGATCCATCGTCACTTCTTCTCTACTGGATGATGTTCTTAAACCCTTCTGGATAGAATCCTTATTAAACCATCTATATAGCGGGCTTTATAAAAGTGAATAAATGATAAACGCACATGAAAGTGGTCAGATGCAAGAGTTTGTCCCACATATTGTTGCTAAACAAGGGATGGCTAGATACCAGTAATCTTAAGGTTGCCGTAAAGAATGTTCTTTTAACTGCATTAGAAATCTTTCTCTTTAGGATATCTACAGCTTCGTCATTGTTGAAATTGATACGTGGATTAATTGGAGCTTTGAGTTTCATGTTCTTGTCAATAAATCGAGGTGGATATCCATTTTCAATAAAATTTTTCCTTAGGCTGTTTAACTCCTCATTTAAGATGTCAGGAGGCCAACTTCTGTGAATTCTTGTGAGAAGCTAGATAATTAAATTTATCCTTTTACTGATGGCGATCCAACTGTGGTAACTGGCCATTCCAAAGTGACTTTCTGGAAATAGACCTACTTAGGGTTTCATCAGGTTTCCTTGTCATTAGTACGACAAGAAAGTGAGAGTTAAATCTGTTTTCCACCACAAGTGAAAATGGAATTGAAGGATGATAGTTGATGAAGGCATGTAGAATATTGCTTGACCAATACTTAGTATAGTAAATGATAAAAATATCGTCAACGTACCTTCTATCTAAACGGGAGTCTCCTATAGCTACTTTTAATTGCTTTTTCTCGAAACTGATCATGAAGCAATCTGCTAGTAATGGACCTAAAGGTGATACTATAGCTATGACGTCTTTTGTTTGTAAATAATGTCAATGAATTTAAACTGCATATTGAATGTACATGGTAATAACAATTCCTTGGAAATGAACTCACCGAAAGAGGACTCTTCACTGAAACATATTCTTGTATATTCAAGACATAATGGGTGAGTGAATCAAATGACTTGCTGGTTACTTAAAAAATGTGAACTGTAGTCTTGTACATGTGGTTTACTACACTAAATTGTGTAACATTCATTGTCAACTTTTTAATGTACTAAATGGCAAGTTTCCATATATCTTCATACTATGATTATACAGATATTACCACGAAATACGTTGCTTAACATACATAATCAGATTGGTTAGTTATATGCACATTATTCATTAAAATGTTTAAATCTAAACTGAAAATACAGAAAAATCAAAAAAGTATTTCACTCCCATGGTAAACTTTCATGTACACACCTCGTCTTCATAAAATACAATCTATAACTTGTTTTGCCTCGAAATTATAAGAAAATCTAGTATGTTCCCTGGAATTACACTTATTAACGTGGCTACATGCATCTGTAATTTTATTGTAATGTAATCATATGTAAAATCTAACCTCAAAAATGCATTTCTTATTACTAGGTGCAAATCAGTTTACTTTATACACTAGAATATCTTTTCACTCAACTAACCTGATCACACTCTCCAAGATCTAAAAATTCAAGTATATCATTTACTTGTAATGCTTGGGCAAAGAACAGACCTCCTTTGGAACCGATTGGATTGCCAGTCATTTTCAAAATTACCAAACTTCTGTTACTCTAGTGGATAAAAACAACCACAACATTTGTTACACTATATATGTATATACTCATTTAATCACTAGTAGGGAAACACAATTTTGTACATTCCCTAAAAGCGCACTATTGGAAAATTTGTTCTTTAGATTGCTTAAATGACAAACTATCCATATAGATGTCCACTTTCATAGAAAATGGACATTCACTGAGATTTATTAAGAGAAATATAAAAGGAAAATAGTATTCTCAGATCAAGTGCATAGTACCTAAGAAGGCAATCTTTACAAAGTACCAGTTCAAAGGAGATATTGGTAGTGACATACTGAAAACCGTCTAGAGAGATCAGTTTGAAAGACGTTCAATGCAGCAGCACGTCCCTGCACAAGCTACTATAGCAACCTTCTTATATGCATCTAAGCAAAAGGGAAGTTTCCAAGACTGAACCAACTCAACGCGTAAATACGAATTCATTTGATCCTATGGAATTAGATGCACAGGTAGTTCGTCGAAGTTATCTGTTCGCTGCATTCTGGAGTATTTAACAGAATGGGGCAGCAAAAAGCAACGAAGATCAGACAAATAATATATCCTATCAAGTGTAATAGTTTCAGGACAATGTTATTCAGATTCTTCCTTTGGCATCATTTACAAAATTCAGTTAACAAAACCAAGAAGCGTACACTCAAATATTCGTGTTATATCAGAAGCCTTAACTACCCATAATTTAAAACTTGACCATTGTGTACCAAAACGATTTGTTTGATCTCACTCTTTGTTATGCCTATAGTTTAGTCATTATGTGCAATTTATTCATTTATTTACTCACTTTCTCTTTGGTAACAAGCATACTTTGGTATATTTTGCTTTATATTATTACTATTATCGACAGTGTATTACTGTTACTCTAAACGTTGCCACTACCACTGAATTACTGAATATCATTCATAAATATTTCATTTCAACTTAATGGCACTCATAATTATTCTATAAACAGCATTAAAAATCAGTCGATCGCCATCTTGTTACGAGGAAATAAATATAGACAAAGCCAAATCCAGTAACTTTAGATTTAGGACAGTTATGGTATATTTAGTAATTGGCTAGTACTTAAATCCAAATTAAATGTTTCATCCTACTCTTGATTTAATAGGTGTATATATATATATATATATATATGGTTACAATGATAATAAGATCTTGTATCTTTTGCTTCACATGAAAATGCGTTATCCACTGATCTATAGTCAATCTCGAATATCAACAACTGAAAGGTACGGAGAAAATAAATTAGAACAGTTAGTGAAGACAAGTGAGGAGCTAATAGAAAAGTGATTTTCAAATATGATATTTTTGCAAACTTAATGAATAAACGAAATACTAACTAGAAAAAACATGATGCCCACTACTCAGGTTTCAGAAATAATGTTAGTCTATGATGAAAATCGTCTTGTAATTTTGAACACTAACTGGAGCATTATTTTATACGTTGAAATGTTTATTTAATACAAATACAAACCAATAATTGCATTGTTAAATAAAAAAATTGATGTATATGTCTAAATTAACATCAGTAGACCTTATCTTACTTTTAAAGAATCGGCAAGAAATTCTGCACCTTTTTCAGTGATATCATTGCCCATAAGATTTAATTCTTCCAAAAGACTATCAACCTTTTAAAAATGAATGGAGAGTTAAAAACCCAACAGAATCTGTTTTATTAAATTAACTTCTATTCTCCGTAAGTATGCACCATGATAAACAAAACTATTAGAACTATGGAAGATATACGTCCTGACCTATGTCACTATTTCTTTTTAACAAAAGCATCTCTGTGATAGTAAATAATTCATGATAAAATATCATTTAACTGTTGAATATGATTTGTTGCTCATATTGGTCAATTACCAATGGTAAAACCAGGAAGCCTTGAATATTCTCTCTATTATAGTTTTAAATAACTGAAGTGTCCACACAACCTACATACCGGTTTAAAGTTAAGATTGTTGGGTAGGCTCAGAAAACCCCTTTTGAAGCAAGCTCAAGATGGCATAGAAATCAATAGGAAATGTTGTGTCCAATCAGAACGCAGATAGTATTTTATCAGAAACTTCTAGATGATGAGAAGTCATATGCTATGCCTGTGATTGGACAATTATCTTATCATTATTGTGTTTAGTAGGTTACAGAAGTCTCTAGAAGCCTGAAGGAAAGTTATGATAATATATACCTAATTTTCTGCACATAATTGAACACTTTCAGTAAAGTGTTTTTTGCAGTATTTCCTGTCTTCTCTCTCGTGTTCCTGTTGACGAGTAGTTTCAGCCTGGAGGTCGTATCATAGCTTAGAAGTCGAATCGTGCGGTCAACCTAGACAAAATAACAATTGACGACGGAGATTTTGCGGTCGATAAAATGATCTAAGCCAAGCGTCACAACAAAAATGCCATAGTCTCATGATAAGTGCTGAACCTTTAGGTCAACAAATTGATTTCTTGGTATTTTGGCAACATAGTACGGTAAAGTAGCTGTTCAATGCCTAGTGATTTACTAAATGATGTCAATGAACTCACTACTAAACTAAAATGAGCCTATATCGAACAAAATTAACAAAATTACTTTTATCCATATTATAATAGTTTACTTAATGCAAAATTACGAGCTGTGAGACTATTACATATTTAAAATAATAATACTAAAATATTCTACATTTTAAATAGTGGCTTGCTGTGACTTACAGCAGACACTCTTTTCGTCTTATGTATAGACCTCTTCCGATGGGTATTTATACTGAAACTGAAATTCAGTCCACTTGAAAAGCAAGGACGCTACAGTCTAGGCCGATGAGTAACTATTATCACGAACGCTTTTAGTAGGTATGATAATACATAATATATATATAATGGTTTGTATATTCTCGTTGTTGAAATTCAAGACAGTGTAGATCTGTCTCGACCATCAACAGCAGATCTGCAACTTACTTTTAAAAATTCACATAACTTCTCACTTCCATTATCTTTAATACAATTATACCGTAAATCCAACATTGTAATACAAGGTTTAAGGGATAAAGCCATACACAATGGTGGGAGATCAGCATCAGTCAATTGAATGGCGTCTAAATGATGATTATTGCCACACAGTTTTAGGTAGATTGCGAATAACCCATCATCACTATAACAAAAGCAGAACAATAGAACAAAGATATATTTATTTCACTTCTAACAAGTTTTTGTAGCTATAGAAATGTAGCACTATATGTAACAAACCAGTCGTGTAAATAGGACTATTAGTCAGTAAAAATTGATATAAAACCTAACAAAAGTTGTGATACTATATCAATACAGCGAGAAGAAATTAACATATCGTGGAGATTAGCAGAAAAGTAGAGATAGGAGCAATATTAACGGTAGCAAGAAGGACTAAGAGTTGCAGAATATAAGTGAAAAAGAAGGGGTTACATCTGTAGACTAAAAAGTATGGGGTAATACTGAGGCTAAATGGAAAAAGTGAGTGAGTGGAACCACTGCAACCCAATATAAACCATACCAATCAAGGTTTCCAACAACTGATCATATACAAACATGGCTTATAACAGAACACCTAGTGATTTTATCGACCAACCCGACGTTATGATCTGACTGTCTATGCTTTTTTCTAACCTATTCTGTGCTGGTATATCGCTAGACACCAAACCACTAGAGTTGACATTATGCCAAGATAAGTGTAGTAGTCAACATATCAAGCCAATTTACTTCCTATATTAGTTGATGTATATATGCTGACCTATCCTGAAGAAAAGCACTGCATTTAAAGGGAGAAAAATGAGTCCCAAATGTGCTCTAATTGTTACTCTTGGTGTTCAGAAGACTCTAGATTATGTTAGGTAATTCAATAAACTAATCTATATAATTTGTACATTCTGTCTAAGCCGATAAGTGAGTTTCGTGGTTAGAGATAAATCCCTGAAAAGTCAGACTAAGAAATCGTTGTGTTTAACAGAAATTCAAGTACAAAATAAAAATAGTAAACTGGAATAACAGATCATAGTTTTACTCGTAGCGAAGAATTATTTTACTTAATGAACGCTGAATGACAAGAACTCGATAGTGTATTTTTTCAAAGCCAACTTTTTTGGAGGCTAATCATTTACCCCATATTACTTCACTCATGTGTTTCACCATATAAGGAAGAGACTAAAGTCATCTTGTGACAGCCAAAGAGAAATAAGTTTGGTTAATATAATGTCTACAATATTGGCTTCAGTAATTATCATACTCATAAATTGAAGAATTCTAGAAAACTAGGCTTATTTCAGAGGTAGTTGTGTAGACTAAATATTTACCATTCGTCAAGTTCTAAAATATAAATATCCTTACGGCCCCGACAATAGCGATTTTTTTGACTGCAAAACAACATTTAAGTATGCAGAGGTTCTATGGCAGTGTCTGCCATTAAAATGGCGTACATCAGATGCAGATAAACCTGTGAAAGCTCTTTACCCTAACACCACTAATCAAGTCAGAAAGTATGGAGAACTGTTATTTGAACATATAATCTTAAGTGACGTCTATCAAGTACATTTACTACCAGTAATAACGCTTTCGTTATCTGGATTTTCAGGAATTGATCTCCATTTAGGAGGTCCATTTATTGACTTACAATACACAGATGACATGGTTATGTTTGATGAAGACGTCGATAAAACGCATAGTATCTTAATAGCATTGAGCAACAATACAAGCCTTGTTCGGGATGCATTTCTCCCTTTTTTCAAAGTAAGTCGTTGCTTTAGGACTGATCTACATCAACCCCTGAAGTACAGATATTGAACAAAAGTGGTTAAGTAAGTCCTTCAATTCACTTATCTTGAAAATCTGATCAAGCCTGATGGGTCGGTGTCTGACGAAATTTAGTTTGTCAACTTACGTCACCTATGGGGTAGACGAGATATCCGTCTATTAATTAAAAAACGAGCATACTAAGCAACAGTCCGATTCACTTAACTGTATGGATGTGAAACGTGGCTTTTAAAAGTAAATGGCATTCGTTGACTGTTAGTACCTCATAGTCGATGTCTTAAACACATCGCTCGCATTTGTTGGGGCCAGCAGGTAAGCAGTGATGTGGTTAGAAGCAGAGTAGTTAGGAAAGTTGGTAAATCAGTTGATGAGGTAGTGAAACATCACTGGCCAAGGTGGTTAGGAAAAGCATTACATATGCCCAACCACCCTCCCTCCACCTACCTCGATGAGCGATGATAACTGGTATTGATGCAAGAGGGAAGATTAGAGAGAACCAAACTAAAACATAGTATCAGTTCATGAAGTCAGTGACTGCTGGCATCGACTGTGTTGGTAGATGTAGGCTATTGGTTGCCATCCGTGCGACTGCTAAACCAATGGCTGGAGACTCTGAGTGACAGAGCAGATCTGGTTACAGCAAAGCAGGTGAATTCACTCTTTTTCCTCTCTTGACTCGTTAGCTAAAAGTTATTTCATACTATTTTTTCCACAAATTAACTATGCGTGTGCGATACTCTATATATTCACGCTTGTCTTTTGTTATTATCGGTATAACTATCATTTCTTCTTATTTAGTCCTCATTCTCCTGTACTGCTGAGGTGTGACAACGTGGACCGAAGCACACATATGTCAGATTTTATGTTATGTATACATACGTTACTCATTTGTTTAGTTTTCGTCTACGCCCTCATAGTTTCACAATGCAGGAAGATTCAATATAGTTGACAAATGTTAAGATACATTATATATCTCTTTTGTGAAAAAATGTTTGCAGGCACCCAGTTTGACATGAAGCAAAGTAGGCTGGAAAGATTGGAGATAACATTGACTACTGAACTACGATTGAATAGAATAATGTAAAACTTACTATTTAAGTGAAACTTTGTTATTAAGGACCAGATAATCAAAGAAAGCTCAACTCCAAAACACGCTTGAACAATGGTTAAAAATTTGGGTAAAATGACTTTGCTCTGAATCTGATAACATGGATAAGCTCCTCTGAATCAATTACTTTACACAAACTGTAATAACACTTGATGATAATAGGTACCAGATGCCATTGTTGGATACAAATGATTTAGTGAACTAATATGAACATACGAATTAAATAGTAAGGAATGTAGCAAATAAATTCATTTCATCATCTACCTTAAAACCTTTTTCCCCAAAAGACAGTGATAAATCGTCAAGCAACATTTAGCCGTGTGGTACAAAGCAATGAAAATAAACAAGATGATTATTCAAAAAATAATATGTATACATAAAAGCTAACTTTTTTATCTAATTCATATTCCATTTTCATGATTTTACTTATAAAACTTGATGCTGGAGTGGGTTTATTTTGTAAACAATCTACATAAGTAGATTCTAATTCTTTTAAATTCTCCAAATTTAACTCTGTCAGTATTTCACTACTTCGTCTCATAATGAATATATAGTTTACTGTTGCAAGGTTTGATTCAAATTACTTCAAGCTGTGACGGTGACAATGATTATTTATATGCTAGAGAGGAAAAAAAAACATTTGTATAATCGTTACAATTTTAAAATTGCATAGTTGCTTAAAGGTCTAAACAAACTGGTGGGTGGAGAAAAATCTTTTAGAAAATACAGTTGTCACTTTCACGTATAGAATACAACTCGAACTTCGTATTTAAATATATTAGAGACTATTTTATACCTCTGAGTCATTATGTCTTAGCGTTTATACTACACCACTTACCAAGATTTGTTATTAAATACTTCTTATAGTCCGTGGATAGTATTTTTGTGACTGTTAGGGAGAGATTCTTAAATATTCAGCAGTTTCATTGTTCTACTGGAAAGCTAACTCAATTACAAACTTCTCTAAATCAGAGATTCTTGTTGGTTTCAAAGATAAAAAATGTAGAGCAAAGATAGACCAAAACTAGGTAAATCATGTGGAATTTCATGAAGCTACCAAGTAAAACGTAGTATACCTTTCACGAATTGATGTAATGAGAACAATAACAATCAAAGAAACGATCAGAAAAAAAACTGAGACCAATTCTTTGTTAATGTTTTGAAATTATAAAATGAAATTGTGTGATAATTATTTGAACATAAGACATTATGATTACCAACACTAAAATCATCATATATAGAATCAGATATAGAATCAGTTAGTAGCATGTGACGACGGGTGTAGAAATATTTTTATATTCTCGAATTACATTATTAATTGGCCTATTGTCAATGCAAAAATGATCCTGAATATTACTTATTTATATCCAATCATTCACACATCAATAAGTATCTCATTTAGGAAAGTAGAAAATATACATTTATTTTATTATATGGTTTACATTTGGTAAACATTGACATTATAGTTGACGCTGTAAATGAAAATTAGTAAATAAGATTATAAACAGTACATATACCCGATAAATTATTATCTAAACTTAAAAAAACTAGTTAAGTGCTACTCTATTTTATTTTTTGTTATTTTGGTTGTTTGTAGGGAGCCAACTTTACAAGATGTCTGAGATAAGTCTGTCATTTTTGTCGGTAACGTTAATCATCCACTACACTATTTTGACACATGAGATACTAAACCACATGGACTTACGGTACTTCTAAGATTTGAAACATCCATTGCTGTATCCTAAAAAATTTGGAGCACCATCACTACTGTTCCGGATGAAATGTTAAGAATAATTTACTGGGCAGCAGAAAAATTTATCTTACGTTTAGGAGACTAAGCTAGTTATTCTGAAACAATGCAACGTGAGCTTTAACAAATAAGATGTACCAAATTATTGTCCATTCTCTTTTGAAAGCAACAATTCACATTACATGATATACACGTTTAAAAATAAAGGGAGCAGAAGTGGAAAAAAATATGATTTGCACTGAAGATGGGTAGACAACGTGAGATTTATGCAATATTACAATGGTATCAGGACTCCAGGATGTATAAAAAATAAATGAAAGCAACTTTTAGTGACTTATTAACAGGAACGTATATGCGGAACCCATAAATAAACTGAACTCTACGTCATTTATCCACGTTAGCAAGACTAGTAATCGAAACTTAAAGAGTAAGTATAAAATATGAGTATGCAAAAATACCTACAACCTTTATAATTTTACTGACGCTAAGTGCGTTGAGTCATAACTGGGCATAACACATGTAAATCCATAGATATTTAAAAATTCAAAATAATAATGTGTCAGACTAATCATCAAAGAGACTATAGTCTTAATAGAAATGAGTATACATCAGTGATATTAAACGACGCAATTAAAATGATGATTTATCACATTCATTGATTCCCGCCAAACTAAAGTTCAGGATAGTTTGTAGACACCCAAACAATAAATGCTTATGTCACTTTTCGACTTGAATTTGCCTTGGAGTAACTTACCTCACATCTGAAAAGCGAAAAATCATTACAGCTACCTACTTATGTTAGCGAAATGCACGGGATATATGCACACACAAACAGAACTATTCACTAGCATAAAACAATTCCTCGCCACACGACTTCCGAATGGTGTTGTACTACTTTATGTACAAAGACATATACATCATCAGTAGACACCAGAAATAAGGACAGTAGTGTCTTGTCGGCTAAGGTCTAAATGTTCTCAAACACAGTGCTCTGCACACTCCCTCTCATACATTATGCACATTTAGATTAGACTTAAACTGACAGAAGCTGAACGTTACGGAAGATTATGAGACAGCATAGCAACACGAAGTGGCAGAAAGTCCCTGCTTTATGGTATAAAGGTTTTATAATGTTGTAAATAACTAAACTCCTTGGACACATATAACATTAGAAATTTGGTCATATATCATCAGTTAGAACACTTAAGGGAAATGTGCAAGTAAGTTTAACAGAATTCATGTCTTTCGTAGAATATGTAAGGATCTTCTGGATATAACCAATGGTAATGGCATTGAACAGGTTTCATTTTACTGTTCACGAGTTAGCCAACTAAAAGCAACTGGAATTACATGATTGGTTTGTATATCTACCAGATCTTATCTCATGTAATCTGATAATCGAAAGTCCAACTAAATCTAAGTACGGTTTGAAACATTTTGGTTTTAAAACCAATAATGCTTCAATATTTATTTTCCACATATTAAAACACTCAGAGGAATATACTGATTCTTGATATCCTGCAGATGTTCGACCAAGATGTCTATGGTAGAACTGTAAACATATGACTGACTGCTTTAAGAATCCTTAATGCCGTTTAAATAATTATACTCAAACACGAGAAAAATTTCCCTCACATGAATTTACTTGTTTGTTGATTAGCGTAAATTAGACAACCGTCTTAAACGTCAGTAAATTTATTTATTAAATAGAAATACTGGCTTCAAGGAGAAACCGTACCATCCAATCAAACTAGTGAAATATGGTCGTTGTTGAAAAGAGTTCAGCAACCAAACATTTTTGGTGATGCACGTGAAAAACGGACTAATACAGCAAAATGCCCTTTTCGTAATATGACTAGAGAGATGGTTAGGTCTAGGAAATCCTGTTTTACATCGGCATTCTAACGGAAAATGATACACTTGTTGATAATATCCTTTGTAGTCAGAATTATTGATGGCATTACACGGCACGTTAATTAGATGGGCAGGCTTAATGTCTTGTTTTAAGCTCAGACTGTTTGTTTAATACAAACAGAATGATAGCAAATGGACAATTATGAATGCATGTTTTGAGATACATCATTACAGTTTCAAAATAGAAATAATCTTAAAAAACGTCATTATAGGCTTAAAACGGCACTGTGATATTTAATATGTGCTGCAAATCACAGATGTGTTTGGGTCAAATGAAATACTCAACTCAAGAGCAAGTTGGGATTACAGTGTAAAGTTAGAAACAACGATATACGTAGTCGGTAAATGAAATAGGTTTGTCTGTACAAATCGACTTGCTGTTTTAATTAAACAATTTTCTACCTGATTTCCAACGAACAAACAGATCATATTTCGTCGGCAATTATTTCATTAGATACGGCTATAGCCATATTATAATTGTCGACTTGCAAAAATGTTATCCTACAAAAGTATCTAAATACCTGCCTAAACATATACGCATGTCTCATGTGTCATCAAAATGCACCAAAGTGAATTATATAGGGTGTTTAAGTACACTCACAAAAAAATACAAATTAACAAAATTAGTCAAATTCTAAAGAAGTGCGCGCTTGGTCGTTATGACAACGGTTCAATATTAAAATGATATAAATTTTATTATGTCTTTTGCAGTAAAAAAAATAAACTTTGATGTAATAGATTTTTTCATTACATACCGTATTTTAACATTTAAGTATGGCACTTATATGAACATTTGCGTTACTGTGTAAACAAATTGCCGAATTACTAAGATGCATTTCATTATTATATGAGCCAAATTGAATGTATCAAAAGATGTTCTAAAAGTTTTACGTGCATTTACGATGCTGTTTGCCACTATAGTCATCTTGAGATCTGCTTCTTTTATCTGATTTTCTGTGTTCGTGTATTCGCTTATATATTTAATTGATCAGGTTAGGTATTTTTAACATATGCAGTTTTTGTAGTTTTTGTTTTGATTCTAACCATTTGATAAATTGGTCGCCTTTGTCATCTATAATGACTTCAGTTCACACATGTACCTGTGTTTTATTTCCACGATCAATTCAGCCTATATTCGGTTATTGTATATAATAACCTTCAAGACTGTGTGTGCTAACCACTACAAACAAACACTTTGCTTGCTTTTTGTATAATTTTGCTTATCGATAAAACTTTATATTGTTAGATTTCTACAACTTAATATTATGCTACTGGCATTCAGAATTATATATATATATAATTTCGATTTTAAAATCGCATTTATAAGACGATCGTCTTATTGAAGTTAACTAAAATATTAGGATTACGATAACAATTCTATTAAAGTCATAACTATAAACATATTATTTGTGTAGATTTTCTAGTCCCGCATGTGCATCGACGTGTGCACCAACAAGCCACATGTATAATATTCTTACCGTTTAATTCTCTGCATTTAAGGGAATCTTTTGCGTACTAACGATATAGTGACACAGTGGAGACCTGATCCCTAAAAAACTTTGTCAGACACTTTAAATGGTAGAAACGTTAATGGGGGGGGAATCTATCGTTACAAATTAGAAGCATTTCTACAGAGATAAGTTTCATATCCCCTAATTAATGAAAAATGTGGTTTTTATAAATTGAGCTTGAGTATCTATTAAACAAACGATATTTACAACATAATGCTAGTGGTTTGATCTAAAAGAACCTCCACAGGCTATGATTAATGACTTACCAGTTTTCTAGAAGATTATGGCGAATCAATAAAAATTTGTAGCACTGCACTACGGAGTATGGTACTGGGAACATATAGTAATCAGTTTATGATGTTATAAATCTTAGAAAATCATTTTAAATTTGTATTGTATGCACTCAGTTACTTTTTATCATGAATAGCGTAAAACGTGACAGAAAAAAGGCTATAGTCAGCCAACGTAAATTTTCCATTATCTCATGAAGTCATTGACTATTGGTCAGAGTCTTGAGAGGTATTGATTTTTCGTTAGCATCCAGAAGGTGACTAGATCCTGTTATTCACATGGCAAGCAACATTAGTGAAAGCTGAAGTGGATGAACCACTTGCACCCATTTATGGTACGTGTTCTTGGTTTGTTGTTACTGCCTACCTTTGCATAATTGGCTCCACCCATTCTTTCTGGACCATACTGCTTATATTTAGTTTTCCCTAGTAGTGATGCATTCATTTTAACTACGTCCTTCGTTTCTTTGACGTTTTTCTTTGTGTCGACGCGACTTGTTTCATTTTCTGGAAATATTTATTTGTTTTAGGCTATATTGCTACACAAATCACCTTAGTCGAATTTGAGAACACACTTTATTTTCAGTTAAAAACTTTCTACATAATGCCAAAATTGGCTCTCTTCATATGTAATTTTCCATATTAATCCCTGAAATCTCTTCTTTTGTCTATGCACTTAGGTTGGTTTAACCATATTTTATCTACTTTTGTATTGTTCTCCAGCATAGTATTCTGCCTCTAGAGCACATTCTTTACATATAGATTTCAAACAGAAGATAGTTTTCTATCAAGATATTTGGCTGGGTTGAATTCACAGCTAGCTTAAATAATTACCAATATCATCTGAAGGATTATTTAGAGCTCGGTAAACTTGAACTTCTGTTTTGCTCCTGCATGGGAAAATATATATCAGCTTATTTAAATTGTCACAAAACAGATTAATATTTTATTAGCTATGTCTTCATAGATGATTAGGCCCAGCAAAAATTTGTAAAATTTCTGATGTTAACTACGATGGCCAACCCAGTGGGTCAATTTAACTATACTCGTCACAAGAACTGGATTTTTAAAGCTTTATTTCATGTTGAGTCTCATGTGCTTTCTAATTAAAGGTCCTAGATAATTATTAAACTAATGTCCAGCGTCACCTAGTTACCAATTGTTCTTTAGCTAATCCGAACTTTGGCAAATATTAATTTAATTTATATTTAATCATTTAGTTAATTTCCCTTCCGTTATTCATACTTTCCCAAATGCTGCCGAACAAGCGAAATAAGATCAATTTATTTTCATTATTTATTTTAAAGCCTAATCTATTCGCGTTATTTTAGCCACGGTAGATGCAACCTTATAAAACACAGTAAAGTAAAAAGTGATTCACTACAAATTGAAGTTTTTAGCATTTATAAAATCTAAGGAACCAACAGCAATTAATTTGGGATACATTTAACTAAGAAAAATGGGTTGATGATGTTGTTAACTTTACTAACAACAACCCATGAACAATACTATCCAGTTTAAGTTTCCATATACGCTTACTGAAAGGACAAAATTTCAACAGCTGTGTTTTGTTGTTGAACTTAATGCGTTGTACAGTGAAATGATTCATGAAAGTGTTCATGGTCAACAGATGAATCCCCAAAATTAAGGGACACTTCATGGCTTTTGTGCCTTAACAAGTAATTCCTTAGCAATGTACATCTAAAATAATGTATGTGATATAATTTAAATTCTTCCGATTTCATAGTAACTAAAAGGAATTCGTGTTTAGTTATGATAGCCCACATCTTAAGCCTATCTGAATTCTTTATAACGCTTGACACGGTTTTCATAATAACACTAAATTAATCAATATCTAGTATCTTGAAGTCATATTAACTAAACTGACAAGCGACAAAGGCTCTTCTGAACATGCCCTTTACTATGCTGCTAAGAAGTGACGAAATACTGTACCCAATTTTTCCATTAAATGTTATATAACACTAATACGACTGTGTTCTGTTCTAATTTTAGATGACTTCGCCTGGGTTGAAAAAGCCTACACATGATTCGGATTCGTTAAATTCCACAGTTACTGCAAATTATAACCCAGTTAGAGCATTTTATGAATTGCCCAAGGGTAAATTAACCTCTGCTCAAATTGTCGAAGAATCAAGAAATTGGCTTCGCTCAGTTTCAACATGTAGACCGTATACGCCGAAAGATAAAACACGATCATTATTAAATACATCACAAATGAGAACTGGCTACAGACCGTCGAGCGCCTTCAAGGTAACGGCTAAATGTTTTGACCCATTTGAAACAACTAATAAACTCAATGTCCAGTTGGAACCAGTTCATACAAAGGTAGGCTACTCTTATTTACATTTACTCCAAAAAACGAATCAATTTACATCAGTAGAATAAATATTTTCTGGCAAATTCTGTAGTCTATTTTATTCAAAAGTTTCAACTCGCCATCATAACTTTCAAAAATAAATAGCATTTAACTTCATTTTTATCTGATTTCGAAATTCGCATATACAATCACTGTAGAATCAAATCCGCTACACACCATTACTATAGGCGTATATTCTACGCTTTAAAGTGAATATTATATATTTCTATATTAACATCAGATTAGACGTATGATTTAAACTGAGTATAAACATCGGCTGTTTCTGAATGCCTTAATAATTTATATGTTCGGCAAGGAATATTTGAATAGTCTTATTTACTACTTTTGATATATACATGGCGTATGAAATATACTGAAAGCTTCGGTTATCATTTTTAATCTTCATCATTTGACTGAATTAAAATATGTGCTGGTATTTTACTAAAATAAATATATTAATAAAATTCTGCTTAATGTCTCTTTTACTACTTATTTTTTGTGGCCAATGTATTTACGTAGATTCAGCGGTGAACAGAAATAATCTAGGCACACGATATATAACAAGATAAATTCCGAAATCTTATGTGTACAGGTAAAACCAAGTATTTTTAAGAAAGTTATGCGATCGATTCTAAACATCTTTTGAAGTCATTCGGTGACATCGAATCTGGCTAATATACCTTGATTGTATTCACTGAAAGCAAACAGGTTCTTTTTGTATTAGGAAGAACTTGTATATTCCCGTTGATTTGTTATAGACTGAAGCTGGTCAATCATTGTTGCTATATGTGCCCACTGCACAAGCGTGACTGTCTGGACTCAGTAGTCTAGTGGTGAACGCGGTGGCGTTCTACACGAAACGGACTGAGTTCGAGTCCCAGTGTGAACATCAACATTGGGATGCAGGTACATCCAGCCGATGAGTCCCAAATGGGACAAAACGCGCGTCCTGAATTCCACTTGCTAGTCACAATCCAAATTATATAATGCTGTTTTTGTAATTTTTTCTTATGAAAATGACACTAGAATAGAGTTTTTAACTTTTAATAAATATATGGTATTAAATTTTAAGTCAACCCAGCTTTATAAATAGTTGTTAGTAAATATATATAGTGTTGTCATTTTTCGGTTGGATTGCCATAATTAGCCAAAATATATTTATTCAGCTCAGATATAAATAAATAATCACATCAGTTATGTAACTATACAAAAGGCAAATTAGTTTAAGTTACCTCGCTATGTAATACTACGTACACAATAAACAATTGATTCAACAAAACGTTTAATCATCTATTAGTATCGTTATTCACCCTATATAATCAAAAAAATAATAATTAAAACTAGTTCATATCCAAAGAATAATACAATTTATTCCATATTCAACTTTTCTAGTTGACTTTTAAAACAATACAAGGTAATCAGTCTAAGTGCAATTTTCAACATTTGATATCAAATTTAAGTAATAATTAACATTCTAAGTTTTGAAACTATTTCTTTCTCAATATTTTGTCTCCAGACAAGTTACTCACGCTTTAAACCCTAAACTATACGTTTGTTAATATACCATTCAGTGCAATTTATTAACATTGATATGTGAGGTCATGCTAGATAAGTCTCTGTTAGCACATAATCTTACTTAGGTGATGTATAAGCGTTGCTTTAGGCTAGTCGTTTACTATGTTTTGATTACAGGTAGCAGAAAAACCTATGACATTTTAGTCGTTTCATCTAGGACTCAGCTAAACGTACTTATGTCAACGCTGATAATCAAGTCCAGTACCCGACACTTCAAAAGCTAACACTTTGTATACTTAACTACTGAGTGTCCAATGCATTTGGTATTGATCATTAGTAATTGTAAAAGTATTTTCACGTTGAGTTGTATTAAACTATTATAAGGTATACTACGGATGATTTAACTCAGAAAGAATGCAATGAATCCCCCTAATTTAGGAAGGTCATCTTGAATCCTGTTATTAGGAACTTTAGTAATATTTTTTAAACATGCATTTTATATCAATAAGTCTTAACACTTCATTCAGTTCAAGATGTATTAATTTTTTACTCTATAGAATAGAAATGTTCACAAACAGTCAAAACCTGCTGAAAACGAAACGAAAAACTCTAAAAACATTGACGAACGTATTGGAGACCGTCACTCTGGTAAATGCTTGTTTTTCTTTTAAGTGTGAATTTAAAAGTATTTAGGCTGTACACAATTTTTCTCAACATGGCTGTAAATTAAAGCCTGTTATTTTAACAAAGACAACGAAACAACTCTTAAATTATACACCAACATGGAATCTTGTACATAATGCGTCAACTTAAATCTCCACACTTTGCTATTACTTTCTGTTGTCTTGTCACATCTTACGCTTATAGTAGGGTTTTTATCTTTGATAACAGTTTAACGACTAATGTCGATATTTCATTTATGTGCTGCAATATTTCAAACTAGTGTAGTACCACTGAGGCACTTTCTGCATTGTAATAAATATAAACTCAACATTTTTAAAAATACTAACCGTAGCCTAGTGGTCCCGCACTATCTACTTTAGTTCAAACAGTTCGACAATATAACCATTCACGCATAAACTGTGGGTCAGAGCTAATTATATATTTGTACTTGGTGAATTATAGTAGGGTATCAGCATTATTGTCTCTTAGGTGCTTCTAGGAAAAATCTGATAGTGACTGATGTTGGAATATCTCATGCTCTTCTTAAATAAAATAAAATGTATGAATAAATTATTATTTAAGTACTTTAAATGAAATTCATACATATACATGAGAGCAGTGAGGATTTTATTCATTTTCACTTTAGCTTAAGAGAAAACCTTGGTCCTATTTTATTTATGCACTGTATTTGTATACTAAGAGAACTTTATTTATACTGGTTAGCAATCTAACAGTTTTATTTGGATTGTTTTTTGTTCTTTAAAAATGACATCTGAATTCCTGATGAATGGAAATAATTCATTTTAACTGACTTGATAATTTATTTCATCTTCTTGTCTCAAAATAACAAGTTAGTTTGCTAGTTTGATAATTGACTTTCCCAATAAAGCAATCTTGGCGACAAAACTAGTTGTAGATTATCTAGATGCCTATTTTATTAGATACTTAATTACACATTGATTTATCTGTATGTGGAAATTGTGGTTATGTGTTAAGTGAAAGAGAAAAAAATGAATCTTCTGCATAGTTATCTGATTAGACTCCAGTAATCTAATCAAATGTTTTCTTTTCATTTGATTCGTTTTACCAAAATACTCATGGTTGCCGTCTTCTTAAACTATTCAATTATTTTTGTAATGAAAAATATCTGTTGCAGAAAGATAGCAGCTAGTTAACCGCAGAACACTGAATAAATGTTTCGTTCTAGCTTGCTACCATTCATTAACAGTGGGTATAAATGAATATATATTGGACAATTCTTAGGATACACAGTTCTTGATGCAAATGAACTACATTTATACCACCTAATTGTAGTCCAAAGGTCCTTGTTTCGAAAAAACATTAGCACAATTTCTGCTGACTAGTAGGTTATTGAGTGTGATATGTTTTCTGTGGATTGAAAATGTTTGCTGATACAATTATTATATCAGTGATAAAAGCCTTAGTTTATACTTCACTTCAGATCAAATTACTCAGCTCTTGTAGCATTTGTATATGTAGAGGATTACTAACCACATCGTATGTTGATCATTTATGAAAATAATGAGCGGAATAGATTATTGGTTGTACCAAGTGTCATATATAAATTTATCATTCTATATTCAACCTGGTGATAGTTTTTATTCTGTTAAATTATGCTTTGCTTCAGCGGCATCATCTCAGTTCAGTGGATCTACGGCAGAATATATTTTATCTGAGAGTAATAAAAATTCACCACGTCTAGAACTTGTTGGGACGCAAACACGCCTTATCTCTCCGATATATGCTAAACGTCCAGTTTATTCAGTTATTAAGTCAGAACGATGTTCTAGTCCAAAGTCCTCATATAATAGTTGTACTGGGTAAGTTTTTCTTATACTATAATGTATGTTTCAGAGTTAGATTTCTGAGGTTTGCGTTATAAATAACAGAATGTTTAAATTACACTAATATCATTAATAAATTTGTTTACCTTTTTTATTCATACTGGATAGAGTACAATTTAATAGCTTCGTGTTTTTCAATGCGTACTATATCTGTCAGCTATTTAGTCAGTATATCATATGGATGATTACCAACTAGCTCAAAACTTAAGTCCAATGTTTCCTTTGAATTTCTTCCAATCAATTAACATCAGATTATTAAACTAATTCTTTGTATTAGTTAGTGTATTAACTTCGTCAAAAACTTGTAATAACTATATTTTACAACAGAAAACAATCTTCATTTTGCCATGTTTTTACTAAAAATTTAATTTACAATAAAGTAGGCTTACTTTGAGTATTTATTTCTGTTCCTCTGATAAAAGTAAGTTAATTGTATTATAATTATCAATTGAATGTTCTTATTTGAGACTACTTTATGTTCACAATAAAAACATGACTAGATAACTTAATATTCTCAACAGGATAAGTTTCATCAATTGTATATTCACTAGTGACTCACTTTAAGATGATTTCCAAAAGTTATAATGAAATGATCTGATTATCAAAGTTTGGTGATGTTATAGATTATGACAGTTACTCGCCATCGACATTTTATGATCCAATTCTATATCACAAATTTCCTGAAGTTGTACAAAAGTAAGACAGGATATAAGTCAGAAGCCGTAAAACAATATACCCACCACGAAACCTGGAAGTACTGTGCTTGATTCCTGATAAATTTGTTGACGCATGCCACAAACTGTAACCGAACAGCGTCCGATGCTCCTTGGTTTTCATTAGTTTAAAGCATATATAACGATGTGTGATAAAATTACTTGTAATTCGTTAATTCATTGCTTAGTAATTATTTTCGTGAATGATGACATTTAGCTCGAAAGTACCTGATCGATTAAGTTATTCGCCAGTCTTATTCGATTCGCCTTCTGATAATAACGCTCTAAAGTATGGTTAAAGAAACACATGGAATTATGCTCTGTTCTCGTTAGCAGCTATTTTTAATAAAGTTGTGCAGTCATGATACTCCAAGAAACCAGGTTTGTTCAGAATAGTCTTTGACGCTTGATAATGGACTGTTGTAGGAGGGTTATGGATGTACTTCTGCAAACGATTCTATAGTCTCAGACATTTGTGCGTATGACTTTAGATCATGTAGCGTTGAACTAACGATACCACAATTCTCAAATACGTAGTTTAGTGATTTGATTACATATTTATTTGACAAAACTGATCAGAGATGGCAACTATATAAATCAACACTGATTAATATTCATTTGCAGATTATTTTTCTTTTTTCTTCATTCATCTTCATTTCTGTCTCGGTGATTTATTTAAGGCTTCAAATGATATCAACTACTCAAAACCATTTACACAATACACAAATGAAATTGAAAAATACCAAAAACGTGGCTTCGAAAGTTAGTCCTGTTTTACGAGAAAAGTATACATCCAGCAATAATATAACTAAAAAAATTCCACATTATCATAGTCCTTCACACGGGTCAACATTATCATCATTAGATGATACCCAGTCCTTTAGACCAAACAGTCCAACTGATTTACTTTTATTACCAAGTAGAACAGCCGCATTATTTACCGAAGAAGATAAATATCAATTTAGAACTAATGGTATTCGATCGGCTGTTACTGCAACGAATACGAATGTAGAATTAATTAGAGAAACGGTCGATGAGAATAAAGTTAGTCATAATTTAAAAAATATCATTCTGTTTTTATACTCCAGTTAATTTACTAAATGAAATATTTTACAAATAATGGTGAGTTTTAAAAATCTTTTCACATCCACATGTAGTTCATCCGTCTTATACAGTACTTTTCTAATGAAACTGGAAGACTGGACTACCATTTCAACTGTAGTTGCATTTTACTGTTGTGGAAAGCTTATAGAAATTGTTCATTGTTGTAATTTACACCACAGATTGACAAAAATTGAAGTGCGTTCACTTTGATAAGTAATTCCTATGGTTTTAGTAAAGAAATAAGGCCAATGAAGCCAAACAATTTTGAGCATAAAGCATCTACTCGCCATTATTATCAAATGATAGTAGTACAATATCGCAATTTGACTGGGATTAGACAAGTAATTGATTAGACTTAGTGGCCTTAAGACCAATCACATGCTGAGAGTCCTGCGGGTCGTGACACCGTTCCATGGTGAAGTCATAGATGCGTATAGGTAACGATGCTCACATTAAAACGAATTAGTTGGCTTGTGCTTCCTAGTTTTCGATTTTTGTAGTACTATTTTTAACTGTTTCAGTGGTGATTTAACTCTTTGTAAATAAAGTGTTACACATATATGTTTGTAATGGACACCAAAGTTCCATCCAAGTTATTTTATAAATACAGCTTTCTTTACAAAATCCCAAACAAACATTTACTTTTTGCACTTTTAGTAATTTAGTAGTGCGTTTATTAATAATAGTTTGACTTAAACTACTAACTTATTTTCTTATATCATGTAAATTTTTCCCTGTACGAATTTAAGCATGGAATGACAGTCTTTGTAGAATACGATGAATCCATTATATTTCGTTGTTTTATTGTGTAGCCGAAAAGAAAGTAATGAATGCATCGTATTCTGTAAATATTGTCTTATCTGCTTTGTTTAAAGGTCTCTTGATTGTTATTGACATGAAGTATTATAGGCATTAAACATGCAGTTACCAAAAACTTCTTAGACAGCACTTATCATAATAAAAACTGAAAATTTTTAAAGTTGCTAAATTCAATTTAGTAATATAACAAATCAAATGGATCTGATTTACTTTTTTAACATTAATGTTACAGTAAGTATTTTGTACATCTACTTACCTAAGGCTATTCTGACGGGGTAAGATACACGTTATATGTATTAAGCAAAAGCTTTTGTAGTTTAATCAATCCTGATTTAGTATTTTTCTAATAGAAGACACAATTAATGAATTTACTGCTCATAGTAATTAATCAGATTACCGAAACACAGCATACATTCGGTATGCTCTAGACAGACTGCTCAAACTAAGCAGAAAACTGCATTGAAAATATTATACTATAAGTATCAAGTGCCGCAGAGAAAGACACCAATTAATAAATAAATCAAAAAGCATATTAACTAATAGCTAGTATTGCGCATATTATTCTCTTTTTAAGAAGTTTAGCAAAATAAGATAAATTCATTTTATTTTACTTGGTTCACATCAGCTACATGCAACCTGAAATTTTCAAAACCTAAATTTTGTTTAAGTTTAACGTATTACATAGAAGTAAAGTTGTATAAAATTCAGACAAAATAACATAACATAGTGTAACGAACATTCAAATAAAATTGAACAAAACGCCGCAAATATATTAACTTATACATGAGATCCAAAATCTGGCTTTGGAATATTAATTATGGTAATAGCAAAAGATCATAAAGATGAATTTAGTGATAATGTAATCAATCAAACAACTACCAGTTAACAATAATTGAGGATGATATGAACTAAGGTCATTCATTGAAAGAAAATAAAATCATAAATTAGAAAAACTATACAAATTCAGAAGAAAAAGTAATAGACTGAAATAAGAGTTAAGGTGCTGTTTCGAATGGAAACTACTAGTTGTTTACTTTTGGAGACATTAAACAAGTTCTGTGCTTTTAATGACAATAGTTTTGGTATGTTTTAAAAAGTTAAATGTTGGTTATTTATTAAACAACAAGTAATTTTAGGATAACCACATTATATATTATATTGCCGGAATGTCGTGAGTTAGTACTGTTTAAGGTATTAATTCATTTTGATTGAAAACGTTTAAGGATATGTTCGTAGAATCAAGGTAGACTCTTCTTCCTATTCAATCACTGTAACCGCTTTGTGATAAACAGTTAGATGTAGGGAAAAATAAAAGCAATCACATAAATGAGATACTTGTTTATCTTCAATTACTCATTTATTTTCTGTACCATATCGATAGATTTTTGTTTAAATTTAAAGTTACATAAAATTTTGATTTTTAAATATTACGGGTTATTTGTATTTAATGAATTCGTCTTAGTCCGTTCAACTCGTTGTCTTAACTTTTCCTTCTCAAAATAACTAATCAATACGTAAAGGTAACATTTTTATTTTCTTTGAAAAATTACAATCAAAATTATACCTACATACATAATTAAATCGTCAGACTATTTTAATCTTTTTGAATTATAGTATTTATTATTTCCTAGACAGGAAATGTTTATACTTTTAAACAACTTACAACATTATTGAGTAACACTAGAAATCTTAACTTTTTATATTGAATTAAGTTATACTTGGATACAACTCAAACAATGAAATTTTTATTTTTTTTTTCATATTAGAAAGACTGACTGATCGATCACTCTTTTTACATTTATACTCCTAGATCTATTGTTTACTAACATTATATTCTCTCTTTATGAAATAACAGTACCGTATACAACTTCTTGTTTTTTTTCATTATATAAAATTTATTTTTAAATTTAAAATTAGCGTTTTCAATTATAATGAAATACAATATTCTTTCCTTTAAAAAAATGACCTTTTTTATTTAACTTAACAAAAAAAAGAGAAAAAAAACAATTCAGTTTTTCTTATTATAAACAACTCACTGTTTCCAATAGTAACGTTAAGTAAATTATAAACTAAAGAAAATTTTCATTTAATGTGAACACATCAAATTTTCATTAATTATGTAGAAAGAATTTTTTTATGATAAAATTAGTTATATTTTAAAATAGATAGATTGAGAAAAAAAATCATTCTTAGAGTAAATAATAGAAGTATACAAGAAATCTTGAATTTTGTATACCATCAATACTATTTAATGTATAACAATATGAATCCTTGCTAAATAATTAACAAAGAATAATCTATTTACCTATATGCCTACTTATATAACCGATCACTTTTACGTTGATTCATAAATGAAGAGAATAATTAACTAAATAAATGACGTGATGAAAGACACTTTCAGTATTTGTTTATGCAAATTAGATTTTATTGAGTAATTTAGTGATTATTGAACCTGAAGTTTCATATTACAGACTAAACTTTATCGAACAATTACTTAAAACTATAACGTACTGAGAAGGTGGTTTCTGCTAGCACAAGATGTTTCTTCCCACCTCCCAGAAATGTGTATGCACGATTTTATAGGGATTAAATTCATGAATTTTAAGATATTGATGAGTAATTGTCCCATACTTCACATGTTCCGACTTCACTGCCCATATCTCCTGGATCAAGCCTAGAAATTACTTTGAAAGACTTGTCTCTAGAAAGTACATTATTCTCCTTGATAAGGTTACTTATCTAGTATTAGAGTGATGCAAGTAGTTAAAGAATGTAAGGTTTCACGAACTAAATGTATACATTTTTTGTAATATAAAGTTCGAAGTCATGAATAGATAGACCTATACAGCAAAGAAGAATTAGTGATGACCATATCCAGAGATGTTACTTTTCGTACTACTAAATTGTGAATATTGAATAAACCGGTGTATCACAGTCTCCATCCGGATGGTGGTTAGATAAAATAGGTGTTCGTTTTGAGTTTAATTGAAATTTGGGACATTAAATTGTTTTCGATTATAATTACTGTTTAGTTTATTTATTTCATTCAATAAATGAACAAATGTCTCATTAGTTTATTTTGTCCAGTAATGGTGCGGACAACGAGGATGTTTCATTATTGAGCAGAATGCCCACTTTCGCAGGTTTTAAACTTGATTTACAATTAGCAACAGTAATATTTTTATACATTATTAAATAACTAACACAAAGAGAATTAGGAAAGTTTATAGCAGATGTAATAGACGATGACACTGAAATGAGTCGGTATTTATAGAAACTAGGTATAGGTATCCCGAGAATCCTCCATTGGGCAAGTGATCCCTGATGTGTCGAACCTAACACTTTGTAGTTATTATCTGGACAATTCAAAATGAAGATTTTAATAAGTCTATTTATGACCGATCCCAATAGTTCTTTTGAGAAGTATTTCATATCCAACTGACCATACGTCCTTATTATTACGCGTAATCAAATAATATAAAGTAATAACTCTTGCCATTCACAAACGTCTCTAATAATTGAACACAATACGTTGAATGATGGAATACTTGGATTTGAAATGGTGACTAATAGTGAATTATATGGTGAGCGCTTTAGTCTTTTTTTTCCTGAAAGTAATTATCTGCACTTTCATACTGAAGCACCTAGTGAATATCCAACGTTTCAGGTTCTATAGTGTTGTGTGTAAAGCTATTATATTGCGAGACTTACCACCGTGTTAATTATATATTGTGTTATCAACTGGTGAAAAGATTTCCCTATTTCCGATTGTCGATATTCATGAATGAATTGATAAGTATTTGTCAAATTTTAAAATATGAAGCTACAGACGTCAGCCAATTTATTACGGAAATGTGTATTTTTATCAGCAGGATTCAAATTGTTTGCATATAGGTTCCTAATTAATGCTACCACCCATAATATGAAACTATGTATATCAACTATTTTATTCACTCAATGGTTCCATCAACTGTTATTTAGAAGTACAATAATTATATTTCTCTCTTACTACCTATATTTTAATTTCCTAATAATAAAAAACGATTACTCTTGTTGACCAAACATTTCTGTAGCTAGGTTGATGCAAATTAATTTTATGACTTTAATTATTGGGAACCTCCCTTCATACATGAAAAATGTTTGGTAAGCCCCCCCCCGCATGCTTAGTCTATAAATAAGTTGATATCATTTTACGTCTCCATATCTTACAAGTATACTATCACTAACTTGCATAAGTTAAGTGCCTGACACAATATAAATCAAAGTAGGACATCTATATCATCGAAGATGTGCAGTGATAAAGTTATTTAGAATTACTATGTTTAAACTGTTTAAGAAACCGCTTGAATCCATAAAAATACTGTTTTACAAAAGGGGTACAAAATAATCATGGAACTGTTTTATCACACTTTGAACAGTGGATCCTAGTTGTTGAGGTTTTTGCTAGGGAATGAGTAATTTAAAACACCAGAGTTTTCCATCCTGATCTACCTAAAGTCAAATTCCAGACCTTCAGGAAATATAGTGAAGACACCACATCAAGAATAATGAGACGCACTTAACAGTTCTCATTTTTAACTTGAATTAATTATTTTACGGTAAGACAATTATTGTACTGTTTACTATATTTATCGTGATCACAATTCCCTTAAGATTTACACTTTACTTCCAGTAATTTGATCTATAATGACTTGGCGTTTAAAGCAGTGGGTAACAGATTAGAGTCCTATTGTAATTGTAAACACTAAGATGGTTACGAGTTCCAGATGTAGCTTAACTAGTTTTCCTGTCTCAGATAGAGGTCATTAACTAAATATATTAAAATGTATACTTAAAGGTAAAATTAACATATTTTTTAAGGATGCACATATGCCTAAGAAGACTGTTCAATTACAGCCCTTAATACTGACAACAGAAAATTTTAAACTTTATCATATATATTTTTTTACTTTTTGCAAATAACTTTACTAGCCGAAATCCTGTGGACCACATGCCAAGCATCAGCGTTCTACTAATTACAATGTGGTAGAAGTAAATATGCCGGGCAAGTTTCAAACATCTGTGTCTGGTGACTCTGGTTTATCATCCGGTACAGAACTAGACCAATTAATTTATCGACTAAATGAATTATCACTGACAACATCATTATCAACATCAATAACAAAAACAACCGAACCAACATCATCTTATTCAAACATACGAAGTTCTAAAACATGTGATCTACAGTTGTTATATAAATACAATAATGAACCAATCCAACAGCAATACCAACATTTGGATAAAAAGCGAAATAAATTGACATCTTCAACGACAAGTATGCAACAATCAGTAAGCAAAGAAGTTGAAAATCCAAATTTACAAGTAAATAGATTAAATGAAGATGATATCATAGATTTATTAAATCGTATACAAAATTATATCAGTGATACCGAATTGGAGGATAATCAAAACTGGTCAAATCGTTCAACTTTATTGAAAACTGTTTTTGACTTGATTAATTATCCTTCACCTAGAATACATCTAACAATTGCAAGATTGATGCTTACAGTAAGTATTGTTTTAGTTATCTGAAATATATCTGTACATATAATCCTACCATAGATTAGAGTAGTTCCATACATTTGGCACCATTCATTAATTTAAGTAAAGTAAAAACAGACATTTGAACAGAATAATATAAATTCATTTTATTCCGTCAGATTCTAATCACCTGCTTACAACCTGTTGGTTTTTAGAATTAAAATTATAAAATAAGAACCTAATATAGTTATCTAATGAAACTCAATAAAAGTACATATGTATAACACCATCACTGTTGATCCAGGTTTTAAGCAAACATGTAAAGATGGTTAAGTGATGAAATCTAGTAAAATATTGCATTCTCGAATAGTGACAGTAACAAAGAGCTAGAGAACTAAAAGTAAGTAGTTGTGTAATGCTTAGAGACTAACGTTGATTAAAATAAAATAAATGAGTAGAGTTCACTTAGTTAAAAACAAAATTATTGAAATTGAAGCGAACCAAAAACTTGAAGTAACGGTATAATGAAGTGAGTAAGCTTCAGAGTGATTGATGTGGAGATTACGTCACCAAGACAGGAAGAGGTTGATAACTATTTCTTTTTGAACGCATAAATCGGGTATTCAGTGTCTGATAGTAATGGCTTCGTAAATTTTGGTAGACTGGAACGTGGTTATCGACTGATCACTTTGGAAGATTTCAATAGATTAACCTGATTTCTAAAAGTTGTCTGGTGAGTGTACTACTTAATGATTTTCTTCCTATTGAACAGTGGCTGTCTAGAAAATGTCTAGGGAGTTTAGGATAGGGTTCCTGTATGTTTCTCAAGTCTGGTTACACTAAGAAGTATATGTAAATTTGTAGACGCAGCTGACTATATTATGGAAGGAAGTGGCTTGGCCATCTTTGACTGAGATAGTGAGTATCTATTCTTACACATAATTAACAGTGCGGATGCAGAGTAAGTTCCACTTATTACAGCATTAAGTTTTCTACAGATGGTCCTTGCGGCGTTCTGGCATATATAGTTGGTATAGATAAATATGAGTAGCTACTTCCGGCTAATTGTATCTGGTTGTCTTATAACTCATTATTGAACCTCTATAGATAAACGATTGCTATCAAGTAGTTTTCAATATCCAATTTGTCAGTGGTACACTTCATATCCACCTAAGAATTAGTATTATAATTAACGCCTTCTTGTGACGAATTGTGAAAATATATTGAAATTTAAGTGCAAACATTTCTATTTACTCTTTTAATACACAGAATTTTGAGCTGTACCATCTTCAGTCCGTTGTATAGCAAAGTCAATAAAGTGGAACTTCTTATTCTTTCCGTGTTCAATAGCAAAGTGCATGCTTCAGAAGGCCTTGTAGCAAAGTTTCAACAGATGCAGTTTATGATATCTACTGTTACACAAAATGAATGTGTTATTAGCACATTTGAAGTACTCAATCATTTCTTTAAATATTTAACTAAGCACTGTATTTTAAGTCAAAAATGTTTACTAAAATCAGAAACATTGATAAGCCATTCATTAAGAGGTATTCGGTGCTGTCGAAACTACAATGAATATCTTTTGCGCGCATGATTAGTAATCGCTTGAAATCAGATACTGAGTATGATGAGAGGTCATGAAATGGATAGATAATATTTTCGGTTTCAAGAAAATCTAATCTCCTAATTAGGAGCATTGAATGAAAATAAAACTACTAATTTACCAGAAATGTTAATTTTGCTAAAATCATTTATTTTATTTTTATATATGAAATTTCCTCGAAAGAATTATTTTACTATATTAACTTAAAATATCATTAATGCGACATTAAATTTATTATAATTAAGATGTATTCGGATCCTACCATTTATCTGTCATGGACTAAAAGTGACCAGTCTCTGTTGCCATATGTGCATCATGAACGGATTGCCTTGATATAACGATATAGACGAAACGCTTTTCCTGGATTTTGCTTGCCAGTCATAATCTAACTTAAAAATTAGATCTACTATGTTTAACTATTCTGTATATGCAATTCGCATTATCTTATACTGAATCTGATATAGTTTTCATATCTGCTTCGAAATAAGTATAGATTTGAGCACTGTTACAAGGAATGAAACATTTGAGAATTAAACTATATTATTATGTAACTAAAGTATACATTGAAATACTGTTCACTGAATTACTTTATTTATAATTCAATATTAGTTTAGTAATTTTGTCAAGTAAACTTCAATTATTTAATCAAAAACGTGATCTTTACTTCACGTACCATTAAATGGACATAGTTGTTCCATAATGAATATGATTCAAGGTTAATCACTGTGAATCAGTTTCTACAACAAGAAAAAGGCGTAATAATAATCATTATCTCGATCTATAGTATTATCTTGGTTGCCATAAAAAACCGTTCAGGTTTTATAGTACATTATTGCAACAAATTTCTGCTTCACGTGGATTTTATTAAACAATTTAAATAAAACATAGAAAACGTTTCTAAATTACCTTGATATGGAAATATTTACCAATGAGTTCCCTAGCGTAATATACATGCTAAACTATGTAATCCAAAACAATACAAAGTATTACGCTTTATAAGAATGAATTCTAGTTGTAATTACGCTATGTAGTACCAGAGGGTAAAATAAATAGAAAAATATACATATACTGCTATCTTTTCGCTTGACTTGATATTGAAACAAGCTACAAGTTATTTACATATGCCTTTTGAGTCAGTTAAAGTACTTAATTAATTATTTATAATAAGTCAGGACCAATATATTTTATTATAATTTCTAAGTAGTTGAAAACTTGTGTCTCAGAGATATAAGCAGTCAATATAATCATATTGAAATAATAATATTATAGAAGATACTACTTTACGTCTAATTATAAGTTGAAAAATAATTAGATTCAACTAACAAAATAAGGTGTAGAAATTCACTTACACTAAAGAAATGAACCTTAACTACTAGCACATATTTTGTAGTTTGTATTCATTAAAGACTGATAATAGTTAGGTACCAATACAACCCCCACGTGGATGCAACCCCACTTCCTTCAATTTGTGACATAGCGCAACGATAATCCATTGTCATCAGTGATAACTGTCTCACTCCCGACAAGTGTAAACCCTATCAGTCATGACCTCTCACTAGAATTTTAGGAACATATTGAAGTTAGTTACTAGCAAGCTGATTATTATAAATGAATTGAAGTGGTTTGTGGAGATAGGTATTTTTAGTTGATTGAATCCGTCGCAGATTGATGTTGACAGGGTGCCGATGAAAACCAGGGAGCACTTGACCGTTTCGTCCTAGTATGGGACTCATCAACAGTGCGCACCCTGGGTTTCGCCCTAGGGGCTCCAGTTTAGCGAATGACTATTCTTCTGCACCACTGGGCAGGAATCCAATCGTATGATTCCCACTTCCATCAATTTGTGATAAAGATATATATATGTAGTGATGTATATAATGAATCAATCATTATTAATTAATCAATAACCAAAATAATTTTTCTATTTGTTGCTGCGTGAAATAATAATTATTACAATCATTATGCATATACTTTTATTCTACATAAGTATACCACTCGTTTCTTCTTGTAGATGAATGTAACTGGGAGAAATCTATTAAATATTTGTAAAATAGTCTATAAAGTGGCAAAGAATGCCGATAATGATTGCTTATTTTTCGAGGATTCTAATATACTGGGTATGTAATGAATTAATAATTTGACATATTATATAGTTACCGAGATTCATCGTTTTCATTTCTTTTAGTCTACATATACGTGATAAACCAGGTATGAACAAAGAGTACTAAACAATTAAAAAGCATAACTTTAATAATTGCCATTAGTCAATCAGTGGTTGTGACATGGCTCTACAATCAGCCAGTGCCATTAGAGAAGTCAGCTTTACTTAATTTTTGGTCAGTCCCGTCTTTCTCCAGATTTTTGTTTAAAACTTCATTGGTTGTTTTTGAAGGAGTTAACTAGTGACGTCATGATCGTTATCTAGCGTATTATGAAGACCAATACTACCAAAAGTATTACAATAAAATGAAACTTATTTCCAGTGCTCTTTGGTTTTCACTAGGCTCCAATGCAATATTAAGTAACTAAACTATTAGTAACTTATCGGTCTTTTATGGATTATTTCATCACAAAACAAACATATCTACAGGAATTTTATCAAGCTGAAATTATCATTTCACTTGTTTTTTCCCATTTTCAGATATTTTAATTGATGCCTTACATTTAAGGGAGCTATCTAATATACCGTTATCTATTTCATCATCTATCATCTGTCCATCATCACGATCATCATTTCCTTTTTCAATCAATTACTTGTTCCAAAATTCAACATTATTTTCTATACATTTAGAAAGTTTATTATTTTTAACTGGAACAATTAAATTTCTTATAAGTAATATACATTTTATGGAGAAATTTAATTCTAATTCAAGTTTTTTATCAAATTTATTGACTATTCATAAATGGATATTTGAAATGTTAATTTACTTATGGAATGATGTGAGAAAGTTTTATTTGGTGAATTCTGTCGAAATAAAAGACCATCAAAGTATCGATGATGTTAACAATAATAAAATGAACAGAAAACCTATTAGTAAATTTATCCAACATGCACATCATGTTTTAGTGCAGGTTAGTGTTTTTTTTTATTAAAGTAACCATAAGATAAAGTTTATGTATTCAATCACTGTTCTCAGTGTAGTGTACACTTGTAACAGATGTTATATGAGTAGTATAATTAGAATGGAACAGAAAGTCATCAGAGTAGTCAAATTAAAGTATGCTATCCATCCTTGAAAGTGCAAGCTAAGCGGACTAAAATAAGCTTCAAGTAGTAGACTATAATTCTATTAACTTAGAGATATCAGTGTTTATCAGGTTGTTTTAGTTGTAAATTATTCGACTACATAATTCTATTATGCGTTTATTTTAAACTTCACACCACGCGTATGATAATGCAAGATAATTACGATTACTAAATATAAAAATTAGTTTATGACAGACATTCTAATCCTATGTGGATATATTCTTATAAATTGATCTCGATAATTTATATTTACTAAGTTTAATTAACAAATTTAATGTTTCTATCAGACTTATTTAGTAGTAATGTACGGTAATGATGTTTAGTCCTTATAAGATTTTGTAGACGAAACATCTTTCAACTAATTTTTAGTGTGATCAAACTATAATTTCGTTGATTTTTAACTGTTGCATCTCAGTCATCGAGCACAAGGTTCGGGTATTCTATTTTAAACTATTTTTTGTAAGAAATGACAATACCACTCAACTATCAAAAAGAAACTGTCTGTGACGTGACCTAGACCTACAGCTTAGCGGTTAAAAGTCATGGAGTTTACTTCCAAAGAAACTACTTCACTGAACATATAAATACATTGCGGGGCAAAACTTTATGATTGCACAATAAAGTTGATAACTTTGTGTAGTTTAAAATTTTGTTTCGAAGCATTAACTATGCGAATTATACAGAATTCATAAAACCTACAGAGAAGATTGGTTAAAATGCCGTTTTCAAGCACTCCAAATAACTTTTATTTAACAAGTTAAATTCTAGCAAAATTGGTATGATTATAAAGTAAACCCTGGAAGACTTCTTTGCGATAAGTCTTTAGTTTTGGAAACTTATATTTTAATATCCTATTCGTTAGATCAATCAGTTATCAGAAATGCTAAAAAGTTGTGACCTTTGCTTTTATAATTTTAACCTTTGCTTATTTGTGCTAAAATCATGTCTTGATCCAGTGAAACAAATTTCTAGAATTTCAGATTACTTTGTTCATTGGCCACTTATTTCATGTGAATTTTTAGTTTCTCTGTGGATAAAAACGAGTTATTAAATGTATGTACCTATATGTCGTTTAGTAAAATATTGTCTGTTTTAACTGTGCTCACTATAGAAGTGCTCTTTTCCCTTACAATATTTGGTTCCTAGTAAGCGTGTTTTGAATATGGTTTCTGTGATGCAGACGTTTGTCCCCATTTCTACAAAGTACGGAATATATACGTACATATGCATATATATATATATATGCTCAGTAATCATTTTGCTTTCGGTTTTTTCCTTTTTAAATAGGTTACAGAGATTTTTTGTCATTTAAGCTCAATAGATTTATTTCGTTCACAATTAATTGCTGAAAATGGCATATTGGAACATGTTATTAATTGTATAATCAAATACAATGAATTTAATCATAAGATATTGAATGAAAGTAATGATGATATTACTACTTTGAGCAATATCGATAATAGTAATGATCAGAATGAAATAGCACTTAACGTCTCAGAATTCTATACTATTTATTTCAATTGGATTAGATTTTTATCTCATCTAACTGAACATACAGATGTTTGTCATTATTTAGAAAATTGTTTGGCTCCAACTAACAATCAAATGAATATCAACTTATCAATGAATGCTGAACTAATCAATTCAACCAATAGTTGTGTAATTGTATCAGCACAATTTACAGCATTATGTTATGCTTTAACTGATTTCATGTATTTCTTTGAAGAAAGACTTGTATGTTGCAGATTATTTAATTCAATGTGTTTTCAGTGAATAATACTTTTTGAAATATATTTCTGCCATAAGAAGTACTGAAGCGTTAGTGACTAAAAGTAATTAAGTGTAGTCAAATTTGGAATAAATAAATAATCCTATAAAGAATTTGTCTGTGGGATAAGTTTTGTTTAAATTATGATAAATAACATATTTAATGGGGTCAATAGAGTATCAGTTTGTATTCACTAGATGATATTTTTCTATAAAATTATTGTAAAGTTTATTGTCCTTGAATTTATCGACTAGGCGATCTCTTTAAATATGCTCTGTATGACATTTGCTTGAAAAATTGAACTATGCTTTGTAACTATAAAGAAGTAAACTTGTAATCAAGTCTCAGATTATGTATGTAACATAGATGGCTAATTTCACAGTGGAGATATTTTAATTTCCAGTTTAATTTTTTCTTTAATTTGTCATAAGTTGATGCAGATGTCTTAATCACAATCTATTTATATCCTATTGGAAATTAGTAACAATGTTACAATGGAATAAAGGGTAGCGTAGTCTATTCAAAACCAATAGGAAGATATAATAACTGTGAATTTAACTATTCATGCTTAAATTGTCATGACAAGATTAACTCAGGAGTTCACAAAAGTACTCTTCAACTTTATACCCCCCTCTCTCCGCCTAATCGCCAAATATTGAGAAGTCAAAAGGAAATGCTTATTTTCTGCTATAGCCGACGATAATGAAAACGGAAACTTATGGGTATTGATACACTTTTTTCGGTGTCCTTGGAAACTATACATTCTAGCTACTATTTTAGAGCATCTTGTTTAGGAAGTACATACATAACTTAAAATTTAAAATAGTAAATGTTAAAAATTTACATTAAGTTAGAATAATAGTTGAAAACCATTGAAGAATGTCATTCTAAACCGATTACCTACAAATTACTTTTAGATTATCAGTACGGCTGTTTCTGGTGTTAATCCATTATCAGAACTATTTCCACAAACTATTTAGCTAGATAACATTATATAACATTATATACTTAATAAAATAATAACTAAACGTTGTCTGTAAGCTTGCTAAAATGAAGAATACTAGTATCCTGTCCAATTATTCTCGACTTTATTGTCTTACTCCAACATCATATCATTTTCCGAGAAGTCTAAGAAGCTAATTCACTTAATATTTCCTAGATAACTTTATAAGAATAATAATTATATTTATTGTCTTATATGTTTTTCTTCATTTAGGAATTTGTTGTAAGAATAGCATACGTACTTGGCAATTTAGCAGCTAAATGTGAACATGCACGTATAGCAATAATACCTAATGAAAATTTTTCGTTAAAATTATGCAATTTATGCCGTCACTATAATAAAAAGTACAACTATTTTCAACAATCTTGTCATCTTATGAATGGAACTAATCAGAATAAATTAAAAACTACTGAAGTTAATAATAACGGTATGTTAAAAAAATAAGTTAAACTTTAATTATATGATTTGTTGTTGAGTTCAGGATGCGCGTTTATACTTATCCAGGAGTTGTCAAGTAGATACACTTGTATATCTATGTTGACGTACAAATATAAGCTTAAATTGATCAAATATATTCTTCTATAGCAATAAGAAGAGAACTCAAAATATTAGACTTATAAAAGTGGTTAATCCTCTTCAAATGTTTTAACTCACTTAGGCCCTATCTACTAATATCGTAAAATATTATTTCAGGTAAATGAAGTTTTGCAAAACACATTGTATCCTGATTTCAATTGATGAATTTTAATATATGTGAGCTAACTTCTAAGTGTGGTCAAATGGATCACGAAGACCCCCACATCTGAGGGGATGCACGGAATTCAATGGACAAGTAAGATGCAACTCGATGATTTGGACTTCGTGCATGATCTAGCTCTTTTGACACATACACACCAACAAATGCAAGCCAAGATAACCAACGTAGCTGCAACCTCAGCATCAGTAGACCTGAATATACATAAGGGAAAGAGCAAGACCCTCAAATATAACATAGAGAGCACCAAACCAATTCAAATTGATGGAGTAACTCTAGAAGAAGTGGATACTTTCACGTACCTGGGGAGCATCATCGATGAACAAGGAGGGTCCGATGCAGATGTAAAGGATGGCAAGGATTGTCAAAGCAATGGCAGCATTGCTACAGTTGCAAAACTTATGGGACTAAAAACAAATATCAACTAGCCTCAAAGTCAGACTCTTCAATTCGAAAGTCAAGACAGTCCTGCTGTATGGAGCTGAAACTTGGAGGACTACCGCAAACATCATCATCAGGATACAAGTATTCATAAACAACTGCCTACACAAAATACTGAATGTTCATTGGCCGGAAACCATCAGCAACAGTCTACTGTGGGAGAGAACAAATCAACTTCCAGACGAAGAAAAAATTAGGGGAAGACGTTGGAAATGGATAGGACATACATCGCGGAAACCATCAGACTGCATCACGAGACAAGCATTAACATGGAATGCTGTTGGGAAACGGAAAGGAGGAAGGCCAAAACACACACTGCGTCGAGAATTAGAGGTAGACATTAAAAAGATAAACAGCAACTGGAAACAGCTGGAAAGGATTGCTTAGGACAGAGTTCAATGGAGAATCGTGGTGAGTGGCCTATGATCCTCTGTGAGGAATAACGGGCGCAAGTAAGTCAGCAAAATTAACTTCTGAATGAGAATTGACAGATGAACAGATTTAATTATTTAATACAGTTTTCAGTTTACTTCAGATGATAACTATTCGATTTACACAGTTGAATTCACATAACTATAATCAGTTGATTGATTTGTTAATTTTGTTTGAATGAACCCATTATTAACCTTGAATATTTTAAACATTTGTAAATTAATGATGTACTCAAGTTAATAATCTTTTAAAGTGAAACATGAAACTTTTTATTTACTTTTAGACTTTATAGAATTGTAACTGCTGTTAGAAATTATGAACTATGTAAATTGATTCATTTCACTATTTAGTAGTAAACATGTTTCTATATTTCATGAGACAGAACAATATGCAAAGCAATAGTTAAATCAATTATTCATGTTCTCATTATTCTTACTTATTATCTGGGTAATATATTTATTTACCTGTAAAATAACTGTTACACAATCTCAGTGAAAGTAGTGTCGATACATTTTAAGGACTAAAATTTAAAATTTTTTCATTATAATACACTTTTAGGCGTATTCATTCAGCATTGGACTTTAGTTAAACTGCCTTAATGAAAAGAAGCACAATATAATATAATATTGTACTTATTTTCGGATCTAATTTTTATATGTTCTTTATCAAAAAGCACGACTGTGTGCATTATATGTATAAGTGTTAATCAGATTGTGTGTTTTGGACTTGTTTAAGCATTTACTTATACATAGCAATATCTATTTTAATGATTTCCATTTTTATAATAATAATATTACTTAAACATAATTCAATAGGCAATTAACAGATATATAGCTTTGAATTATGTCTCAAGTCTGTGATCTTATAATATAACCTAGTCTCTCAATCAGAAGTAAACTGAGCTGATTTTCATCATACAGTACAGGAATTAAAAGTAAAATGTTTTGACTACTGGGTCATTTTTAAAGTAGTATAAACAATGTGCATTTTAAATTTTCACCACTCCACTCCCACCTCTATCTCATTGGAACTAGATATATTTAATCAACCAGATTTATCAGCTATTATCATAAACTTAACAAGTATTCATACATACAAATTTGAAACAAGTGCACAAATAACAGTGTTCCTGCCTACTATTTCTGTTCATTTTAATATTCTTCATTAAAATTATTTTATATTTTTTATTGCTTCTTTGTTTTACATTAGATTTAAATCACCCAAATGATACCATACCGGAAAAAATGAATGATTCTGTTAAATCAGTGTATTCATTACAATATGATGTATTAGTAAAATTATTAAGAATTATAGCAAATGCTAGTATTAGTGAAACAGTTGGATTGATATGTACTACAAACTTTGATTGTATAAATTTGATCATAGAAATTATAGGTAAGATATTCTGTTTTTTTTGTGTGCTGAGATTTTATACTTGTAATATGTGGAATTTAACAAATTTCTAAACATCATCCGTAACTATTGTCATCTTATTAGTGACTACTACTGGGAGTTAGTTACTGGATTTTCACGAAGAAATTGTGGCTATTAGAGTTTAATTATGTCGGGTGTTAGACAGTTACACACTAATGGCAATGGATGAGGTCCCCGCAAATATTTCATAAATTGACTGAAGTTAGAAATATATGTAGTCTAAAGGTAAAGCATCGGCAGAGTAACCCAAAAGATTTCGCTAGCATCTCTGTTGGGGTCGTGAATACTCAACGTTGAATATTCCAAAACCTGTACGAAATACCTTTTTAGTGCTTTATCGTTTTCATTGGCTGCCTAACGCAGAGTTATTAGTTATATTACTTTCAAAGATTTTACCACCAGCTGGTCGTTGCGTATATAGATTCGTTCCACAAAAAAAAACAAATTTTTTCTCAAGTCATTGGTTTTAACAATCATGTTTAATAGATGTAAAAAGTCGATTGCATCTCGAGATTACAAATTAATAAACACACTCTAGGAAGTCATGAACTAGTATATTATTAATTGACATTCGAAATAATTTGAAATAGCTTATGTCTGGTAATTTATTAAATTAATCCTTATAAAAAGTGTTTTCAAATTAAAACAAGACAATAACTAGTATTTTTAGAAGGGACATCACAAACAATAAGATTTGATGTAGGTTACACTATTCTCTTATTATAAGGTAATGACTGTTGTCTATTTCAATAACCATCCTGAAATTATGAATAATACGAAAACATCGCCAAGATTTCCTTAATAACTAAGTAAATGAAACTATGAAGTTTTGCAGCATGGGTTGATCGTGGTTAGACAATTTAAAAAATCCAGTTAACATTAAATAGTTGTTGTATCCTGAGATGTGATTACTCTATACATAGTCTCGTATAAAGTAGCACCCAGACTTTTCAGGTCTTTTGGCGAGTGTTTGTCTTTCGGATCACTAAATTAGTATCAAATAGGTTATATTATCGGAATTAGTCGATTCGTGATATGGCACGCCTAATATTCATTGACACTGTTGGGATTTATGTCACTTTCTACATGACTAAACTCCGTTAAAACTCCTGGAATTACCTTTCAAAGTTAGTCACTAATAAGTATAAGATATTACAGGGTATTGTAAAGATGATGATTCTAACACAGAGTTAATTTATCCATATATCTGTCTTATAATTACGTTTGTATGCTCAAAGTGTTCATGAGCACAATATAACCTATTCTGCCAGAAAAGAAAGTAGTTTTTATCTTACCAGAGACTTAATTTAGTAAATTGTTTTCATTTTTTAAGATCAAAACATTGAACCATTGCATCACTGTTTGTTATTTCTCTTCGTAAACCACAATCTTACTTTGTGATAATCCCTTATATAGTCGAAACTTCCAGAATCAATAGTATCTAATTTTATCTACGAACATATTAATTTTAGTCTGCATGATTTATTTCTTGTCAAGCGGAACAATCTGTGTATATGGTACTATAACTCTTATTTAGTCAAATATCTTCAAATAATCAAATTTCATAAATGTTTTAAAAGTGTTGCTTACAGATTTATACATTTCAATTCACAAATGTATTAGCGGAAACCACTATATTTCAATACTAAGTGGTTTGTTTCTAGCTCACCCAAAGTGAAAAGCATAACTAGTAATCCATAGATTCACTTATATAACCACTAAATTAACACAGTAAATACTTTAATACCTTGTAACAAAAATAGAAAATTTTCAATAACACAATTCACAATATAGGTAAAAACATTGATGAAAGACAACATATAAATACACAACATGTGACGTTCAACGTTATCCGTACCCAAAGTATTTGAATTATCAATTTTTGAGACAAAGCAAGAGCAGAGCAAAAACACCAAGTATGCATAAAGCACTTCTGAAACAGCAATAATTAGCAATCATTAACAATGAGTCTGAAAACATTTAAATTGTTTTCAAATATACCATTTACCACTGATTGTTGATTTGTCTACTAACCACTTCATTAGCTAACAGATAAGATAAAAATGTGAATTACAACATACATTCTGATTACTTAGTCATGTGTAATTTGAGTTCTTGCTTAGTTTTATGCTACAATAATTTGATCAGCTTATTGTTTTTGAACAAATAACTTAATTACAGATACAATAAACTACCGATTATAAAAAATCTGGTGTGAATATATACGACGGTTCAAATTTTCACACCTCATCAGTACAGTGAAACGAAATAATGAAGACGACTACTGAAACATCAGAAGTAGTAGCAATATTGTTAGAAATAATAATTGACTACACATATATTATATAATTAAATATGAAAAAATCGATTCTTATCATTGCTTTAATTCAGAATCATTAATTGGTTCACTTACTGAATTGAACCCGACCATTATGCGAATGGGTCCACGTTACCATAACTAATTAGAACTGAGAGATTAAATTCATAAGACTAGTATGACAAACATAATTCAATAAAAAGGAGTGAAACAAACGAGTGTGAAGGAATAGTGGAACTTAGGATCTAACAGTGCATAAACAGTAAATACACTTCGGCTACTGTGACCGATTTTGAGTGATGTCACCCAGCGTTTCCAACCACTTATCATGATTGTCAAGCTGACCCCAACCAGGTAGACTACATCTACCATCAGCAGTCAAAGATTTGACAGACTAATGCCATGTTTTTGTTTGACTGCCCCTACCTCTCTTCCATCCTTCTACTACCGCAGCCAGAATATCGTGATAATGAAGACAGTAATCAGGCATACTCAATAAATGTTCCTACCATCACAGTCGATGAAGGTTTACGACCGTTTCAACTGATTTGCTATATTTTTCTGGTACTCTATGCTTTACATAAATATTACTTATTTACTCAGTCCATGATAAACAAACGATACTAGGACGATTTCAAAGGCTTGAATCCTATAGATGTCATCTATTTTCAGGGTCCATGTTAAGTACCCATATGTTAGAACAGAGAAAACCGCTGCGCAGTACACTCTCCCTTTCATTAAAAGTTGGACATCTCGCCTATGCCATAAGTGACGTAGGTTGGCAAAATACAGACGAGCTTTCCGAACCTTTCGTTAGACACCAATCTACCAGGGGTGATGAACTCTGAATCATACCACTCACTGTCCCAAAATGTTTATCAATATTATCTCGCTGACTTCAGTCAGGTAATCTGAGGCACTAACAGTCATTGCTTTAACTGAATGAAAGGATTTTGATTAAACTGTAAGTAGTAACTACCATTTACTATCTTTAGTATTATTCGAATGGTGCTTTCATTTATTCTTTCCAAATTTGCACAATAGAGAATCAATCTGTTGGAGAACCAAATGAATTATTGCTCAACTGTTTTGCAAGCTTAAACAATTTGACTTACTACATAAAACAAGAATTAACTGATGAATCTGTTGCAAAACAACTCGAAGTGGCTGAAAGTAAGTTAATAATAGAATATTAGTTAGAATGATTCCTGTCACTAGTGAACATCCCACTAATAACGTTATAGACTGTGAAACTGAGCGACGCTGTATAAATTACACAGATTGCACTAATTTCCTTAATAACTTAAGTTTGTCTTGATAGCAAGTGTCAATTAGCATAAAATTCAAGTCAAATATGACTTTCTTCTAACTACTTCCAACAACTTGGTACATTTGTGTATGGAAAAATGAATTTCTGACTTTTCGGGATCTGATAAAAATCAATTTTTTTCAGAGAATTAAAACTTAGCGAATGTTGTTAATTTTAATTAAAAATATGATTCCTCAATAAAAGAGCTTGTTATGAAACAATACCGTAAATATGGTTGAAATTGAGCAAATACATATGTGAAGAGACAATTACATCTGGATGAAAAAATTTTTTATTTTATGACTCCTATGATTTTAACGCATTTTGACATCACTTTATTTTACTACTATACACTGTCAGGTTTACTGCGTGCAATCACAAAAGCTAATGGTCATCAAGAAGAATTTCTTGGTATAATACGTGTGTTTGGCAATCTTACAAGGCATACACGAATTAGGCAGTGGTTAACTACTAATGGCAATCAATTATTACCAATCAAATCTCTTTCTTCTCCCTACAGTATAATTGCATTCAATGGTATCAATAGTAATATTTATAATAATAATAATAATAATAATCCAGAAATGAATAATTTGATTCAACAGAATGCTTTTCTGTATTTACTTATTCAAGCATTGGATTTTTCACGACCAGATATTGTTTATAGTACCCTGGGTGTATTGATTAATTTGATGACAGATGTAGACCAACGACCAATGCTACGAATACTAGGAGGTTTATCTAAGTGAGTGATGCCTTTCAATAAAATTATAATAATACGTAATTGGTAGTTCGAAGTTATTTGATTTCAACCATCATCCTATTTCTACTTCATATTGTTTTTTTCATTTATCTTATTATCATTCTTATCATGTTTTGTTTCGCTATAAACTCTGTTGTGACATTTGAAACTGCAAACACAGTACTGATTTCTTACTGTCATCATACTGAATGTTTAATTTCAGTTATCCTTTTTAATTGATTATTTTACTTTAATACAATTTAGATAAAGTGTAATTGGCAGAAATGGTCTTTTGTCAAGATTATTGAAAGCTTTTCTTTGAAAGCAGGTTATTCATCGTATTTTACATATCTTACTAAATATATGTGACATGTCGTTATTAAATTTTGCCTGGTATCTAGTATAGGGTTACTATCAACGATAACGCTCTGTTTTTATGAACTATTTCAGATCATTCTTACCGATAACTCTAGAGTATTTATTAATATGCTGATAAACTTTATGTTAAAGGGACTTTAATGGACGACAAATGTTGTTTACTAGTAAAAGTATAAGTTATTCATCACCTATCGTCCTCTTCTGTTCTATAGATCAAGAAGTGAAATGAGACTAGTTTTCCATTGTAACAAACACAGCTTCGACAACTTAATCCTTGGCCGAAACATGTCCACATTTAAACGTAATATAAATTTCTGAAAACTTCTAATAGTATTGTCGATAATCGTCATACGAAAAACAGAACGTTTCTAAGATCTCTTTTAAGTACATAAAATAAGCAACTTGCTATAGAGAGGTCATCGTTTTGCTCAATAACTTAAATATCATTATGACCAAACGTTTTCGATATATCAGTCAAACATCTTCATCTTTAAATGGGTTGAAGTAAAATCTAACTTCATTTCCTATCAAATGAGTTTTTTTCCTACTTCATAAATCCTAATGTTTAACAAACTTTCATTTAAGCTAATTGGCTTTGTGCTAATTCGTTTCGAATTGTTAATTCCATTCGTCACATAGGGAAGTTGGCCAGGTACTAGTGAAAAGTTTGGAGCACTGGAAAACTGTTTTCTTTCAACACACTCATCCACGAACCCACTAGAAAATGAACCTGCAGACTTCCAGTTTCGCAGAGAAAGTTTAAACATCATCACTACATGTCCTGTATAGAATAGTAAGATGTCACATCTAGTCAGTTCGGGATATAACCCGATGGCCACCCATTTGTCTCACTTCTAGTTTATCTGAACACCAGTCGCACACTATATTACAGAACGACTGATGTAGAAATCCCGCCACTAAAGTGCACCGTAGTCCTGTCGACGATTAAGCTGTCGATGCGTGGTCAGAAGGTCATGGATTCGATTTCCGTAGTGGAGTTTTGGTGAGCACTACTGAGGCGTCCCAAACTAAGATGACGGAGCTGCCTGATTTTTGGTGGTACTCAGTCGTGGTCAGTCTGTGACAAATAAAATCTACAAATCCTTTATCGGCTTACTAATGAATAATCTTTAATTTTAACTTGTCAGGCTTGTAGAAATTCTCCAAAAATTTGCTGGATATGATTGGCAATTAGCTGGATTAACGTGCAAAACATTATGGAATTACACAGAACTAGCCAATAATTCACTAAGTGGGATTTTGGATTCAGAAATAATGAATGAGCTACTTAGTCTATTAACCAAATTCACTGGTGAGTATTCATATTTTTCCAATATTTAATTCATCCTTACATTAATCTTGTTTTTTCCCAAATCATGAGAGTTATATTTTATGGTTAGAAATTACAGTACAAGACTGAGTCAAACTTTTGCACCTGTCAGCTACACAACATATAATTTAGACCAATGCCTTGATGCTAGGAAATTTTCATACTTTGTTTTACTCATTTCATTATGTTTCTCTTTATTCACACTATTCGACTATTGTCGTTATCAACAGGGATCTATTTAATGTTACAAATTCACTCCTGTTTACTTATGCTTAAATAGTGGTGTAGTACCACTTGCTTTTAAACAATGAATATAACTAAAAAATTAGTGCACAGTCCTATAGCTAATTAGTAAACGATACAGTTTCCAACCCGATAATTATCGTGATTTAATTTACAATGTTCACTATAATTTATTAAGATTAAAGTCTACAAAATATAAATTCAAAAAGGCATTACTGATTATTTATGAGAATTACCTGTGGACGTTTGGACTGAAGCAGCTGAAATTTAACCTTATTCCATTGATGTTGTTATACTCTGAAATTGATTCATCTTTATTGACATATATACATTCAAGAAGATACCTTTGATACAGAGATAGTTCATAAGTATGAATAAAGTTGGATTGTAAGTAGCAAATCCAATCTAGGATGGAAATTTAGCTACACTCAGGACTTGTCGGCCGGACGTACTTGTATGATATGTGTATTCTGCATTCCACATGACAGCCACAAATTAATCTTAAAACAAACTGTTTCCACAAGTTTTTAATTGCCCATCTCCTGATTAGTTTTATATCACAAGGCAATTATCTATTTTTTGTGAAAAAACATTATCAATTCATTATATTATTTACTGTATTCTTTAATTTGCTCTTTTTTGATTAAATATCCTTCTAACTGTTATGCCCCTTACTTTTGGCCTGTAAACTAAATGTTACATATGCTTGATACATGAATTATACCATTTTATAATCTTACTTTGACTTCTTAAAGCCAACATTACTACTTATTATAATTAATTTATTGACAGCTTTGAACCTGGTTACTTACTTACTTACTTACTTACTTACGCCCGTTATTCCTCACAGAGGATCATAGGCCACTCACCACGATTCTCCATTGAACTCTGTCCTAAGCAATCCTTTCCAGCTGTTTCCAGTTGCTGTTTATCTTTTTAATGTCTACCTCTAATTCTCGACGCAGTGTGTGTTTTGGCCTTCCTCCTTTCCGTTTCCCAACAGCATTCCATGTTAATGCTTGTCTCGTGATGCAGTCTGATGGTTTCCGCGATGTATGTCCTATCCATTTCCAACGTCTTCCCCTAATTTTTTCTTCGTCTGGAAGTTGATTTGTTCTCTCCCACAGTAGACTGTTGCTGATGGTTTCCGGCCAATGAACATTCAGTATTTTGTGTAGGCAGTTGTTTATGAATACTTGTATCCTGATGATGATGTTTGCGGTAGTCCTCCAAGTTTCAGCTCCATACAGCAGGACTGTCTTGACTTTCGAATTGAAGAGTCTGACTTTGAGGCTAGTTGATATTTGTTTTTAGTCCCATAAGTTTTGCAACTGTAGCAATGCTGCCATTGCTTTGACAATCCTTGCCATCCTTTACATCTGCATCGGACCCTCCTTGTTCATCGATGATGCTCCCCAGGTACGTGAAAGTATCCACTTCTTCTAGAGTTACTCCATCAATTTGAATTGGTTTGGTGCTCTCTATGTTATATTTGAGGGTCTTGCTCTTTCCCTTATGTATATTCAGGTCTACTGATGCTGAGGTTGCAGCTACGTTGGTTATCTTGGCTTGCATTTGTTGGTGTGTATGTATCAAAAGAGCTAGATCATGCACGAAGTCCAAATCATCGAGTTGCATCTTACTTGTCCATTGAATTCCGTGCATCCCCTCAGATGTGGGGGTCTTCATTATCCAGTGAACCACTAGAAGGAAGAATAAAGGCGACAGTAAGCAACCTTGTCTGACTTCGGTCCTCACAGGGAAGGCATTTGTCAGTTGTCCCCCATGCACGATTTTGCACTGTGGTCCGTCGTAATAGTTCCGGATGTTGTTGACGAGTTTCTCTGGTACGCCGTAGTGTCGAAGAAGTTTCCATAGTGTTCTCCTGTCTACACTATCAAATGCCTTCTCATAGTCAATGAATTTAATTTATAGTGACGAGTTCCACTCAGTTGATTGCCCAACGATGATCTGTAGTGTTGCGATTTGGTCTGTGCACGACAGATCCTTACAAAAACCAGCTTCTTGATCTCGAAGTTGAGCCTCAACTGAATCCTTCATCCCGTTCAACAATACTCTGTTAAAGACTTTCCCTGATACCGACAGTAGCATGATCTTTTTGTAGTTCTCACGTTAGCTCAAATCTCCTTTCTTTGGTATCTTGATAAGATGTCCTTCTTTCCAGTCTGCTGGCACTTATTCTTCCTTCCAGGTCCTCCTGAGTAAAACGTGGAGTATCCTTGCTGGTATATTGTCAGGTCCTGCTGCTTTCCCAATTTGGGTTTGTCTGACGGCCATCTTGATTTCTTCCATCGTTGGTAAAGTGACATCAACCAGGAGATCTGTAGGTGCTGATTCGATGTCCGGTGAGTTCAATGGAGCTGGAGTATTTAAGAAATCCCTAAAGTGTTCTACCCATCTGTTCCTTTGTTCTTGAATCTCGGTGATTGGTCTGCCTTTTGTGTTCTTGACCGGTCGCTCTGGTTTACTATATTTGCTTGCCAGTTTCTTCGTTGTGTCATATAGCTGTTTTTAATATTTTCTTTTCTTGCAGCTTTCTCCGCCGTCGTTTCAAAGCCTTCGATGGATTTTCTTTTGGCAGCTCTAATGTTCTTCTTTACTTGTTTATTCGCTTCTGTGTATCCAGATTGTGCCTTGATTTTCTCTCCTCTTGTTCGGCTGTTGTTGATTTCTGTCTTCTTGTTCCTGCTTACTTGAATTTTGCTCAGGGTCTCAGTGGAGATCCATTCCTTATAATGGTGCTACTTGCAACCCTTAACCTCCTAACACGTTGACGTTAGTGCTTCTTTGATTCCCTTCCAGTTGTCCTCCATAGTGGTTTCTTCTACTTTCAGTTGATCTTGTAAGGCTTGGTATTTATTGTTGAGTGCTATTTTGAATTCCTTGAGTTTGTCAGCATTTCGGAGAAAGGCTGTATTGAACCGTTGTAATGCTGTCACTCCAGTTTTTCATTGCTTCTTTAGCTCCAGTTTCATTTTGGCAACCATCAGATGGTGGTCTGAAGCTATCTCAGCTCCTCTCCTGGTTCCCACATCTTCCAGTAATCTTCTGAATTTTTTATTGATGCATATATGATCGATTTGATTCTCTGTAGTATGATCCGGTGAGACCCATGTAGCCTTGTGTATGTGTTTGTTCAGAATATTGTACCACCCATAACCAATTTGTTGAAAGCACATATGTTTGTAAATCTTTCACCATTCTCATTTCTTTTTCCCAGTCCCTGTCGTCCCACGACTTCTTTATAACCAGTGTTGTCCATTACGACTTTGGCATTTAGGTCCCCCATCAGGATTGTCAGATCCTTTCCTCGACACTTTGCTATAATTGATTGCAGTCTATCGTAAAACTGATCTTTGTCTTCGTCGTTGCCGTCGTTGGTTGGTGCATAGCATTGGATAATATTCATTGTAACCCCTTTCTTCATTGTTTTGAAAGATGCTTTGATGATCCTGGGTCCATGTGGTTCCCATCCCACAAGTGCATTACATGCTCTTTTGGATAGCATCAGAGCAACTAATTTGGTGTGAGGAGCATTTTCCTCTTCGTGGCCGGAGTATAGTAGCATCTCTTCCGAAGCCAATGTTTTCTGTCCAGCTTGAGTCCAATGGGTTTCGGTAATTCCGAGCACTGTCAAGTTATATCTCTTCATTTCCGCAACTATTTGATTTGTCTTACCGCTCTCCCACATTGTCCGAACATTTCATGTTCCTATAAAAATTTTTGCTATGGTTGTTAGAAGGAGCATCGGTTTCATGACTTCGTAAGAATTTCGGCTTTCATCATGAGGCGTCATATATCCTTCCACTCCCAGGGTAGAGTTTAAATGGTTTATCTTGTTTAATCTGGTTAGCGTTTTTTTAGCAAGCTTAGGTTTTACGTGATGGGAATGCTAGCCCCATGTCCAACCCTTCTCCTTTACTCGGGCTTGGGACCGGCAGTAACCCCAGGAGAGCTATAGGCGGAGTTTTTGAACCTGGTAACACTTCTTAATTGCTTGCTCCCATTTGAACAGTTAGAAACCGTTTGGTTGGTGACTTGTTGTTTTTAAAAAATCTCAAGCTAATTTCACTTGGAGACTCAATGAAAATTCAGGAAACGTAGAATCGGTGTTCAGTTTTGGTTCAGATTTGTTTAAAAATGCATATACATCCATACCCTCTAAACCCAGAATGAGCACGATATTTTTAACCAGTTAGTCAAAGTACAATATGATGAACTAACGTCAATAATATATGCTATAATTGGGATTAAAATATGTTTTAACTGGATTTATTTACTTTAAAATGTTTTTATAACTAAGAAACAGAATATTGTGATGGTAACACTCACCCTCAGAAATGTTTGTTAAAAACATTCAACATTTAACTTGCCTACGTAATTTAACAAACTCGACTTCAGTTACATCTTTTAGTGGAAATGATAGTTAAACACTGAAGAAATAAATAGTCATACAGCATCATGATAATTGTCTCTTGCATTGTTTATTCCGTGTGGCTACATTAATAATATTGTTTACTGACAGTTTTAAACCATATATTTTGTTTCTTATTCATGCATACTTTTATATCTGTTTGTAGATGATACAGTTGTTTCACAATTACACAAAACGTTGTTACCTGACAGTTTAATAAACGAATCCGATTGTTTATCACTATGGAAATCTGCGTGGTTTAGCGAATTCCTTCCTGTTGCAAATGAACTCCTTCATCGTTTATCAAGTATACAATAATAACTTGATTCCTTTTTAAAACAATGTATCATTTTTCCATTTGGTGATTCAGAGGAATGAAATATAGTTATGTTAACATGGTGAAATGCTGTTAGTTTGTGAGAAGTCCATTCTCAAGATATATTAAAGCAAATTTTAGTAAAGATAGAGTATAAACCTAATATTTGCTCATATCCTTATAATATTATTTATAGTTGTCTTTTCATTTCTTTTTTACTTGAACGTATTTAACTCAATGTCACTTGTTACTTATATTATTTCCGCTGATATTCTGTTATTACCTGACCGGATAATGTTATACAATAATATTCCTTTAAAGTATAATCAGTTCCTGGTGATGATGATAGTGATGATAAAAATAACAACTAAACAATACAACTTCTATAAGTTTGTGACCAGTATAATGAGTTATTCACGAATACACACTTCACCAATTTATAACTGACTGATTCTTCAAGGAGAAAGATCAAATATTATTCAGATAAAAAATTAACATTTCTTATCAAACAGTTATGAGATTTATATGATTCGTTTTATTCTTTTGTTTACTTTTGTAATTTAGTGATTTCATACCAATCCAATTTTTCATGCGATTTTAGAAATAGGTTATGAAGATCTAGTTTTTCAGTATCTTAATTATCTTCCGAAACCAATACAATCTCGACAGCTATGTCAGTCAGATACATTATATACTGCTTATCCAAACAATAATAAATATTTTTGGCTAACAAGGATGACTTATTCATTTACAGATTGCGTTCATTTACAAGAAGCATCAACTGTTTCGTAAACGGGGAGGGTGGGGGAATTTCGAAACATCAAGTTTGTCAGTTAGTATCAAGATTTAAAACCAACTGTCCATCTCGATTTTCACTGGATTAAGTGACAAAAAAATGACATAACAAGTAGCATATACTATGCTAGTATACGGTCGTATTTTTACGTAGGCATGTTTCATATTCTTTTAACAAATAACAATAACTTCCTAAGATAATACTCTAATCAATGTGATCATATATTCTGTGACTATTCATAGATTTATACTAACCATATGAACAATGGTTGGCAAGTCAAGATTTTCTGGGGTGGTCAGTAGCGTGCAAGAAAGACGAAAGAACTTGAGATGTCTCTTGTTAAGTATACTACCCTGATGTAACTAAGTAGGTGCATTATTCTGACATTTGTCCGTAAGTTATAATTGAAACTGCAGTCACTTTTTGTTAAAAAGCGTGGAACCCTAATTTAATGATAAGATAGTGCGTTGTTTAATCCCTTTAAACTTTAATATAACATCTTGGCCAGTATAATCTAAAGCAATCGATGACTCAACTTATTTAGTATAACTACAACTATCGAAAAACTATTCCAAACTTTCAGATGTGCAATAGTAAACCTTAGAACTTCACAAAGTATCTTTAACATTACAATTCATCACCTTTAGCGTCGATCACCATTCTCATCACAAAACCGTCCGTCGCGAAGATAATTTAAAAATGTAATCTTACTACTCATACTGTAAAAGACCACTTGGATAACCAAATTGTAAATTTGGTCGTAAAATATTAGATACATTACTTCTAATCATCAATCTGCACATCCTTTGCGTTCTCTGGTCGGTGTCGTTTATCGGCTTGCATCCTTTGGTTGTCCTCGATTTTCCTATGTATTTTAAGCATGTTTTACTCCTTTCCACCTCGCAAATCGCTTCACATTCAGTTTACTGATTCTTTCTAATTTTCCGTGACGCTTCGCTACCTACTACTTATGAGTGACCTTATGAGTAGTATCTGTCACAATACTATGATGCTGTGTGTGCTTATTAATTGCATCGGGAAGGCCTCCATCCTATGTTGGCCTTATTCTATGAAAAATAATGAGTGTTTATGACTATCTTTTAATTCGAATTACAGAGCTACGGATATAGTTTCTTTATAATGGACAAGTATGTATTTTCATACTGAAAGCATCACAGCATGAATATTGTTGTGTGTAAACATTTTTGTTAAGTCAACGGTCAATTTTGAAAGTCATCAGGCTTCGATAATCTCATATATTTAACAAATCGTGCATCCCCATCCTTTTGAATACTGTGACGCGACGTTTCAATGTTGGTGTTATGTTGCTTTTGTTCATATTTATTGTGCATATTTATTCAATCTATCCGCTGTTCGTTGTGATTCTTAGCTTCGGATATAGTGTGATACATTTGGTTGTTATAATTGGAAGTATCGTCAACATTTTTCTTGGCATTTGTGACTGCTCTTCAACGTTCTTCGCTGTTAATCGCCGTTTTACATATACTACTGGCAGCATTTGATAAGGCATAGATTAGCAAAAGGGTTGCTTAAAATACGGTCATTCACAATGACAAAAATTTTTTGACTGAGAGAAGTTTCGACTAGAGTAAATGTCACGTATTACTCCGAGTCACAAAATTTCAACGCTAACCGCATCAGTTACTATCCAAACTGATATAACAAGCAAGTTGCCCTTACAGGCGACTTGGTAATAATGTAATATCATAGTGAAGATATGTAATAAAATGACGACACGCCTTGTTGAGTCGCTGCTGCTTGAATGTAGTTTAGTGACGATCCTGAGTGACCTTGAAATTTCCGTCATACATAATCAATTTAGCCATTCAGGACAGACTCAAAAAATCTGGGCACACGAATTAACCAGTCTACCCCACGAATTTATAGCGAGTTCTAGCCATTCAGAGGTCAGTTAAAGTAAATAATTATTTGCCATGAAATAACAGCAATATTTAAATTGACAAACATATTTCCACTTGTTAGTGTGATTATTAAAATCTTTATAGGCTTTCATGTCCATTAGTTAGGATATATCTGGATCTCATCTTGTCAATATAGCTATATAATGCCCGTATTCTGAAAACTTTTATTTGAGGGGAAATAATCTTTAGTTGTAGGCTTTTAACAATCTACTAGAAGAGGAGGGAATTACTATATAAGACAACAGAAAAGGGGACTAAAATAATAATAGCTACAAAATATTAGGAGGTTCAGGACGGTAAGAAGTACCAATAAAAACTTGGATTAACAGTGAAATCCTAAACAAGATTCAAGAAAGAAGAAGAAAGTAGACAGAAATCAGTAACAGCCAAACAAAATTAAAGAAAGCCCAGGCACAGGTCAAAAATTTTGAAGCCAATAAGTAAGTAAAGAGGAGCACTAGATCTAGTTAGCAGATATTGTAATAACTGCAGAAGAAAGCTGCAAGAGAAGGAAATATGAGACACCTAAATGATGCAACCAAGAAGCTAGCTGGGAAATATAATAGATCTGAATGGCCACTCAAGAATCAACCACTGAAACTCAAGAATGTCAAAACTGGTAATTAAATCATTTTGAAGAATTCTTGAATGGGCCAGCCCCACTCAACCCACCAGTCATCGAAGCAGCAGCCACGGATCTCCCTACAAACACTGAACTACCAACAGTCGAAGAAATCAAAATAGTCATCCGACAAATCAAGAGTAGAAAGTCAACAGAGTCACACAACATACCAACTGAGGCACTGAAGACAGATATAGAAGCAACCTCAAAGATACTCTACATTCTCTTCAAAAAAATTTGGGAGGAATAACAAGTGCCAGCAAACTGAAAAGAAGAGTACCTCATCAAGATGCCAAAGGAAGGAGGTCTTAGTAATTGCGAAAATCACAGAGGCATCACCCTAATTTCAGTAACAGCAAAAGTCTTCAACACAGTGTTATTGAACCACATGAGAGATCCAATCGACGCCAAACTTCGAGATCAACAAGCTGGATTCCGTAAGGAACAGTCGTTAGCCAACCAAAATGCAACACCACGGTTCATTGTTGAACAATCAATTGAATGGAATTCACCGCATTATATCAATTTCCTCGACTACGCGTAAGCATTCGACAGCATGGATAGGAGAATAATATGGAGCCTTATACGACACTATGGCGTACCCGAAAAGATAGTCAACATCATACGGAATTCTTACGACAGATTACACTGTAAAATCGTGCATGCAGGTCAGCTCACAGATTCATTCAAAGTAAAGACTGGTGTCAAACAAGGCTGCTTATTCTCACCCTTCTTCTTTCTACTGGTGATTGATTGCATCATGAAATCTGCTTCATTTCAGGCAAACTCGGAATACGGTGGACAACATGGATGTATCTAGGTGACTTGGACTTTGCAGATGACCTAGCTCTTCTATCTCACACACATCATCAATGCAGATGTAAACGAACAATACAGCAGCAGCCTCGGTAACAGTAGGCTCCAACATACACAGGGGGAAAAGCAAGATCCTTCTATACAAAACAACGAACACTAACCCAATTACACTTGACGGCGAGATTCTTGAAGATGTAGAAATTTTTACATACTTAGGTAGCATCATCGATAAACAAGGAAAGTCTGATGCAGACGTGAAGGCGGGGATCGGCTAGGCAAGGGTAGCATTTCCACAACTGAAAAACATCCGGAACTCAAACCAAATGCCAGTCAACATTTAAGTCAAAATTTTCAATACAAATGTGAAGACAGTCCTGCTATATGGAGCTGAAACTTGAAGAACTACGGAAAGCATCCTTCAGAAGATACCAGTATTTATGAACAACTGTCTGCGTAAGATTCTTCGGATTCGTTGGTCATATACCATCAACAACACATATTGAAAATGCCACCAAACTGTATCACAAGACAAGCACTAACTTTAAGTGCTCAGTGGCCACAGGAGGAGACGAAGTCCACAGAACACTGCCGCAGGAATCGTAGGCTGTCATGAAAAGAATGAATAAAACTTGGAACGAACCAGAAAGGAATGCTCAGGACAGAGTTTATTAGAGGACACTGGTCAGTGACCTAAGCTCCACCTAACGTATGGGGCATCGATTGATTGATTGTCTGATTACCAGTCTTCCACCAATTGGAAGTCAGAATACTAACTTCATTACTGAAAGGAATAGCTGAATTGTCCCTGTGAGGCACAGCTTTTATGTACACAGTCTTCTCAGGTGGCTTAAAGTAGCTACCAAAATTTACTACGAACATTTTCGGTGGAAGTCAAAATCAGTGAAAATAGGTAGATTTCATATTGAGTGGCGATGGTACTATCTAGGTAAATAATCTGTAGCTATTGAACCTTATTCCATTTTGTAAGATGAATTACTAATGACAACCGAAGTGTCACTAACCTTTACTCTTATTAATTATTGATAACTTTTCATCTATTTTGAAGTAGCTAACCTTCTTATAAGCTAAAATACATAGATCTTAACATCCTAGTTCACGCATTAAATAATTAGTATTTCAGGGTCAGGAGAATAACAAACCCTACCACACCTGTCCTCCTATATCTTGTGGCGGTAAATAATCCCCAAAATAAATAGTTACATAGGTCCTCGGCACTGATGCTGACTATGTTTGTTTAGCGGACACTACTAGTTGAAGGCGCTAAGTCAAACATCATCACCAGATCACGTCATGTCGGTTTCGGTGGCATCGGGTTTTTCAGTAATGGAATAAACTTCATTTTCAGGAGTTCTGGTGATATCTACAATCCTATCAGCTGATAAAGCTAGTCCATCTACTGGGTTGTTATTAAACGTTACCAGAACTGCTTGCACTTGTTGTGGCAGTTTTCATAGGAAGAGATGAAGGAAAAGGCCTTCGTCGAAAGTGAGACGACCAATCGCTTCTCGCCTGAGCGACAACATTTGCTGAACCACTACCTAGCTCTATGGTGTGAAACAACTCATCAAGACGTTGTCTGTCGGATAAATCTCCGCGTTTGAGAATTGATCTTTTGAGCTGGTTATGAGGTTCTAGGCAGTCAGGGCTTAAAAAAAAGGGGTGACGTACCTGTTCAATTCATGCGGAAGTGACCTTACGACGGCAAGGAATTGAACACGTGGATCTGTTACATCGTGGTCTCAGAACTCGGCTTCTGCTTACCGGAAACAAGTTTCTATGTTTTCTGTTCAGAAAGGAATGAGCTGAAAGTTCGGGGGTGTAGGAGTTTTAATCTTAATGAACTTAGGAGTCTGATCAGTCATCCTATATATGCAATATATGAAAATATAAAAATAAATGCGATCAAAACGTTCAAAAAATGATAATCACATCAAAAATACTGTTAAAAACTATAAACAGGAAGGAACTCACAGTTATTAACGTGTCCAGAACACGTCGTGCTCACCAATGAAGTGCACCCGATATATGACCAAGTTACGTCTACGGTATTACCAGGGCAACTTCTAACGTTGGAACCCACTCTTACAAATGAGAATATATCAGAAGGCAATTAAGGATGGAAAGGAAGTTATATTTGATCGTGAATATGGTGGCAGTGGAATAGCTACGTCTAGGCTGGCAAACTAGAGAGAGGGTTGCTTTCCACGATGCGGCGTGACGTGATCTGGTCGTGATGCGTGACCGAGCGCCTTCAACTTAGTAGTGTCCGCTAAAACAAACATGGTCGGCATCAGTGCTGAGGACCTATGTAACTATTTATTTTTGGGATTATTTACCGCTACACCGTATTAAAATAAGTTTACACGAATCGAGCATGAAATCGCTCTCAAAATATCTCATGCCAACTTCATCGTGGTCAAAACCTATAAATCAAAAAACTCACCCTGAAGAAAGTGGTAATGGTATTCTTTATTTAATGTCTTAGGATAGGCACTGTCTGCGTAATATCTGAGTGTTCCAATTCTATAAACTACTTCTCTACTGTCCCTACGCCTAACTAATTGTGTAGTCCTTCAGTTGTGGGAAGAACACAACACTGGCCAAACCCTCCTGAAACCAGGGCTATTCTCTCACCACTTTGGCTTAAGCCTCAAAACTTAATCGGTTTGCTCTTTCTACAAAGCAAAGTTTGGAAGTTTGAACCCGCTTTCATTTCGTTAGTTATTGTAGGTAATAAATTAATTTATGACTTGTCAATTTTGCCATTTGATTTCATCACCTCGCATCTTTCAGTCAGCTATGATTTATCGTTATAAAACATATAGTTTGCTACTTTATCTGCACCAACAGGGTCTATATAGGACGTTGGACATAACAGTCCTAACGCCGCACAATTCGGTCAGCCAATACTCATAGTGTTCGGTTTTGAACGGTTTCGGTTTTAAAAGGCAAGGTTCCCTATGGTGTGTTTAGAACTTTTTGTTACTCTAAAGAAGTTCCCTTCAGGCTTTTTCTAACCTTTTTTAAGCTTAAATGCGCCTTACTATCTTTTATGGTAGTGGTTCCGGTGGCACTCATATTTTACTTCCAATATATAATCCAAAATACACGTGGAAAAAAGCATAAAAAGTAGCATACTTTACCAAATTTCGACCCTTCAGCCATTCATACTTGTGATTATTTATTCTACGCTCAAAAAGTATATTAGTAGCAGAACATTTAGCTACTTATTTTCTGCTAAATATAATTGTAATTAAAGTATTAAAGTTTGTAGCTACGCGATTCATACATCACTGGTTACGTGCCTAAAAGTAATAAGTCAGGGATGTAGGCTTCTAAACCGCGAGTTTCAGATCTCACACGTACTTCCTTTAATATGTAGTTCAAATTAGTAATAGAATTTAAAGTGTAATGCATTAATCCCAAAGCCTTTAAACCACTGTATAATCTGTTTTGAGAATTTTACGTAATATGCCAAAATTGTATTTGCTTAGGAATGGTACTGTGTGTATTTGCTCTGTCTTTTGACATTGATGCAGTCACCAAACGAACTGACCTTTGTAGTATTTTTTGCTTATAATATGTTTAACTGAACCGAGCTGAATTGTCATCCTTGTTTGCTAACATTAAAGTTGCTAAAAATATGTTGAGTATTCTCTCCCCACTTCATCTTTAATAGCAGTTTGTTTCTATGAGTCCAAAGACAGCAGTAACATTATACAAGTTTCATTGATATGCATAAGTGGATAATAGATTTGAAATTTACTTGTAAAAACGTAGAATGTTTTAATTAAATCACGTAGTGTCTTACTATACGATAAAATGGATAAGCAATATTACTCATTTGTTTAGGAAGCTTGGAAGTTTATTATAACTCAGCCTCACTTCTTTAAAATCGCCTATATTTAGCTAACTGTAGCCTACTTCCTTGGCAGCCTTTTTATTGCTAGTAGTTATTTCCTTTGTTATTCTGTTCTTGACAAATCATGAAATTATTTTTGGCATTTTAAGGTCTATTTATACTACCTGTCATCAGACGATTTAAAGTTGATAAGAACGTCTAAATAAGCTTCAGTATTTTTTACTGTATCTTGTACTTTACAGTAGACTAGTGCATGTGTCTTGTCTGAGTACTTTTATAACTCTATAGCAATCTATATCTAAGGCTACTTTTTGACGCCTAAAGTTTATTTGTGTATAGGCAAATTCATTTAAGTCCTAATATATGATAACATGAATAGTTAGTTATCCAATACTTAATAAATCAGGCTAAATACGAATAAATATCTAATATTACTAGTAAAGATCATGTTAAGGTGAGATAAAACTTTTGAATGAATAAGTGGCGTTGTTAATCCTCGTTGCTACGTAGCGCCTGTTAGGATTTCGACTAAATGACGTGAACATGAACTCCTTGCACACCTTGTATAATTCACAAGACTGAGTTTGTTTGCTTGCATCATCCTTATAGTGATAACAACTGATTAACAAGTTATTTTGCATCCATACAAGCAGCTTTAAATCGTAGAAAAATTCCTTCATTGAATTTTTTTGCAAAACACCTTTAGTTATTATTACAGTGTCATTGGTTACATTTTTGTTACTGCTCTATACTAACGTTGTAAGACTTTCTTTATTGTTCATCAATGTTTTTAAGTGATTAAGTTATTTCTGTATTCTGCCAATATGTAAGAGTAAACCACTCGGGAAAGCAATTATGTCGCTCTATTTTCGTGCACTTGAAGTAATAGGCAAAATAAGCTACCAAAAATATTCATCGACGCTTTTTAGGTTTGGTCCCAATAGATGAGTTGCGCTAAACCAGTTTTTTTTATCACGAACTTCTAAAAATGTGTGACCTATGGAATTAAATGATTTTGTGTGTTTGCCTCATTTTAGGTTTTTGTTATTTGCTAATGTTTTTCCAAAAATGGTTTTCTTAATTACTCCATTCTTTTTCGTTGGGTTCCCCTGAAACTTATCTCCTTTCTAGGAGCCGTACTGCCGCACTCAACTTAATGAATACTACTTTAGTACAGTTACTTTTTAGATTCCACTGGTAGTTTTGCAAAATTTACTGTTCAAAATGTATTACTTATATGATAAATAAAGTGACCAAATTAAAGTATACAGTAGTAAATACCGTTTAACCTTGTTCCAACCTCCATCTAGCTAATGTTTCCTACATCCGTCAGAAACCGTTTCTATTTTGCTTCATATCACATTGTTCCCCTCTGAATCTATTGTTGTCCTCCGCTATATTTTCTTGTGTTATTGCAGTAGTTCTGAGTGGAGTAATTCGACAGTGCATGTCCTGGACATATATTTACTCCATTGTTATAAATAATTGTTATAAATAAAATAGGCTGTTTGCACGGTTGATATTTATAGATTCATAATAAACCTAATTACTAAACACGTGCTATCAACTACGTTAAAACCGTATCATTATTTTGATAGCTGCCTTAGGGTTAAATTTTAAGCAATTGGTGAGGTCTCACAACTTCATTTGTCTGTGTATTACTTATGATGCCTTTATAGACTGGTTGGTGGTAATATATACTTCAAACGTCTTAGTATTTATTTATTGTTATCAATATATCCATAGTTAATGATTTATTTGACACTTTTATTTGTCTCGTCCATTCTATCTGTGTCCCTACAATCAGTTAGTTCTTGAGTATTTTGACGTATTCTTCTGTTGATATACTCTGGTTTTTATACGGCAAGCAGTATACTTTTTCCTTATATCATATTGGTCTTCAAGTAATCAAGTTGACGTGAATAGATCATATTCTTTGCCTTACGGCCTTTTTTTATAATATATATTATGATAACTTTAGTGGATGGCTACAGTTTGCGGCAAATTTAAAAAAACTAGTTGTTTGAAACTTTCAGTTTTTCATATGTGACCGTTGAAATTTTATTACATTAGCACAGAAAATGCTCATTTGAGCACCAACTAGTCCAAGGCCAGAAAATATGTTTAGTCTAGTAAATTAGTAGGTAAAAGTTATGCTACATTCTTTCAAGATATTCGAAATATATTTATGATTTTTAGCACTAAAATAAATTAAATACTAAACAATTACTTAAATGTCGTCAGGATACCTATACATCACTATTAATGTGGCTAATGTATACGTTCTGTAAATACTTTTTTATACGTTTTTATATTGGCAACATGAATTGCAGCATTCGTAAAAGTTCTAATGTTAAGCCTATGTACGTACTTACACTAGGCATGATTTCTCCTTCTGAAAATATAATTAAGAAATCTACAACCATACACAAACTTATCAATGCTTCTAGGGGTAGTAAAAATAGCCTCGCCTAGATGAATTTATTGCAATTTAATGAGCAGCATATAGCTCCACTACTTTTAAATATTCCAGTAACCAAGGCTCTTTTACGTGACTCGTTTTAGATGACAGTCTCTACTTATTATGTAATAGATAATACAATATTTTACTTACACATAAGGCGTAAAATATAATTATTAAGACTAGTTGAGAACATTTTGCAGCTAACAGCATTTATGTAGTATTTTTGATGTTGCATACCAGTCAGTTCTCACTAAACACAAAATGGTTTTTATTACATGACCTCAAACGATACTTGTGATCTATAACAAAATTTAAAAAGCTTTAATTAGTAGTGTTGTAAATCTAAAATAGATCATCGTATATTACTATTTCTACTGACTAATTAATCTAAAGAATTATTTTTACTTGGTAGTATCATACAACTGTCATTTTGTAAAAAATATAAAAATTTCTTCTAGATATATTGTCGGTTGTACCATCGACAGATAGTTTTCATTTGTGAAATAAAGACGATTATTAATTGTAAGTAATTGCCAATTAAAATGTGCCAATAATTTGTAGACTATTCAATGAATAATATGGACCACAGTAGATCTTGAAGTGAAGCTAAGTTATACTGCCCGACTAATAGAGGTTCAGAAAATTGTTTTAACATCACAATGTACAAATGAGATAAGCATACTGATTGCAAGCAAATGCTTACTAATTCCGACGAAATATGTGATAAAAACGTGCTTGCAAGAAAATTACCACTTTATACTATTATGGGAGAAAATAAATCTTTTCTTTCCTTACTGTTGGTATCTAACGTTAGTACTAGGTTTTAAGTTTGATACTTTGGGTTAGTACTGGGGCTGAAACCAAATTTAGGGGTATGATTTAGGTTTACGTTACTTTTGGAGTACGATTAAAGTTACGTTATTTCAATAAGGTTACACTTCAATAACAGTTAAGGGTCCCGTTACGATTAGTTTTTTTCACAAAATTTTCAAAACAATGGCAGAAGTATCCAGTTATGACGTCTCCATGTTTTAAAATAATTCTATTGCCTCCTATTAAAGATTTCCGTGGGGAGGTTTAATAATACAGTTAGTCCTATCTTAAACCATGCACTAATACTAACATTAAGTTCCAATTCTCATTACTTGTTTCTTTTTATAAACAACCATGTACATAACTTATATTTTGATTGGCTGCAATTGCCTTAGAGTCACAAACAGAGCCGCTGAACTTTGGATAGATCCCAATATTAATTTCAAATGTCTATGAACTACTCAGATTTAATATTATATAAAGAAATGACTGACTTAAATTGTATTTCAGGCTTAACGAGTTGATAAAACCAGAGACTACTTAGATACTTAAGTTTTATGCATATTTTATTAATAACAAAGGTTTGTGTTGTCTTATTGGTATGAAGGGCATAATTAAGACTAGCCTGCATGTACTCACTAGCTCAGTGGGTAATGTGTCATTGTTTGAAGCTAACGGTATACGGTTTCACTCTCAGTGTGAATATCAACACTGAAATCAAGTATATCCAAATAACGAGCTATACATAGGTCGAAACAGTTATCTTAGATTCCAAAGCTATCCAAAATCCATATATTTCTTATCCTGACTGTTGTAATGAACTCTAACAATACAACCCTCAGTGAAGTTTGTTAAAATTTGTTTAATATGATAACCTTCAACAGGAACTTTTATTAACCAAAGATAGATTGTATAACTTTCAGGTTTCAATGCCAGAACAAAGTCGACCTAGAATACAATAAATATTATATAGAGCAATTACTAACTAACACAATTGTTGATATAACACAGCTGAATTGTACAGGTCATAGTTTCTAACTAGAATTTCTAAAAATACCATTTGTAATTTAGTTGCTAATCTATGGTGCATGCCTATTATTTAAATTGGTAGCTTAGAAAAATTCCTCGTTCTTGGTTTTCAATAGTCTTCCAGTTGATGTGCATTTGTAACACAAACTAATTTTAGTATCTTTTGTCTGTAGCATTATTTCGTGCATTTTTTGTGTTGAAACAGTAAATATCGACCGACTGAAAAAACAAAATGATTTCTCTACGGTAATTCATCAGTATTAATAACATTGACTAATTAGTAAATGAACTTTGTATTTAATCAAATGTTTTACTAAATGCAAAGTATAATCAACCAACGTAAGAAAATCCTAGAACTAAGCAATTATAAGTTTTAATATATTTGGTATGTGGCTAGCAGCGGAACTCAGGACGCGCGTTTCGCATAATTACCATTCCTCAGTCAGTCAGTTGTGTATAACGTAGAGCCTGGCGCATATGCTCATCAGCCTAAGTTGTACTCTAGTAGCATTGCTAGATAAATATTAAAGCAGTAACAGTTACATCAGTAGTGATAAAAATGATTCAACACAGTTAATATGATTCCTGAAGTATTTATTAATTAGTGGAAAGGTTTTATATATTAGTAAACTCAGGATTTAGTGAAAAACAAACGGTGAATGCTTCTACACCACTGTAAGCAATTTTAAGCCATATCACCCACTCTCCAATCATTGGTTACGGCAATCCCCCGGATACCAACCAAGTAGTCTATATCTTACAACATGGATCAGACCAACAATCAATAAATTCATACTTATACCAACAAACCCTTACTTATAACTTCACACTTATTGAACATGCTAGTGACTTTCTGAACTCAGTAGCTCAGTGGATAACATATTGGTGTTTCGAAGAAGGTACTGGTCTGAGTCCCGATATTTACATCAACCAACGTAAGAAAATCCTAGAACTAAGCAATTATAAGTTTTAATATATTTGGTATGTGGCTAGCAGCGGAACTCAGGACGCGCGTTTCGCATAATTACCATTCCTCAGTCAGTCAGTTGTGTATAACGTAGAGCCTGGCGCATATGCTCATCAGCCTAAGTTGTACTCTAGTAGCATTGCTAGATAAATATTAAAGCAGTAACAGTTACATCAGTAGTGATAAAAATGATTCAACACAGTTAATATGATTCCTGAAGTATTTATTAATTAGTGGAAAGGTTTTATATATTAGTAAACTCAGGATTTAGTGAAAAACAAACGGTGAATGCTTCTACACCACTGTAAGCAATTTTAAGCCATATCACCCACTCTCCAATCATTGGTTACGGCAATCCCCCGGATACCAACCAAGTAGTCTATATCTTACAACATGGATCAGACCAACAATCAATAAATTCATACTTATACCAACAAACCCTTACTTATAACTTCACACTTATTGAACATGCTAGTGACTTTCTGAACTCAGTAGCTCAGTGGATAACATATTGGTGTTTCGAAGAAGGTACTGGGTCTGAGTCCCGATATTTACATCAACACTGCGATGTGGATACATACAGCCGAGAAGCCCCAAATATAAAGAACTTGTATCATCAATCCCACTACTAGCCAGATACCAAATATATTTGTCGTATTGAGACAGTCCGCTCAGGACGCACATATGGCAATAGACATTGATCAATTTCAGTCATGAATATTGACAAAGGGGAATTACAATCCTTTACTAATAAATGTTCCCATGGTTCGTATTCCTAGCTGATGATAAGTGAAGGTTACGTATCGAAATTAACAAACTGTTCTGAAATATTTAGTTGAGGACACAAGCTTCCTGAAAATTTGATGTCTGACAAACCCTAAACTTTTTGACAATTAAGTTGTTACTTGCTTATGTACGTGATTTATTTGTGATAATTATGACTACGTGTCACATTATTGTTTCTAATTTTTGTGTATATTAACTACCGACTACGTGTGATGATCATTAACCACATAAGTAAGTTTCGTTTTATTATCAAATCATGACTATTGATAGCCTTCAAAAATGAGGTGGTCCTGGACACTCATTTCGTCGCAGTCTGTGAATTTGGGGTGTGTGTGGGGAGGATTCGTGCCAGTGACACCCATGAATCACCAGTGTTCGAACCAAGGACCATCAAGATTTGCGGCTAGATTTCAATTTATAGAATTTCGTTTTATAGTACGCTCAAATGTGATCACGTTATCATCAAGCAGTATTTTTCCACTGATCATGTGACAAACGAAGTTTACAACAGAATATTATTCTGACAGCAAGATTTCAACTATTTGTCTTAATATTTCAGTATATAAAATTCTATAACATAAAATAATCTTTAGAAATACTTGATTTTTGTTAGAGATTCCTTTTTGGTTTAAAAAAATTTCCAATTTGTCAACTGGAAATCTCTACAATTGAATATATTAAAACGAAGAACTAATTATCCCAAATGATTAATATATTTAGTTTGATAAGGCAGGATCCCTACATATGTAAATAGTGTTTAACGAAATCAACATGAGGATTATTTATTTCATTCGGATACAAATGTGAGTAACAGCTATTTCACATAATTCAGCTCTACTTTACATTTTTCAAGAATATCTTGGAGCAAATTGCTAGTGAGCTGACTGTTGTAATTTGGTTGCAAGTGGTTTGTGAGAAATCTAGGTGTAAAATATCGTAATCAACATGCAGTTATATAGTGGTTTCATACTATCTGGTTGATATCTTTGTGACAACCCTGATCGGAAGCTAGGGATATTAGTTAAGATTGCTAAGATTCGTTTATAATCGCTCACTTGTATTTATTCTTTATCATTCCCTAGATATTGAGTTTCAGTCTTTCTTCATAAATTCGTTTTCATTCTGTTGTCTAAAACCATATTCGCAAATTTCAAGCATTCTCACTATTGTAGTTACTGAATTTCTTCCAATCCTTAGTTTAATTTATTATCTTGTTACTTTTTTCTCATTATGATGATTAAAAACTTGAGATAACGCACATTCGTATCAGACTCTATGTTAAGACTGATTAACTTGGTCTTAGTTAATTCCATATCATGTAGTACAAACCACGTCCTCAGCTATGAATTAACTTAGATTGTGGTTGACAAGTGGAATCTAGAATACATGTTTCGTTCTATCAGAGACTCGTCAGTTGTGTGTACCTATATCCCAGTGTTGGTATTCATTTTAGGACTCGAACTCACTTCGTTCGTTCAATGAAAGGATA